>VZRW01004275.1:868158-1059837 GCA_013398125.1 Aegotheles bennettii | reverse complement strand
GGGGGTGGGGGGACGGACGGACGGGACGTCTGACCGAAAGGCAGCCGCGTGTTTCGTGGAGGTAAAAACAGCAACTCGAGAGAGTTCAATAAATTCGGTGGAATTTAACACAATTTAGCAGTGGTTTACCAAGGCTCAGCACGTTTGATGTCAAGAAACACTGAAGGAAAATGGATTTAGAATCGAGTTAGGATGAGTCACACGGGGCACAGAGACACCCGGGGTAAGGAAGACCCTCCCGTGGAGTCCTGAGGCTCAGGGTGGACCCCATTACTTCTGATGGAGCTGAGCTGCGGCCAGGTCCAGCCTCAGGCTTGGGTAGCGGTTGGTGTCTAGTGGAATTATCTATACACAGTTTACAGTACTAATAGCTACATGGATTCGTAACGTTTCATTGCTGTTAATTCAGCACGCTACCAGTCCCTTACCAAAGACCCGCAGTTGGCAAAGGGTGTCTCTGCCTGGAGGAGCAACCTCGAGTGGTGTCCCACCTCAGATGGGTCTGGGCAGAGCCACCCGCTGTTCACGAGTCCATTGCACGCTCAGTTCCACGCTGGTACGCACAGATGGCTCTGCTGCCCCGTGGGTTTTCAGAGAGCAGATTGGCACTAGAGGAGATCTTGGCCCAGCTACAGCTCAGGTGTTTATCTCCTCAGGAACCTGTACCAGACCACTGTCAGCTTGGTTAAGGGGTCAAGTGCGCCTGTCACCCCCCCACACTGTCCCTGGCAGGGTGACAGACCTGGGGAGGGCAATGGGTCGCAGGAGGTGTGTGTGCCACCTCTGAGAGAGCTGCAAACATCTCCCCCTAGGAGCAGGTGGAAACAACTGCAGCAACACCAGAGTTAGCCCAGTTTGGTAAGTGCCAAGCGCCAAACGACCAGTTTGGTGCTTTGGTTTGTCAGGCAGCAGGGTTTGCCCCAGCGCCCAGGCAGCCTACGTGCCCACAGCTCGTTTTGGGTGACTCTTGTGACCAACCAACGTAACACACAGCACCATATCCATGTGAGTCTTCTCAGTAGTGGTCCACATACTGTTGTGTTTTATTAGTTATAGTAGTGCAATAATTTAAAGGAAAGGTACCCCATTTTATCACTTGTAATCAGTATTGAGAGCGTGTGGCCAAGCAAGGATAGCTGAAATCAACAGGGCAATGCCCAAACACTGACTGCTTTGTTTCTTTCTCTACTTTTCTTGTCAGTTTCTTCTATCCTCCTCCCCACTTTGTTTCAAACCTCTCTGGAAGGAGTTAAAGCCCCCAGCCCCTGTGTGCCCCAGCTTCTTCTGCACCTGTTGGTGCTGAGGAGCCTGGCTAAGGGCATCCCCCAGCTGCCCCAGGTACCTTGCTGGGCAGGCAGCCGCTGTTGATAAGCTGCAGCTGGAGCCATCTGTGGGCAAGCTGAAGGAAGTAATAAGTATTTCCTTTCCTCACACTGGGTGCAAAGTAGAAGTGTTGGGATGCTTCATTGCAGCAAGAGAGTAGGAATACCAAGGTAAAGGTAAGGAAATAATGTAACGTAGTAATTCACAAATCTTTTGCTCTATGAACAAACTGCCTTAATAAGGGTGCTAATGGACAATGTGTCCTCTGCTGTTAGAAGAGATCTGAAAACTGTAGCTTGAGAACCTGGGCTCTTCCCTCAAGCTGTAACAGTCAAGGGTTTATTGTGGAAATCCCTGGTTCAGTCAAGAATAACACCTTTGTAAGAGCAGTTCTGCATTCAGAGAAGATCTGTACATGGGTGACCTATTCTGAAAGTGCTTAAGTTAGAAAATGTTCATAAGAAGATTGTATAGTATCTGGGAGTGGTGGGAAGGAGATAGTGTGCATCAGTGGGGCAACTGGTGTAACGGGAATTGGACGTGGGGGGTGGTATCAATAGGAGAAGGAAAGTCTGGTCCTTCACCTCAGTGAAGGAAGGTGGGACATTTCTATGGTGATGTCAGTCGGGTTTTGTTTGATTTTAGAATGAAAAGTATGACCTGGAAACTGTCGAGTCATTCAAGGAAATCAGTGGACTATTCTTACAAAGCTGATAATTGTAGTGATTTTACTTTATAAAGCTGCTTTATACTGCTGCTGTTGTAGAAAGGCTTATTGATTTTCAGAGGCTGAGACTTGTTTCCTAAATTGATCTATTGCTCCATGGAATTGTTGTTCCTAAATGAACTGCCTCACTAACTAGTTGTGAAATGTCCTTATATTGAATTACTATGTACTTTTAATAAGGAAACATCTTACAAGAAAAATCACTTTCTGAACTATGTAAACAGTACTGCTGTTCCCCTTTTAAAGGCAGGGAAATACAAAGACTAGAAATGAATTTTCAGATGTTCAGAAGTAACCTGATGTTTTAGATATTTCTTCTAGGTGGTTTAGATGATTGTTTCAGAGCTATGTTTTCTATTGGCAACAACTCAGATAATTTCTAATGCCTCTGAAAGTCTTTATGTACTAGTCTTATATGGACATTATGATTAACTCTATGAAAGTTGTCTGTGACAGTCTATTTCCTTTGTAAAAGCTAAAAAAATAGATTGAATGTCATAAAAAAAAGTACAAAAATTAAGAAATATGGGAATGTATGGTGTTGCTAACTTTGTTACTAACTGTATTGCTGAGTTCTAAGAGCCTAATGAAGTTTAGGATCAATTAACCTTTACAGAACAACCACATAATTTGTTAAATGAATGACCTCTTAGAAGGGTGATACTGCACGTGGTTTCTTTTGCTGTGGTAGAAATGTTGGTTTGCTCTGAAATATATGTATAATCTTTGTGGTATTGCTCAGAAGATAAAAATCCCTGTCAGCTCTCTTACACTGATTAGTGAGGAACACTGCATTCTGGCTTTGGGATGATGAAATGAACACTAGAATTCAACTAACTCTAGTAATCATCTTCAACACAACTGTGCAGCAGCTGCAGGATTTTTTCTTATTATTTTTTTTTGTTAGAAAAATGTTCTGGTCAGTTTAGGGGCTTTGTGAGGTAAAATGCTAAATATTCATATATGTGTGTGCTCTGCCTGCCGATATGAATACTTTGTACTGTAATTGTTTCTCCTTGCTGAAAGCCATGAAGTACAATTGTGTGATTTTATATGTTTTCAAGTATTTTACTGATAATAAGAAAGGAAAAACCTAACAGACAATCATGAGAAAATTATCCTTCACATCCTACAAACCATTAAAACTGAGAAAAGCAGAGGAACTTTAAGAGCATTCTGTCTTCCTATCTGGTTGCACATTGGCTGCATTTTGAACAAGGCTAAAAGAACAGTGTTAGCATGTAGTATGGGTAATAAACAAGGTGGGCAAACAAGGTTGGGTGCAGCTATGCTGGTGATGGAGGAGGATGGTGGCTGTGCAGCAGCAGCACAGTCTCTTCCTGCTGCATGAGGCTGAGTACATTGTGTGTGGGATAATGATTATGGGTAAGGGGGTACAGCCAGGAAATCTGTGCTGGTAAGTTAATTCAAGATTGTAGCCCTGGCCCCCTGTGTAGTACTTATTTTTTCTCGTTTGTCCTTGGAAAGAAGATAAATTCTTTGCCTGAATCCATCTAAAGAACACTGATTTACTGATCCTTTTCCCAGTGTGTGCATAATAAATTACTTCCCTTTTCAAAGTTTTAAGTGTTTTACTATTGCTGAAGGAGTAAGCAGGTGGCTGTTTACAACATGAGCTTTCGATATGCCTACATCCATAGCAAAACACAGGAGTGTAAAACAGCAACGGGCCAGAAACCTGTTGGAAAAGACAGCAGTGACAAAGGTTGCCCACATTAACTGCAAAAAATGCTCTCTTTTTTTTTTCTTTTCTTTTCTTTTTTTTTTCTTTTCAGGCTGAGTGCCTGCCTGCTTCACTGTCTTCTTTTGCATGAGGGTGAAGAGAGGACTTTTCTCTTTCTGTGGTAATGTTGGCTGCTTATTTAGGTTGTATATTCTGTCCTATTGTTAATACAGTTCCAAAATGAGCAAGTCAGAGGGCATGTACATTCTAATTAGTAGTTATCTGAGACAGTTCTCAGAGCAAAGACTTCTTTTAAATTGTTTTGGATCTGAACATACTGTATCTACTTGAATGACAAAATGTTAGTAAGCAAAAAAGCCAAAGTTCTTCGTAGGAAGGCAATTGCTGCATAGCAACTGCACAGAGAGGATGCAATGAAGCTTGCATGTGTTCTCTTCTGTTGCTATTTTTGTCCTGATTTTCTCCATGTTCTGAAATGTACAGAAATTATTAAAGTTGTTGGAACCAGTTATTTTATTCATTGCTACTTATGCTCTAAAAATAGGAGAAGCAAACAATGCAGTTTGGTTTTTGTATTTTGGGAAGAAATAATAAAGGGAATTTAATGCGCCACTTACAAAGGGATGCTGAGACTGAGTTTTCAAATGAAGATGGTCTTTAATATATGTGAAGCATACAGAAAGAGAGGAAAGTTAAAGAAATAAAAAAACTCTTTGTTATAGTGGATGTTCTTTCCAGTCTCACTCCATTTTTTTATCCATCTAAACAAATTTCCGTTGTCTTAAAAGATAACCAGTCTTACAAAACCAAAACTTACTGTAGTTGTTAAAACATAATTAAACTTTGAATTTAATGGGTTTACCATAACCAGCAGCTGGGATATAGTTACTTTGGAAGGATAAACTATCATGTACCGTATCTTTAAACAAAGCAATGGGCTGACTGGTTTAGCAAAAGGAAATCTGAGGAGTAATGGAATGGTGAAGTGATTCTTAATTGCTAATAAACTTGAGAGTAAGGTTTGCCATGTTGAATAGTGTTTGTGGAAAGCCTGTTATGTCCGTACAAAAGATGGGAGACTCTGAACTGTCCTTATGGATGTGCCCTGTGCCAAAGGCATGTTAGAGGGATTTGGACAGCCCTACACTGAAGGCTGTCTTAGGAGTGTGGGGTCCCACTGCAGTAGGATAGCTGTTACTCTGTGCTTTGTCACCTTTTTGTAGTAGTACAGAAACTTGTAGGGCACCAGGATTAAGAGCAAGCATAGAAGCAGGAAGAAGACCCATCTACTCTGTGGTGACATCCGTGGGAGGGAACTATATGAAGCCTTTCTACTTTAATGTGAGTGAGACCCAGCAGGCAACCCTAAATGTAGCCAGGTGCAGGTGGATGTCAAAAGCATCCTGTTCTCCATCACCTTGCTCTATCGTGTTCAGTCTCTATATGACAAAGGTGGAAAAAATTGTGTTCTTTGTATTTCTAGTAATGTTATATTGTACCTCCATGTTTTCAGAAAGTTGTAGCAGAGGAAGCTGTGTTACTATGCAACTCCTGTGTGACTCCCCAGTACCTAATCAAGAACACAGGGGATGTACATTTGAAAAGGGAAGGCAGAATCTTTTCCTCTAGTCCAATAAAGGAGGAAATTGTCCAGAGTAGCTTTTTTTTTGGGTAGCTACTCTTCTCTGCAATAATGGCAACGGGAAAGAGGTTCCTCCAAGTGTGGAACAGTTCTGGAGTAGGTCAAAGAGACTAATTAGCTTTTGCAAGATAGCTAAACATCTGAACCAGGTAAAAGTAATTCCTATGGTATAATATAATTCTAATATTTTTTGTGTGTTTCTATCTTCCTCCTTGATTATTATGAATTTCATTCACAACAAATATTATTTATAAATAACATCCTTTTATGTTTGTACTTTGCCAAATCATAACATGAGAGCTGAGTAGCTGGAATGTGTGAGACATTCTCTGGCAACAGGTATGAAGATCCTTTACACCCTCCACTACCTTGCCCTAGCAAAGGAGTGTTATCCAGGACAATTTAAACACAGTGTGCCAAGGTGGGAGTGGAGTTCTCCTTCAGTGATCCTTAAGGGTTAGTGTGAGTGCTGGGAATGCAGGGCTATACATGGAAATCCATCTTTAACCAAAAATGTCCTGTGGCATGCAGTAAGGCAGTAAGAAGTCTGTGTTTATAATAAAATATTAATTTGTCTCTTCCTCTTGTTTCATGCTTTTGGGAAGACTCCCTTTCACATCAGCAAGGGGCAGAAATGTAACCAAGAACTGGATTTAGCAAATACTTGATCTTCAGGCTTACAGCAGCGGCTTCTGAGTGGGCTGAGCTTTGAGAGTATGTTCCAGGCTTGATGAGTGGGGACCTGGATGAGATAATTGGAAAAGCAGGCTGAGAATCCCGTCTTCTGTGTAAACCTCTGATCTGAGTTGTTTCTGACAATGAAGTATATCTTCTGAATTCTGTAATGTATTGCATTCAGCGGGCATTGGGAAGAGCCTTAGTAGATAAGGCTGACTGTTTGGGCTGACGGATGCCAGTCCTTCATGGTTCTCTGGAAGATCTGGGAACTTTAATCCCATGATTTAGGAAGTTTAGGAGATTTTTTTTTTTAAGCAGTATCACTGTGTTTTGAGCTTCTCTAGGAGGAATGTGGGTCTTGTATACAGCAGAGACCCATCTAGTGTTAACTCTCTCCACAGTCCCTATAAAGGGCAGTATTTTGGCAATGTACAGAAAAGTCAGAGCCAGATACTTCGCTGCCCTTACAGCTCCCTTTGAGCAGCAGGCTTTTATCTGTATATTCTGGTGACCAGAATGTTTTCTGCCTTTTAAGTAAATTATTAATCAGGTATGAACTGTTGGACACGTAGATATCTGTGTAAAAACTCTATAAATTTCTTCTATATGAAGTGGTCCATTGTAAGTTTGAATTGTATTGCTTCTCCAAAGTTATTTCATGACAGCTCATAAGTAGATGAATGTAAGCAGATTATTTAAAGAGCTGTTTGTAGGTTGTTGATGAATCGGGTTTCTCCTGTCAGGGTTATTGAAAGAACCTAGTTTCAGTTAAGCACTGGCACAATTGGTGTGTTATCAGGGTACACTGAAATGCAGTAGTGAAAGGGACCTGAAAGGATGATCAAGTTCTGAACAAGCATTTGTTTTATGTATTTTTTTAAAGACCTCTGACAACACTGTAGTATTTAAAAATTTCACCACTATAACAACTAAAAAGCTTTTCTTAAATCACCAGTTTGTTGTGGTTAACATAATTCTGTCTTTTCTTCCTTAGTGGTCACTGGGAAACTCTCATTTTTTCTATACTATGCTTTGGTTTATCAGTTTGTTAGAACACTTCTTTTAGTCTCCTCTTTTATAGATTGCAAATGCCTCTGATTTCTTTGTTGTTGTTGTTTTGGTTTTTTTTTCCTCAAAGGACATGCTTTCTAAACCCTGTTCTTGTTGCTATTGTCAGGACTGGATTCGATTTCTGAAGATGGTGTCTTAAGTTGGACATAGAAATGAGGCTAATGCATCACAACTTCTAAGTGAGTTGGAATAGTCATCTCTGTTTCTTACAAGTGACATTTTTCCCAGCTTGGGACTCTGGTATTTTTGTGTGTGACACAGTTGTGCTGTAGACTTAGGTTTTTAGCTTGAGGTTCACCATAACCTGTTTCACATCCTTTTCAGAAGGAAAAGGACCACCAGGTCCTTTCCCCTCTGCATTGCTACCTACTCGGTCCTTCCTTATTCTGCACCTGTGTGATAGATCCCTTCTTTCTTCTTGCACCACTTGTTCAGCTGAATAGTAGCACCCTGACTTTACACCATTTCACCGGTCATCTAAGATCATCCTGAATTTTGTTGCACACTTCTGTATTTGCTATTGCTCTCAGGTTGGTGCACACATGAATTCTTAGTCTCTGGTCACTCAGAATGAGTAATATTGGTCCCTGGATAGATTCGTATTATCTTGCTTATCAACATGACGTGTTGGGCAGAGTTAAAAGCTCTAGTTCAAAGGAAATTAGTTCATCTCGCCACTTCCCCTGTATCTACTGAAACAAGTTCCCTATCGGACACGAAAACCACGACTCGAATCATCCCTTCCCTCTGTGAACTTCTGTTTTTCCCTGAGAAGCCCAGTAGATGGCACTCTGGATCCGTAACGCAGTATTTTAAAGTAAAAGTGATCACAATTGCTTCCTGTGCTGATTATTTTAAGTATTTGTTTCTCAAAGTTTGGCATCTAAGTTTAATATTAAAAATTAATGTAGTAGAAAAAGCCTTGTTGAAGTGGGTTTGGGTTCACGTTGTCATTAGAAAAAAAATCTGATAATCCTTCAGGTTATATTAACAAAGCACATAGTATGCCATTGTGCCATCTCTGTGAGGGCAGCTGGAACATGTTCCAGTGCTGGATGTATGATACACTTGTGTATCCATGCCTGATGCATGAAGGAGCACAACAGGAAGAACAGAGGACTGTGGATCGTTCTGCTGTGTGTTCTCCCAGTCTGAGTATGGGCCAATTGTAATGTAGATGAAGGGATGGAGGTTGTTCTTGGATCAGGCCAACCATTATCATCATGATCCATAGGTCATAGAAAAGGTATATTCTGTTTTAAAGACTTTAAGTAACATTGTTTCTGCTAATGGCATTAGCTTTGGAATTATGTTTCTGATTGTATTTAAGTTGCCTGAAACCATACCTACTGCTTAATTTTGATAGCATGATAGCATCATGTGGCTGCATTTGCGATCTGCTGTGCTCTTGCTGAGTGCTCTGTAGGCTCCTGCCATGGTTTGGGGAGTGGAACCTGGACTCTGCTTTCTCTGGGCGCCCAAGGCATGGCTGTGTGGCTGTGCCAGTGTGCTGTGGGCCTGCACTCAAAATGCTGGGGCAGAGCAGCTCTCTACTTGTAGGCAGTAAGTCAGCTGCCAGAGGAAATCTCCAGGCTGTTAGTCCAAACATTTACCACTGAGACACAACAGAGCAGACTACTACCTCCTGCCTTTTTGAGTACTGTCTTCCTGAGAATTGATTGTGTCAAGGCAAAGTCGGTGGTGTTTGACCTAACCTGTCTTGGCTTTGCCTTCAAAGGGACTAGTGCTTAGGATGCCAGTTAGCTCCATTCATCCAGGATTTTGGAGCTCCCTCTCAACTCTTCCTGACCTGTGAGTACTCCTGAGTCTTCCAGGACAAAATAAAACAAGTTAGCTGAGCCACCTGGCAGTGGTTTGAACCAACTTGTTTGACTCTGCCCTAGAACTGACTAGAAGTGCTTACACAGCCAGTTACTGGGTCTCAGCTGGAAGGTGTTAACTAACAGATGAGAAACAGAAAGGAACAGCTTTCTAAATGCCTTGTGAACTGTATGCCCTGGGTGAGAGGCTTTATGTTAGCCTGTTGGCTTTCACTGGAAGAGACAACGTGTGCTCCTATGGCCTGTTCCAGACAAGGGGGGCTATAAGAAGCTGTCATCTCTTACCCACTAGCTGGTGTATTTTCCTGCAAAGGGGTGTTCCCTGCCTGTGCAGCACAGATGGAATTGCTGTGCCTGGAAGTGTCCAATGGATCCACACAATGGGCTTTGCGGGGATGGTGTGAGTGGCTTGGAGTGGAGACTGCATTGTAGAACCTTATTTTGTTGTATTCTTCAGAGAATGGGAAAGCCAATTTGGCACACCAGGTTGTCTGACAGTCTTTGAAATAAAAAAGCTTTTTTCCTTTTCCCGTTAGTAAGCTGGCACATCTATGCTATCATGGAAGGAAGGAAACAATAACATTTCTTATCTGTACAATATTATTATTTTTGAGAAGAGTAACAAAGTTGAAACATGTATCATGCTCTTCACCTAACATATTGGTGAATATTTGCACAGGGAACTACAAATAAAATAGATTATCCTGTTATCCACGAGATCATCTATATGTAAGACAAAGAGCCGTCTTTACAGACATAAATGCATATTTGATTTAAGTGCATTGTGCTTAGAGTTCATACACATCCCCTCCAGTACTTACCTATTAAAAGAGTTCACAGAAACTACACTGTAAACCCGCTGGAATAATTTTTATTAAATAATTTTCTCTGGTAAACAGGGAAAACAGAGCTGCAAGGAGGTTAAAATATGGGCTTGGCTTCCCTACTAATGACAAACTTGGGCCCCAGAATTTGCTGAGACAGAGATGACAGGCTCCCGCAAGTACATCAGGTCATCCACCCACCCCTCCTTTCTGGTTGCTGCAGGGTACAGGTGCACTCAGACAGAAAGGACTGGGTTGCTTTTGAGCTTTGCTCACACACAAAGCAGAGCAAGAGGGAGGTGTGGGTAGTGTGTACACCTGTCCCACTCAAATGCACTACACCAGCACCACCAAACCTTTCTTTCTTCACACTGCTTGAAGAATATAGACTGTAAGAATACTGTAGCACTATTGGTGTTTTCTTTCAATACTGGGTGGCCATTTATAACCTGCCAGACTTGGATGGTTCTCAGTCAAAGCAACTTGTATTTGAAGAAAAGCTGCATGGAAGCAGGGATGCTATGGATAGGCAGGATTGCCAGTGAGCCCATTCACTCACATATGCTATGTGCTCCAGCCCAGGAAACAGTGAATGATGCTCAGACACTGGTGTTTAATGTGATCTTGGACAAATTTCTTACCTCTCTGGACTTGGACGCCTATCTCTAGAACAGATGTTTCCTTCCCATTGCAATCTGCCTGGAGACTTGGAGGCTTATGTATTGTATTATCCTTTGGTGTTATCACTGGTGGGCTTTTTCAAGTGGAGGAGAGACAGGATGCCTTTTCTTTATGTTAGACTTTGACATTATCATCACGGGGTGGGAGATTTGCTGAGCAGTGCATCATCACAAACATTTTTGATGATAGCATCAGATTTTTTTCCTACTTGCCCTTTTCCCTAGAAAGGGGTTAGTCTCTTCGGGTGTTGCCTGACAAAATTCAGGAGGTGGGTGGGTCTGGTGAGATTTTCTGGCTGCACCTCTCTGTAGGGTTACCCAGAGTGCAGAGGGCCCTCAATCCAAACAGGGAGCAAGCAGCCTGTACAAAGACAAGTAGAAGCAGAAGATTCTCCAAAGCAGTATGTTTCTTCTTCATGGAACAACTTGCCAATAGAGAAGGAGATTATGTTGGAAAGCAGCTGGGCTGTTCTCTGCGTGTGTGCATTTGGCCAATCATCTTTCATGTGAACACACTGATCTCTTGGAAAGATTCAGTTTAAGCCAGGTGTTGGTATTCGCTTGCTGTCTGCACATCACAATAAGGAAATGCACGGGGATTTGTAAGCCAGTGAAAGGCTGTATCCATCAGAGAGGAGGACCAGAATCCGGAACTCATTTGTTGCTTGTAATCTCGCTGATCTCTCTTCCAGTAGTATTCTGTATGTTTATACAGCAAATGTTGCTGCAGGATGTCTTCATGTGCTGTAGTTCACCCTAACTTCAGTGGCTTCTTGCTGCTTCCCTTCAGTACTTATCCCAGTGTCCTTTCTTGACCCTCTGCATAAGTGCTTACACGTCTCCTGACCATCTTCATCCTCCTTTCAGACTTGAAAGACACGGAGAGGCAGACATGCCTGTAGCATTTTTGGGGCAATCTTGATCAAAATAGCAGTGTCCAACTGCAGCCAGTTCTAAAGCAGTGAGTTGTAGAAGTCCAGCACTACCTGGTGTGTAGTATTGAAAACAATGATAATCTAGACCTTGTATCACCTGTGGAACTATAGGACAGCAGACTGGCAAGTACCCTTAATGAAATGTGCTGAAGTACTTTGTTGGACTGGAATCACAGTCAGCCTGTGGCACGTGGAATATTTTCAGCTGGAAAGTCTCAAATTGTTGAGTCAAGTCCTGTAGTGTTTGAGGAATAGCTCAGGGAGCTGCTGACAGTTCAGACAAATTGGTGTTTTTCTACCTGAGCTGTTGGCCATTCAGGCTGAGCTCAAAGCAAATCTTTGGAGCTTTGGGGAAGCCAGTGACAAATCAAAGAATCTTGTTTAACTTGGCTATGGCTAAATGCTGCACTTCCTTGTGAGGCTTGCTATACTCCTCTGATTCACAAATAACATCTGCTTCTCTTCACTGACAATTCCTAAGATGACCTCTTGAAAGAAGGGGAGCAAGCATCATTTTTCTGAGGTGCTGGTGGTTCTCAATGGAGCAATTGCAGGTGTGTGCAGAAGGCCAAAGCCAAGTGTGCTGAATAAACACCTGTGTTCTGCCATGGCTGAATACATCTGCTTTACCTATTTCTCTGCTTACCAAGCACTGATTACTGATGGCACTATGTGGTGCATGGATTTCAGGGTGCTCAGCCTCCTGAGGTCTAAAGGGCATGATTAAATGCTCTGCAAGGACTAAGAACCAACATGTATCTAGGTGTTCTGTCTGGTGCTTGATGTTAAGTACTACCAAGACTTAACAGCATCGAAAGGCTAATGCTTTCACTACTGCTCATCTCTAGTCACAGTTTCTCTCTTCATATGCACATCTCCTGCTGTTCCTCTTGGTGGACCCACCATGCCTCGTGCACATTTTACCTTATGTTGACAAAGCATATGTGGACCTGGGTAGTAGTTTTGTTTGACTAGGGGCTTCCTGTAAATGGCAACTCAGAGGGCCTAGCCCACCCCCATGGCACAGGCTTTTAAAGTCCCATTATTGCTCTGAATCACACCTTTGCCTCCACACCCTGAGTCATATATTAAAATAAAACTGTGGGAAATAATAAAACCTAGCTATATGAATGTGTTTTTTATTATAAGAGTTCTTAAATTTTTTTTTATTACTGCTTTGAGGCCAACTCATCATCTTTTGTTATGTTCATTACAAAAGGCTTTGCTCCAATCCCTGTTAACTTGAAGGGAAAGGAACACAGTGCACAGGGAGAAGAGTTCTTTACTGGCATCCATTCCCTTGTCCTCAGCATGCCCTGCAGTCTTTACCACAGCTGCTCTACAAGGGCCCTCTGGGGTAGGTGGTGTTACAGGGAAGGTTGACCAGGCAAGTTAGCAGAAGACGACTCACAGAACAGTGGGTCAGACTGAATCCTCTGTAAGTCTCATGCTTAGTACTGTAGCTCATGGACTCTCTTGTTGCAGGTAGTTTGATATCAGCTACTGTTCTTTGTCAAGCAATGATGATTGCTTGCTTTGTTGATGTCACGCCTACTTTATCCCCAGCAGAGTGAGAAGTCTTACTCGCTCACAAAGAGGTAGAAGATGAGATTGGGGTGTGTGTGTGTTGGTTGGTTGGTGGGAAAGAAAATAGAAGGCAGAAGCCTTGTATATATTAGCTAAATAGAAAAGTAGATTGTTCCCATTTAAAAAGGAATAATATGCAAGACCATGTTTTTCTGAAGTATTTAGGCTCTATAGATTGAAGAATGGATGGAGTCCTTTTCTTCCTAGAGCTTTGTAAATTAAAGTGTTTTATCTTGACTGAAGCTTGGGAAATTCCTTTTCATCCTCAGTTTTGGATCATGCTTGTTGACCACACCAATACCAGGATTCCTTGCTCAAAAATCAGCACATCATCCATGCCATTTTCTCTCACCCTAAAAGGTAGCTGAATGTACAAAAACAGAGTCCTGGACCCATGCTCCACTGAAGCCTGATATCGTATGAAAATAATTTTTCTGTGCAGCTTTGGCTACAGTTTCCAAAACTTATATTTTTTTCCTTTCCCTGTGTCTCTGCTTTCTCAGATAGTAGCACAGACCTGAGCCTGTGCTCTGGAATAGTCTGATATTCGAGATCTTCTTCTATTGCAGGGCATGCTGCTTTCTGCCATCCCTGTCATACACTTATCTAGGTCATCCAAACTTCTTTTGGCTTTTACAAGAGCAGGTGCTTCTGAGACTACAGCCTGAAGCTCTGATGGAGCAGGTGAGTCAGAAGTTGGCCTTCTAGTTACTCTGTGGGGAGAGGATGCTAAAGTCTGCATTACAGTTTTGCTGTAGCTTTTTTCCTTCTCATAGAGGCACTACTCAACAAGAGATGTTTTTTTTATGATGTGGGCTCCTGATCATCTAAAATTCTGCTGCCACCCAACTTACTGTTCACAGGGCACCCAACAACTGCCTGGTGTTGTGGACTTGTAGTGATGAATTACTTCCCAGTGGTGTTTTTATATACCTACTTCTGTCTGTTTCTGAACATGTATTAAATAATTTGCCATCATCAGAAATAAGTTAAATGTTCCCTGAATGACCATCCACAAATCATTAAATAGCATTCTTCTGGTTTATTGAATGTCTTCTGTGACATGTATTATTCTCTGCTTAATAAACTATACAGGATCTAAAATTGTGGCAAGTCTGCTGGATCTCTGAGGATGGCATGTATTTTAAAATGATTTTTACCTGTAGACTCATTAAATCATGAGACGTTTTCTGCTTCACTGCTAGGAAATAAATAGAAGTTCCTGTCAGGTAATCAAAAACCCAACAGACCAAGAAACTGGCTCTCAAAAGACACAATAGATCAGCAGGCACAGCCCCATGTGGACCAAATGCCAGGGAACTGGGCATCATTTGAAAATAATGTATTTAATGGTTGAAACCTTCACAGCTGTGAAATTCCTGCAGGTAATTTATTCCCTGTTCCTCAGTAATTCAGGTGACTTTTGTAAGGCTAATGCCTGGAGAGCTCCCATGGAAACAAGAACTAATGATAGGTAGAAATAGAGCTGGGGAGAAGCATGTTACAAAGGCTTCACAAATGCTTCTAATCCAAAAGATCTAGCGTATACTATTGAGGATATTGAGTAATGGATTTACTCACTGTACAAATATGAAGCTCATTACAGGCACCTTTCACTAACTGTGATGTTCTGAAAGTCTTCATCCAGGCTCTATGTCCACCCTTTTTAGTATTTATTGTAGTAGGCTGTATTACTAAACTGAAATACTGCCTGCTTCACTCTTTCTGTTTCTGCAGTTTGTCAGAGCTTCTGCATTTCTGATTTTAAGGGAAGAAAATGACAGCTTTGAACCAGAATGTTTCTTCACAGGGTAGCTGTTCCTAGTCCTTTTGGTTTTGTGAGTAATCAGTTTGGTCCTGGGCACTCAGTATCTAACATTTTGCATACAATGAGTGGGTGAATGACTTATAGTCATGGCAGTGGTGCCTTCGGGTAGGTAGAACAACTGGGAAATTCAGTTCTTGCATATCTATAAAAATAGCTAAGAGGTGTAATGTACTTGCAAAGCTGCCACATTAACACGCACTGGGCTATCTTTTCATTGTTTTGATATGCAGCAACAGTTTTATTGCTGTCTCAGAAGGTGTTATAAAGCTTTGTTTCAACATTGGTAATATTCCAAATCCAAATTTTGCTTCATTTTTATGTGGTTTCAGAAAACTAAAATTAACTAGAGTGCATTTGCACTTACCCTGCTTGTCACAATTACAAGGCAGGTGCAGAAATAATGAGAGTTGGTTTCATTTAATAGCAAATATTCAGCAATGTTTGTCCTTGCCAACTGTCTGGGTTGTTTTTTTTTCCTTGTAAGTGAATTGAGAACCAGGGCTTGAGATGCACAGTCACAAGCTTCAGTTGCTCGGCCTTTCTTTGCTTCTCTTTCCCCATATCTCCACAGGGTCTCTCAGGAGAGCTGGTACAAGTCAACTAACACTGAGAAGCACACATGCTAAAGTGCATTGATCCCCAAAGTGAGTGGGAGCGAGGTGGCCAGGTGTGTGTTGTAAGGTGACAAATACTAGTGCTGCTTAACTCCTGAGACAGCACCCCAAGAGACATTTGACTGTCAGTGATGTCTGTGCTCTGACTCTTCCTATCTAGTTTGTCTTTGTTCCACTGCAAACAAGCTCTGACTGCTCCTTCCATCCCCAGGCTGTCTTTTCCTTCTTTCTCCTCCATCCCTTTCAATGGAAAGGATGCTCTTTTTGACTTTGTGACTTACATTCATTATTGTCTTCATGTATTCTATCTTCTTCCTGATGAGGAGAGGAGGAGCTGGTGGAAAAACCCCGAGGGGTCTGAAACCATGATAAACTCAGGTTCAGTGTGAAGAGATGTACAGCTTTTCCACTCCCAATGGCCACAGTAGGATGACTGTGGGGCCTTCTTTGTGTTGCTGCACTATCCTCTTGTAGAGCAGCAAACGTTTTTTTTTTGTAATTGTTTCCAGGGAAGAGGTAGCTCAGAACCGAGCAGAGAATCCCTGTGATGTGTCAGGCTCTTATTTGGACCTGTTGCCCATCTGCATGATGCCTAGACTGGAGGGAAAAGCAGCCCAAAAAAAGGACCAAGTGCAGAACAGTGCCCACCCTAATAATGACTCTACTGTGTTTGCTGACTGAAAGGTGAAACAGCTTTGAGTGATAAACCTGCTCTATGGTGTTCCCCTGAGAAAGCATCCTGATCTCTCCTCTTGTGTGTTTTTTGGTGGCATGTGTGTTCTGCTGTGATCAGAATGAAGTTCTGTTCTGTGACCCAGAAAGCCTGACTAGACCAGCATCCAGTGCCTACCTGGCAGCTTCCTTTTTTTGTGCTAATTTCATGTGAAGTTGTTCAGTTTAGGATGACTTCTTGCCTACGTCCATGCCAGCATCTGTCTGCCATCCTCAGCATATCACAAGTGGTATTGCTTGAAGGAGTGGGGTTTCCAGGATGGGACCTTGATCCTTCCCTGAATTTTCAGTAGCTTAATTCACATCAGAAAGAAGGGGTTTGGTTTATTTTGGTCTGTATAACTGAACTAGATACCAGATACAGGTCATGCTCTTTATGAAGCAGTAGAAGTCCAGGGAGGATAGCTATAAGGAATGTTTCCAGGTAGAATTCTTGCTATCCATTTTGGAAATACCATTTATGTATCTTTCCTTAGTGGTTTAGACTTGTGCCTGTCCAGCTGGTACTGGCTGATCCTCTCCTGGGGCTCAGACCTGCAAAGCAATGGACATTCAAGTTATTGTGGAGAACTCAGACTGTCTAACACAGAGGCTAAGAAAATATAGGTTCCCATAGACAACTGGCTTAGCATTATGCATGTATTTCCTGTCTTCATGTACTGTCTTTATCATAAAACATATTTCTGGTGCTTAATATTAAGTTTACCTTTCAGGTAGGAAATTTCTTTGGGGGTACAGTTTTCTTATGACAGAGGTTGTATGAGAACCAGATAAATTCAATGTCCAAAGCAAATAATTCTCAGTGTTTTAGTTCCAAAAATGGCAAACGTTTATGTGCACTTAACTTGTACTTTGCCTGGTTGGAGAAATAAAACTGAGGAGGTTTGAATCTACACGTAGGTAGCTGGGGAAGGGAATTGCTCTAATGATAGTAATGGAGTCCAGGTACTTTGCCTGATTTCTGTTCTCTTCCTGGTCACTGGAAATCTGCTTGGCTCTCTTTCTCAGCATTAAAATGGGGGTCACATTATGCCATTCCTTCCTTGTGGGGAATATGACATCTGTGCCGAGGTGATTCTGGGAAGGCAGCTGAAAATGAGCAAAACACTGTCAAAATTACCACCTGTAGTTGATGCAGGCTGATGTCATGTTAGTAATGGCCATTTCGTGCATCTGCACTGTAAGGGCTTGTTATTTTAGAAAATATCAAACAAAATACTTATGAGATTGACAGAGAGGACAATATAATCTCATACCTTTTAACTATCTCTGCTTTGTATTTGTACAGTGTATAATAACTTTGCTTTTACGCTGTACCAGTGTAACTCTGGCTGAGAAGTATCGTCAAACTGGTGTTGATGTGGAGAAGAGAGATGAGTTCTGAGCAGAGATTTTTGAGTGATGGGCATTAAAAATTAGTCTTAAATTATTTTCCAGCATAGGTAGTCCTAATTAATAACTGTGTTTTAATTTTAGTGGTAACAAATAGATTACCCTGATTATCTTGCACGATAATGCAAGCAGGCATATTTTGCCGGAACTCTGGGACTGTGATGACAGGAACCATGAAAGTCTCTTTGTAGATGGAGTGAATTTGAGGCCATGTACTGGGTTCTGCTCCTTATGATGCTTCTGTGCATCTCCTCCTGGGGTGACGAGAGAAGGGCTGACCTATTCCTCTCTTCTGACTGCCTGTACCACAGACTGGGGACAAAATTAGTAGGACAGGCAAAAGAGATATTGCCCACATTCTTTTCCCTCTACTCAGAAGCACACTAAGGTCAGCGCTTTGCTCTGTGAGACAGTTTGCATTCTTTTTCTGCACTCTTCCAAGGATGTCTTTAAAACATACAAACAAACAAAATCCAAACAAAAAACCAACCCTCCCTGCCCCCCCAAACCTACACTTTTGCCTAAAGCAGGCTGATTCCTATTGACTTTGTATATGAAACAGTGGTTTCATTGTTGATAATGCGGCTGAATAAAGTCTTCGTGCTTTCCATTAGGGTAATAAAGTATTTATTTCTTCCTGGTAACCCAGAATCCTAGTCAGACTTCATCTACTTTTGCACAACTCTTCATCAGAATCAACTTCTCTCCCATTTCCCTTGCAGAGGTCATAACATGGGGAAAGCATGTTCAAGGTTAGTATTTTCTATCTTTTTTTCTTCAAACATTGTTTTTAATCTGATTCTCATGCAGGAACACACAGCAGTCAGAAAATCTGATTTGTTTAAAAGGCAAATGTAGATAAAATTTGCTTATAGGAGTACCATTTTAACTCTTCTAGTCCTGGCCCTACTGTCAGATTTGCGGAGGAGAATATAGACCTTAAGTGTCGTAATTTTTCAAAGCTTTAGTGTTGTAAAAGTTGCAAAAACTTTCAGGTCACTCAGATTACTTAAATTTACTTTCACTTTTGAGTTTCTCAGTTATTGTGGATCACATGTACTAATGAAGTTTTTTGGATTTGTTTTTTTCCTTGGCAGCAGCACCTCTGAAGTAAGGTGCTGTATGTAAGTTTTTAAGGAAGTTTTAAATACTAGAAGAAATTCCAATAAAGAATAGATAGGTGAATGTGCACATGAATGGAAGAGTTATTGCCAAGAATTCTGAAATATAAAAACACCCTAGATATGGTTAACTTGAAACTATTTTGAGATCAAAGAATGCCGGTGAAGGATCTGATTCAGTAAATGGTGCCTAGTGCCATGAGATGCTGTCAAATTAAGCATTAAACTCAGTAAGATGTATTTGGAGGATTTGGCCCCAAATGTGATTCTCTGGTTTCATCTTGAGCTGTGGTGAGTAGGTGTACACTCTATGACAGCAAGGTTGCTGTAGTAATTATTCATTAGCTTTAAATAACAGGGTAATTACGAAGGTAAAATTCATATACCCCAACACACCCTTTTTATGCTAGCTTTTCAATTTCTGAAGAATGCCTACAGCCCTCTGCTTTGTGTTGTAAAACAGGGCACTGCCCCTAGTTGTACATGGTTGTTTCTTTGCTTTTTGCATGGTCCTTGCAAGAACATGAACTGAGGTGAAAAGGTAACATGAATCAGGGAGGCAGGCACTTGAAGAGAATAGAAACTCAGTTTCTCCTATGCCTCCAAGGATAATGAAGGTCACTCTGGTGCCCCTAAACACACATGCTTCACACAGGCCTGGTTTCTCTCTGAAAATTCTTGAATTCTCTGTTTTTTCAATTTCTGTTCACTTCTGTTCTGCAGCAAAAAACAGCTAGCAGGACAGAGATTAAGAGAGCAAGTGGCAATATTTTGGGAGGACAGGATGCATCTGGTAATCTGTATCTTAGATATTTAACCATCAGGTACTTCTGGGTGGCATAGCATAACCAGTGAACTTGTGTTATGCAGGCAGATTAGGCAGAGTTTGAATGCTTCTGTATAAAAGTTTGGATCCAAGAATCAGTTTATCCGATTCACTATATTCAGAATCTTGGAATGGGGTCCACAAAATTTACTCTGTCCTTTTACCTGTAACTGGGGACTGTTGCACATGATATGCTGCAGTTATGTTCTGCATCCACTATGTAGCAGCTCTGATTTACTGCATTTGTGAAGGGCTGCTACAGTGCTTAGTGCAGGGAGGCTGGGGTGTGTTGTGTGTGGTACAGTGCTGCAGTACACACAGCGGGTGGAAGGCCCTCTGCACCCTGTGATCCTGAGCGTAACCACAGACTAACACATCCTCTTTCTACACTTTCTGTTCTACGAACCCTGTAACCCACCGTTAGACACTGGGGCCTTCATCTAGTGAAGGGGGTGGATGATTTGGCAAGGGCATTGTGCTCAGCTAGCTTGTCAAGGAGGAGGTTGCCACTGAAGTTGTCTGGTTCTTCACCCAGCTGAGTCCTACAACCGTTGGCTAGGGGTTCATTCTGTTTCTAGCACTGTGAGCATTGTATTGTGAATGCCCAGTGGAACATGATAGAGCTTATGCCTAGAATGGCATGCCTAGAATGGCATACCTAGTTCAGGCCCTTGCACAGGATCTGATGTGTATGTCAGATGTCTTACATTGCAGATAAATTTTCAATGCACTGGACTGCTGCTAGAGAAGGGTCACCAGCAGTACCATAATTGTCTGTTTTCAGATGTGCCTTCTTCAGGGTTCAGTCTGGTAGATGTGCTCGAGGATCTGAGAGTGAGCTTTTTGAATGAGATCAACAAGAGGAGGCTGAGTTTGTGGTCCCAGGTACATCTTAGATGTGAGACTAAGCCTAATACTTAGTGCTCCTGCAAATGAGACATTTTTTCACTACCTGATAATACTCATGACTTGGTAACAGTGGTGAGTAGCAAAGTACTAATAACAAATAAGTGCTAACAACTTTTGAAGCCAGTCACCTGATGTGTTAAGCAAGCACCTAAGACCTTGTGTGGAAATTGCCTATCACAATTTTCTGTTCTAGTGAAGAGGATGTGAGCAAAGACTGTAGTCTAAGAAGACCCATGTGGACCACGATTCTGGTGTGTTCTGAACTCGAGAGTTGAAATAGTTCTAGTGTGGTAAAAGGCTGGTGCAGTTTCCATAGCAGCTGAAATGCTAAGGAGGCTGGAGGGATGGACAGACTTGTGGTAAGGGAAGAAATAAATCGTCAGAAACTTGAACTTCTGGAAAAAAAACTGTCGCTGTCTTTGAAAGTATGGAGTATAGAGTGCAGATCTGTGAGACTGGCTATTTGAAACAAAATGGTTATTAGAGAGCTAATTCTTTTGGTCCAATAGAGGCTTTTTAACAGCAAACTACTTCACTGCTGTAGTGTTTGGGTGCTCTAGCCCTGCACTAAGGGCCCATTTTATTATTCTGAGATACCCTATTATGCTGTAAAATCTGTTTTTTAAGAAAAAGCTGGGGAAAAAAGAGTGATATATAAGCTGCTGGATATATTTATGGGCAACAAATGGTCTTCATATTAAAAATAAACCCCAAAACAGATCAACCCACCACCCCAACATAAACCCAGCAAAAAGACCCTTTGCATTGTCATAGAATTAAAAAAATTATCAGTAAGAGTCTAGGCCTGTCAGGAAAGGGAGAGTTCCTATCCAAGCAGCCTGGACTGGGTGACTCTTCAAATCCTGAGCATTTTGTTAGTAGAGCCCTGTCTCTGCCTACTTCTGTACCTTCTCCTGCTCTTTGTGCTCAGAGCAACACTGTTATTTTTAAACACCCTGGCAGCTTGGAAAAAAAAAATCTTATTAGGCTCCTTCAATAGCTATCCCACTCTTCCCACCTGTTCCACTGTGCCCTTCAGCAGAAATGGAGCACACTGGACCACGCAGCATGATGTGGAGCTGTGTGGAGGACTGGGCAACAACTCAGTGTTGGATATTACAAGAGTATTTGAGACATTACTGAAGTAAGATAGGGATCTCTGTAAGAAATACACTTAATAGCCTGTGCCTTACACAATAGGAGAATGAAAACTGATACAGAAGTAATTAGTAACAGATAATCTGTGGCAGTGTGGTTGTTTGCATTAGGCCAAATACAGTAGCTAAGCTGTACACAAAATGCTATAAGGAAAAATAAAGGTAAAAGACACATTGCACAATATTGTAAGCTGTATGGATGTGTGATATATATATAGATATATATATTGCTCTCATGAATATTCTTTGGACCTCGCACTGTATAATTTCATAAATAGAATCTGTAAGTACCTATTGTATTGAGCTTTTGGTTATTTTTATTTCATAACACTAGCATGCTGTTTTTCAACAGTATTCATCTAATAACATCTGAGAGCCAAGCAGCTCTTTAAGGGAAACATGTGTACCTGTATTAGTGGGTTACTTAGCCAATGGCCTCTGGTCCCATCACCAATTTTTCATCCTAGCATCGCAGAAACGTGAAAACACTTTGATAGACACAAACACTTCAAACACAATTTTGAGTCCTAGAGACTGAGGCTTTTACATTTGCAAAGTAAATGTTCAAAATCTGGATGCCCAGCTTTGGATGCTGATGGCCATGTTAGACAGCCACAAATGCAGTCTTCACAGGAACTATAGGTGCTCAGCATCTCTCAAAGATTGAGAGAGGTTATAGGTGTCTCAGGCAGGATACTGTGAACTAACACTTCTGGGGATCTTGGCCCCACATTGATCAAATTTAGCTGTGATTCTTACAGACTGTTGGTGTACCTGGCAGGAAAAGGACCTTTTCTTGTTGCCTTTCAGTGCTCTGTGTTAACCACAGAGTCATTCTTCTTGTGTTCTGATGAAATGGTCGACATGTCAACCCATTACTTCAGAGGTTAATGACTATGTGGAAAATAATATAGCAGGCCCTTGTGGCAAAGCAGAAACCCAATCATGCTATTTCCTTTCTGATCTTTTCAGTTTTGACAACTGTCATGAAAGAAAAAAAAAAGGTTGGGTGGGTTTTTTCTTATTTTATTTCTCTCTGTGATGTTGGTTAATGAACCTAGGATTTTTCCAGTGGGGTGGGTAAATTTTTTTTGTTCCTTTTACTTTTTCCCTGTCTTTTTATTTTAAAAAATGAATCAGTATGTGGAATTTTGAATTATTTTGTAGGTGGAAGTGAATGAAATTTGGATTACAGACTCTGAGAAAACTTGTAAAAGCAGGACTCCCATAAAATGAGTGTCTGCTTATTAAACAGGATTAGTTCTGTCATACAAGTGTTCAGATGTAGCAAGCACAAGTCAGAAACAAGTAATTTTCTCACCTTTAGAGAATGGTATCCTGTCCTATTCCTTTTGGCACCCTGCACCAGCAAAACATTTGTTTCAATTAAAAGCTCTATGCTTAAAAATAAAAAAGAAACCCTCACCACCTGTCTTCCACTTTCATGTAGAGAATGAAGAAAATTGCAAAATATTTTAAACAGGAAAAGCTGCTGCTAGAGTAATAGAAAAGAGGAAGGTTTTATTGCTAAATTAGGAAGTGGAAGTTCATATGAAAGACGTTTTCCTCAGGAAAAGATTGGTAAATGTGAGGCAAGGTGATCTGCCCTTGCAACATAGCTTTCAGCACTCTCTCTAACACACAGTTCTTCCAGTAGCATGTTTTATCTGTGTCTGTTATGTACCTGGTACCCAAACAATAATAGCAAAGAATGGTGTTCTACATGGTGGTCTGGGTAGTAAGTGAGGATTCTGTAGCAGCAATGTATTTGGCACTAGTGACAGCCAAGGATTATCAGCTCTTCTTAGCTCTATTTCTTTCTGATCTCCCCTTCCCCTTCTCAGGGCACTAGGAATAGTATACAGGAATCAGTATCACATTTTGCACTCAAGAGGTGTTCTATGAAGATAAGAATTCATTATGAATAAACTAATCTTCATTCAAAAATTTTTTTCTGCAACATTCTAGGGGTAAACAACAATGGTATAAAATCATATAATTTCCCATTCTGCTTCTTTATAATTTCACAATTTGATTTAGAGTTAGTAAAGCACGTTTCCCCAAATCAGGTCTTACATATTTATCATAAAGGTTAACAGCTTATTGTTACAGTAGTTTGGCATCTGTTTTTTTGTGCATTAGTTTACTTGTTCATTCCAGAATGCATGCTAAGGTTTTTCTGTTGATGATTCCAGCTACTTGGTTTAATTAATTACAGTTTGCTCAAAACCCACATGAAATAGCTGGTCTCCAACCCCAAAAAAATGAGGCAGAGAGAAAAAAACAAACATCCTTATGCTTGTGGGTTTTATGGGCAAGATCCAGGAGTTCAGATAGCAAATGCTAAAAGACATTTCTTTGTGGAAAAGGAGGCTCAGCAAGGAATAATTTATACTTTTCTTCCTAGAGCCATGCAACAAGAGATGCTTCAACTTGATATGAGGGAAACTTATTTTTTTTTTCCACCAGGAGGGTGGTCCAACACTTGAAACAGGTTGCCCAAAGAGATTGCAGTCTCCACTCTCAGGGATGTTCAAAAGTTGGGCCTTGACCAACCTGCTCTAGCTGGTCCTGTGCTAAGTTTTTGAGTTGGACTAGGGGCCTTCAGAGGTCCCTTCAAATCCTAGCTATTCTGTGATCTATACGTGGTTACGTATATCTTAGTTCCATAAATCACTACTTATTGGTCAGATTTTTCAACACTGGGACACAAAAGTAGATGCGTTTTCTACTCACTAGGGTAAGTAATTTCTCTATGAAAAAATGATTGAATTCAGCATATGTACTTTTAAATGGACTCAGTCCTCTGTGTGTTATGTATTCAAATTATTTTAAGCATAATGATTTGTCCTGTCTGTTGTTACTACATTGATCTTGCCCTCTTATGGATGGTTACAATCAGATATATAATTTTCTGTCATTTTTCTCCATCATATTATGAAGCACAAACAGTGTTAAACTTATTTTGACACTGCCAATTTCAGTCATTTGGCCAGTGGGAGTTATATATGGCTTAGGACTATGAAATTTGAATTTTCTTTGTGAATTAGTAGTAGTTTTCTCTCCATTTCACAAATGTCCACATCTATATACCAAATTCTTTATGAAAGTCATTTACATTTTGACTGACATTATTGAAACTGAGTTATCAGCATTCAGAATGGTTGGTTCTTGTAAATGATGACTTGATGATCTGCAAATAATTGCTATGATTATTATATTTGCTAGTATTTTTCAAATAATAGATTGGAGGCACATTTACCAAGTTTCATCAATTGAAAAGGCTTTTTTTTCTAGATTATAATTATTTAATAAGCTAAGAAAAAAGGCTGGAAAAAAATCTGTTCTTTTGCTGATGTTATGTTTCTTGTAATGCGAAATGTTATTTTAATGCTTTAGAAAGTGTTTATCTTTGGTCTAAGCAATTATCTGATTGGCACCTTCTTTCTTTTTCATCCTCCACTATCTTTTCTCTTGTCTGGCTGCTTCAGTTTCCCTTCTTCTTTCCTGAGAACTGAATAATATTAAAAAGAAAGTCTTATTAAAATATAGTTAGTTAAATACGTATGCTTTAACAATTATTTCTAATGGAAAACTCTACTTGTGATGGCTGCTGCTATTATATGTATTTTGAAATCATTCTAGATTTGGAAAATGCATCTTGTGTGGACAGACAAAACCTCTCCCTTCCAGAGGTAATTTCTATCCTGACAATGCTTGATTCAACATGCTTAGACTACGTATGAGATGGAAAGCAGAGGAATGGAGAAGCATATGTAAAGCCTGAAGAAAATAGTCAGTTATTAAAACAATTTAGCTTGCCATTAAATCTCACGATTTTTGAATATAAATAGGTTGTTCTTTCCTTTGCCTCATCTGTCATTTTATTATAGCAGAAAACCTGATGCTGAACAAAATAGGCAGGGCAGCCTAGCAGATAAAACAGAACTAGAAGCCAGATCTTGATTTTTGGTCTGACTCCACCAATGACAAGCTGTATCATCCTATGCAACTTACCAAACCTCTGAGTCTTGCTTACCGCTCTGTAAATGTCATATAACTACATAGGATGCTGAGAGGTTTAATTAGAATTAATTTTAGTCTTTCAAGTACTTTGTGTTTCTCAGATGAAACGTGATGTGCAAGTGTGAAGAATAATTATTATGTTGCGTCTGATACATTATTACTATTCTTTTATTAACCATGTTTTGAAAAAAACCCCACGGTACTTACTGGTTTTCAGTTTTGTTTGTATGGTTTAAAGTTAGTCCCTATGAGCACAGTAAGTAATTAAACTAATATTGGCATTGAGATGTGGTTTTTTCATTTGAGAATCTTAATGGCTATTAGTAGATTGTCACAAAATGTCTGGCTGTTTTGATACTTTGAGCACCTTGAATCATGCACTTAAGTGTAAGATGGGTCATATTGCTTTTAAATGTAGTGAAGTAGCCAGACAATAACAGCCTGCAAAATCTCTGTTGATAGCTTCCTTGTAGCTGTTCAGGCTTGACCCAGATGGCATTACAGAGCATTCGTTCAGAAAATTGTCCTGGCAATCAGTGCCTGGTGCCTCCTTAACTGTTTGCCAGTCTCGTAAGGAGCTGAGCATACCTTATGCAACAGGCCACTGCCTGTTTCTCCAATTTTTTTCAACTGAAACACTGGAGTCTGGGGAAAGCTGAGATACCAGGGGATGACACGTAGCACATGGAAGCACGCTGTCTTATTGGATAGGAGATAACTGTGTTGTTTCCAAGTGGAATCGCTGCTACATGAGAAATAAAAGTAACTGATTGTAGCAGAAACTCCATGTCCCAAGGACATAATAATTCAGAAAGTGTTGAGTTGTAAACTGTGCTTGTACTTTAACATGGATTTGAGCATGTGATTGGGTTTTTCTTGTAGCTGAGCATTCATGAGCCTTAAATAGAAAGGCAGTATTAACAAATAAGGTCAGATCTTTTTGGGATAATGAACTACTTTCAATAAGGTTATTGTTTTATAGGCAGGTCACACTGGTTTTGTCCTCACTTGCCATGTACTATAAAGCGTGTCCATACAATTGTTCTAACACACAGGACTCCTGTGTTAATTGCAATGAGATAAATGTGTCTGGAGAGAGTCCCTTCCAGCCAAGGCCACAGATGTGATGAAGCTGACTTACTTTGCTGTTAGACATACTGTCTGGAACACTGCTTGCACTGTTTTGGTGCCCTCCTATTCTAAAGTAGGTTAGAATATAAAAATAAAAAGGAGTTGAATGGGTTTATGCCATTCTTACACTTTGTAGGTGCAACATGCAGATGATTGTACCACAACGCTACCTAAGCAAAACATGGGCCCAACTTATCCACTAAAGCTGCATTTTTGTCCTGCTCCAGTAAAACTGCTCTTGAGCAAAGTCCTCAACAAGCAGCAGTCTTACTGGTATAGTCGTCTCTGCTGTCTCTGTCCTAAGTATTAAGTACCATTTGATGATCCTGACAGATGTAAGATAAAATAGAGTTGGACAATGTGAGCTTTGTCAACTGTATGCAATAGACTTCTTTGCTAGCATAAACCAGATATTAACTTCAAGATTCCAAAACCACACAAAGTATTCCTTAAATGCAAATCCAGCCCTGATTAAGATCCGTTAACATGGGAACTCCAAGCTGGTAGCAAAGTGCTGCGTGCTAGTTGGCTGTTCTTTGGCTTACCTGACAGCTTGTGTATTTGTAGGGTAGAATGCCAGAATAAAAATGTGCACACATTTTGTAAGGCTTGTTAGCTAAAAAATGTTATTGACATACTTTGCTATTATCAGAAGGAGTGGTGTGGTGCTGGAATGTTCTCAGAGCAGAGAATAGGCACAGAGACATTTGATGACTCCAGCAGTACCTTATTTCTCCCTTGCTCTTTCTGTCAGCCTGTGGTGCCTAAATTAACACATAGGATTTGAGATCTGATATCATGTCACAAACTGAACGTTGATTGTGCTGTAATGTCCAATCACCACTCGGATGTCTGGGGTCTGATGGTTCTGACACCATATTGGGCAGACAGCAGTTTGCTCTCCAGCATGTTTCTTGCTCTTTGAGTAATAACTGATTATGGATATGAATCTGGCTGAGCCATTAACAAAGAGACTATCGGGTCTATCAAGAGACTGACAAACTGCAAGGGAATGCAGATGGGCGCTATGCATTTGCAAGTGTTTATTATTTAAAGTCTGTGACTGGAAAATATATAGAATGAAAGGGTCAGAGAAAGACAGTGTGCCTTGCTGGCTTTGCCTTTTAGATTTTAGGATCAAAAAGAAAGAAGGAGGAATATGTCACATTGCAGGTAATTAAGGATTCATCAGGAAATAAAGAACACTTGGTCCCTCTCATAGCTTTGAGGACAAAAGGTGAAGGGTATCTGGTATAATATCTTCCATATGTGGCATGCTAATTGGAGGGATAGAAATGAGGTATTTGGAAAGCGGAATTTAAGCTCTTATAAATGGAAATTGCTTTTGCTTAATGAGTTTGCTGGTAGACTCAGTTTGCTGGTAGGCTCAGTGCTTTACACTTAAAAAGTAAGAAAAGGCTTTTTATTATATGTTTATAAATTAGGGCTAGAGTAGAGTTAGCACTAAAGATTTAATAACCTATAAGTGAAGAATTGTTTTTTCTTTCCCTATAAATATTTGGGATTTGAATGATGATTGCCAAGCATTGCAGTATCTTCTCATTACCAATGCCTAAGAGTTGCTGTAAACGTAGTCTAGGCTGTTGGTATTTTAGTCCAAGTCTTTTCAGAGTTTTGAAAACCTCGCATTGGGAATGGCATACAGAAATTTTTCTGTTTCTCAGACCTTAGAGAAGTGCAGGGCTTATTCTGATTAGGTATAACTTTGTTTTTCAGGACCAAAAGACATCACCACTGCTTGGTGTTGGTAGATGTCCCCTGGCCCAGACAAAATGGGCCACTGCGTCCAAGTGAGTCAAGCCAGAGCAAACAGCTTCTGGGCAGTTAGGTCCTGCAAATTTGCAAGTTCGTCTGGGATGGGGAGGACAGGATTTCTCTATGAAGGGCTGAAACGTGAGCAATGTCGAAAGCTGGAGTTGCGCTTTATTCCCACTAGATGGCAATTAAAACCCATCGGATAAATCCGACTGGTAAAGCTTGCCAAAGCATTCGAGTCCTGTAGCTTACTTCAAAGTGTTAAAAGCTGGGCTTTTGAGTAAGGCTGTGGGATATCTGTATTTTCCTTGGAGTAGAGCATGCAATAATTTCCATATGACAAAGGAAATATTGTTGAAGCTGAACCGAATTTTGGATTGCACATTTGGATTCATACATGTCTTGGCAGTTTTGGAAAGGATGTATTTGGTTTCTGTGCTGTAGAACCCCCACCTCCTTGGGGAGGGGGAGTAGTAGAGTCAGCAGCAAGTAGGAGAGGTCTTGACAGGGTGGCCTCTTGGAAATTCACTGCCAGGAAGCCAGAAGAGCCCTAATTAGGCAGACAAGTAGAGCCCAATCCAAAGCCTGCTGCAGTTTATAGGAGTATCTTGTGTTTGTGCATTTTTTTTCTTATTTCCAGGTAAATCTACCAAGTGGGTCTGTCCTCTTTATACTCTCCTTCTGCTTTATATGTATTACATCATCTTCTGCAATTGCTAGCATACTAGGTACGAATGCATGTCTGTATTATTTATAATGAAGATATGGCATTCATGTGCTCAGTATGAATAATTTACAGGAATGAGTGTGAGGTAATGGAATTGTTTTTCTATTTTATTCCTAATTAGAGTTTGAAACAATATAATTTTCTCACATGTGTGTTGGAGATTGTAATTTTTTCTGAATGAAGGGGAGAGGCACCTTTTATTCTGACTTTTGTTTCAATATATCTCAGTTAAGGTTCTAATTAAATGCAGAATGTCACATGTTGGGCTGCCCTAGCATACACCCAGAGACCTTAATAACAGCTGGTCCTGGACTTACAAAATGCCATAGCTAGAAGAATTCAGGCAAAAGCTACTACAGAGTTAGTCCTGCTTCTCTATTTAAAGTTGTTCCAGTACTGGCAATACTCATCTCAGAGATAACTGATGTAAAATACTGGAAATTACTCTGTGCTTTATAATCAGGAAAAAATTCCCCACAGATTCAATGGGAAATCTGCCTGGGTAAACCCACAGGTATTGTGTGCATTGTGAGATTGCATGCAAAGGAAGATCATCCCTATAAACTAACTTTATGGCTTGATTTTAAAAAAATCTGAATAAAGATTAATGGAAATAGCTTCTCTGATTACACCACTACTTTATGCTTATTTGAGCAACTTTAAATAGATAAGGAAATATGAGTTTCAATCTGTGCCTGGTGCCCCAGAGTAATTGAAACTCCCCTTTGTTGCAGAAGTGCTGGCTACAACCACTGTAAAGCAGAAAAACCTCTGTTGGATATTCTTGCAGGATTCTGGTTTTGTCTGTCAAAGTTTGTTTTCCCTATTCACATAATGTTAGTGTAATTTTTATACTAATTTTAAAAGATACAAATAATATTTTCGCTAAAGAAGCACAGTGTATGAAAAATGGAAGTTAACACTTTCAGGATTTTCACATTGGTAAGTCACAGTTGCATTCAGATAGCTTTATATTAGGTTTTGTACAAAGCTGAGACATTTGTGATTGCAAAAGGACACTGGTTTCCTAATGGCTAACAATGACTGCCACACATTGTACACAGAGAAAGTTTACATGTCTTTCAGTTTAGTTGGTGTTGTATCCCTGAAATGCTCCATTTACTTCTAACAAGATGTGCTGCAACTCCGAGGAAGTAAAGAATGTTTATATGTATGGGTGACATAACTGTTTTTTACCATAAAGACAGATGAGTTTGTCTGTCCCCATCTCTTCTCAGCCAGCTTTTGGTATGCTCTAGGTAGACAGTTTCATATTCTAGGCTTGGGCTCCCCGGTTACCCTTTCAGTTCTTTTATCCTCTGAACTTGTGCCATGCCACCTTTTTCAGCACAGTGGACAGGATCAAGGAATTGATCAATTTGCAAGGGGTCATAGCTGGATTAACTTGAGAGGGAAATGCAAAACTTGGTGTTCGTGTGGGTACTTAGTGAGATGGAGGAAACTGTTGAGTCCTTTGACAAGAGCTTTCAGACTTGGAGGGCAAATTCAGGTGGGAATGTAGTTCTTCAGCAGTGATGGCTTAACACCCTATGTGGAGCAGTGCAGGGCTGTACAGTGGTACCGAGGCCACTGCTGAACAAGCTAGTTTGGATATGGGAAACCGGACAAATGTGTTAGTGCATTGTTCCTGTGGGGCAGCCCACATGCTTCTGATGAGCATAAACCAGCCCAGGCAGAGCATGAAGTTAACACATTTGTCTGCTACCTGAGCCCAGTTACTTTATACCCTGTCTTCTTGGGCATCCTCCCATATGTGGCCCATGGAGAGAGCAGAGCCCTATATTGTCTCCATGTGGAGAGCACTGGGTCTGTACTGGTGATACACAGGTGGGTGGTTCAGTGGGCCCATATAGAACAGGAGCTGTGGATTCATAGCTCAAACCATCTTCCTGAGCATAGGTGCTGTTTCCTATTCTTTCAAAGAATTAAGTAGAAATAATATATTTTTTAAAAGTGATTTTACCCATTTCTGTATGTAATATGCAGCAGTTTAATGAGGAAGCCAATGTTCAAAGCCTCCTCAGGTAGGCGAGTCTCAGCCTACATCTTCCTCCCAGGAGAGCTGTGTCAGCTGCCTGTAAAAAGGAATATAAGACTGTAGAAAAGGGACTAGACTGTATGAAAGGGACTGTATGCAAGAGGGGGAATGAATGTGTCAGTTAGTGTCTGAAGAATTCACCAGAAATGAGGGTCCAGTCCCAATTCCAAAGAGTTCCCAGGTGAGCTTCTTAAGCACCTGGCTAGAGAGGGAGGTTCATATTGGCTTCTCTCTCTTTCTCTTCTGATCCAGTGAATTCCAAATTCCTTTCTTCACATGATCACTTCAGTAGAGCATGCATTGTTCTCTGTGTTTTGAAAGAGTGGGGTCTTCTGAGTGCTGTCAGGCATGACTGATACCATCTGACAAATCAAGATACTTTGATGGGCAGGCACTGAATTCTTGCATCCTGATCCAGTTAGCAATTGTATAGGTGCTGAGCAGAACTCAAGGAACAAGATAATATGGCAAAAATTAAGAATTCCTGTGCAACTAGGACATATCCAGATGAGGTATCAGGTTTTTGTATCATAGTTTTGTACTAAGGTACCTACTTTCCTCCTAAATGATACTCTAAAATGCCTGCATCTTTCACAGGAGTTAATCCTTGGATCCCTACACATATTTGTAAATTAAGTTGGCCTGTTATTCAGAATGCTTGTATCTACTGCTTTGATTCACTCCAGTTGCATTAGAATATGCACAGGACACAAGATACCTTATACTTCCAACTTACTTGTTGCAAAGCCTTGAGTGACAGACTGTTCGTAGAGTTGTCCCATGTCAAAAATGAAATGTGAAAAAATACAAGTTGGTGACAGTGCAGTCCCTGGGCATTGGTTGTCAGAATCCTGAGAGAAGAATATGTTCAATTACAGTACATGACAGCATGTTAACATTGTTCTACTGGTGCTTAAGAGTAAATTTTATAGGATTTCTTGTAGTGTCTGGAATAATTTGAGACTCTACAGAACTGAAATATGCAGAATAAGTTAGTGTGAGACTTGTTTACCCTGAATGAGGTGCTATGACAGATCCTACAAATAAAACATGGAAGGTTTCATTTTACTGGCAATGGGAGATCTGAGCAGAGCAAAGGCCTTACAGAATAGTGTGATAACCACTGGAGAATCCTTGGTCAGAGAGGACCAATGTGCTGATTCATGCTCTGGCACTCGGAGCAATTGTGCTGTTTGTTGGGAATCACTTCATTGTATCAGTGGAACTGAGGTGGAAAAAGTTTAGGAATTCATTCTGGCTCTTCATTAGACTTCATGACTCCTGGCTGTATTTTACATTGCAGTATCTTTCTGCTGCCAGAGAAGGTTGGAAAGAACCATGTGGCAATATTCCCTGCCAGGAGTGAGCCTGATATTAGATTGCTGGTGGGCTTCTATCCCATCTCCTCAAAAACACAGATGACCTTCAGTTCCCCTTTCTTTAGTAATTCCGGGCAAGTTAATGGTTGCTACTGGAGGTTAATTAAAAGGTGGAAAGATGCCCAGAGAATGGAAGGAATGTAGTCCTGGTGAACAAGTCATGGAACAGGAAATGTGAGAAGACCTGGGTTCCAGTACCAGCTCTTCTGCAGAGTTGGTATCTCTTTGCTGTCTGTCTTTTTGTTTGTTTGTGAAATAAAGCTAGAGATTTTGCCTCTGCTTTGGAGTATTTGATGTTTGTGGATGAAAAAGTCTACAAAACTGCTAAGCAAATCCTATAAATTGCTTTTTATACTGTGGGACCATCTCACTTTAGGTACAAGCTCTGAAAGTCCATTAAAAAAATCTTCACTGTTCAGATGAAATTATTTGGGAATGAGTAGCAGGATTTCAGATGCAGTGAAGCTATAGCAATATTACAGTGTTGTAGTGTTTTAGTTCCTCAATTGTTGTATGAAGAGAAGACTTAATTTTGAAAATTGCCGGGGGTTGCCAGACAGCAGGAACAAATGAAAACATTATTACAATTAATGGAGGTAACATTATTAAAAGTAATGGGCAATATGATTGTACAACTAGTACTTCTGTATTTATCCTAAGTTGTGTCTTTTTTGCGAAGGAGTAGTAAGGGAAGGTGTAATGGCTCAACAGCCAGGTAAAAGGTGCTTTTCTGAGAGTTTTGTGGGATAGCTGAAGCAAAAGCCATATATAACACCCGAAGAGCAAGAGGATGAGTTCCAAGCTGATCTGCTGTGTTCCAGCAGCAGTTTTAATGGATGTCTGCTATAGTTCTGAAAGGGATGAGTTCCAACTCTGCTCAAATTATATATTTATAGCATGAAGATATATTTTAGTAAGCTCATCTTCTGTTTATTTAACCACAAAGATATGGGTTACTTTTGCTTGGCAGTCAGCTGTTACCTATCTTTGCCGACATGGGTTATTCCATTTGAGATGTTTGGGTTTTTTCATTGTTTAGTTTGTTTAGCTTTAAAATCTCTTATGCTCAAGTTACCTTAAGGAAAGCTTCGAGAGCAAGTAAATTAATCCTAAATGCTATGAATTCTGTGATGCATCCTCCAAATCACAGATGGGAATGTGTCAGGAGCAAAGAGATCAGCCATGACTGTTTGTATATGACCATTCAGACATCAAGTCCTGTCTCTTTCCTGTGGACTTCGTTGTTTTCCAGTTAAAGGTTTTCTGGTTGGTATCCTGGAGCAGATAAAGGGCTAAATATGACAAGGAGAGCAGGCAATTCCTTCTCAGCAGCTTGAAGCTGCTGTGTCACATCACTCCTGTGACTGCTGGTGCTAGCATGTCCTATACCATCTGAGCACTGTTTTATCTTTCCCTCTCTGAAGATTTTCCATCACTTCTGACAGGGTATGAACCTATTGAAGTTCCAGTTGAGGGCCAATGTGAGACAAATCTCCTCTGCGAATCATGCTGCTAGATCCTTGTTGATCTCAACCTTTACTGCTGCTTTTCTTTTGCCCCAGTGAAAAGAATCCACACCAAGTCAGCCTGGCTTGTTTTGAACTAGGTTTACCAGGGCAGCTGCAATTTAGTATTACTTCTTGGCATCCTTCACCTCCAACTTGAAAAGAACATGTCTCTGTGTTTAGATTATTCCTTTTTGAAGCTTTTGAGACTTCTCTAGATTGAAAATAATAATTGAGTGTTGCTAAGGCAATTTCCATTGGTTTAAATCTCATTCTCCTCTTTCATGGTAAATCCCTGGAAGTCCAGTTTGACATTAGAATGAAGAAACACATTAAAAAGTCAGTAGTTTAATTGTACATGCAATAAATAAATTAAAGCAGATATACCTCTGAATTTCTTATGCAAACATTGTGTGACAGTATACAAATTGGGTATTGTATATAACTTTTTGTACCTGTCTATGCAAGTACCTTTATGGTACCTGTCCCTGCAAGTAATTTTATCCATATGCAGTATTTGCATACACCAGTTTGTTCTTTGCACAGAAAGCATTCTTCACTGTCTGGAAATTTTGCCCAAATGGTACTCTCACTTTTAATGCTTTCATTGAAGATTGTAGAAGAGTGATATGTAAAGAGTTGCTCCAGGAATTCATATTCAGAAAATGCATTAAGATACGGACAGAACTTGAATTTTTGTGGATGTGTTAGGAGAAAAGAAAAACTCAGCTATGAAAGTTTGAAGGCAAGGAGCATGTGTATCCAGGAGAATAATGTTGATCTACTGTGGAAGATACAAATCTAGCCAGCTGGAGAATGAAACTGTACCCAGTGCCAATAGTGTGAGGACAGGGGACAGATCTCGGCTAGCAGAGCTGTACTGTTCCAACATGTTCAGCATGTCTGCACCTCCTCCTGTAACACAGCACTTGCCTTTGCTGGCTTCCTTCTCAGTTTGTACGATACCCTCCAGGCCAGTCCCTGACACACATACAACCAGACTAAACTGGACTGTCAGCTGCAGAAAACATCAGCAAGGATCTGATTCTGCAGAGCAGACAATAGCAGTTGTGATGTTGCAGAAGGTGACCCAAATGTGTTTCATGACTCCTGTGCTTATGGGCTCATTTAAAACTCACTAGTGATAAAATTCCAGAAGGGAGGATGATGAAGACCAGGTGACTGGTATTCTTGCAGGGGTGATGTATGGCCTGATCTACTTGTATGTGTAGTGTATTGCTTATGCCAGTGTGATGATTAATTTCAGTGGTACAAGCAAGAAGGGTTAATGTCACCCCTTGGCAGCAATATGATTCTTAAATCCCACATAAGGTCCATTTAAGAGAATTTCAGTGAGACTTCAGCAGTGTGTAAGACCTGCCAAGAATCTTTGTGCTGGAGGAGTATGGGTTGGCAGGATCAGCCCTAACACGTTAAGTGCTGTTTATGATATTATTGCTTTGTGAATTCATTTCCCGCAGAGGCAGACTGGAGATGCAATGTTCAGATTCAAACTTCCTCTATAAACTGGGGTGTCAGCTCCATGGGCCCATGGGATTTGGGCCCATGTCAAACTTCTACTTATTAACAGCAATACCCAGTATTGTGTTTATAGACTATCCTATAAACTGCATGAATAATACAAACAGTTGATTTTCATGAAAAGGCTAGGAAAATGTTGTTTCAAGAATAAAGGGAACATAATCACCCTTCATAGGTAAGATATGTTATTTACACTATGGGGATTCATGTCAGTACATTTTAAGTAAGTTGCTTGGCTGAACTTGTTATCTAGCTGCCAAGAACGGAAGTGAGAGAGAAGAGCCAGTGAGAATTATTGGACTCCACACTCCAAACTTACATCATGTAAACATTTATAACATGACTTTTATTTTCAGCATTGACCATTCTGGTGGGGACCTCTTTGTTGCTTTATTGCTGGCAGACTGCTTTTGATGGCACTTCTTGGCTTATTTGTGAGGATGCAGCAAGCCAACAGATCTGGAACTACATGATACTTGCAATATGTACAATGAAACCTTGTAGTCATCCCTTTCTTTTTCCAGGTTCCCAGCCACAGCCAGCTGCATGGGTTTAAGCACTTCCTTATGCCCCTGCCATTAACGCTGACTTGCAGTGACCGATGGTCCCACCCTGCTTTCTCAGCATATAGTGGTGAAATCGATAATCGTGCCTGAGAGAGAGAGAGAAAGAGGCTGACTTTTCCATTTCTTCTTAGTCTCACAGTTACAAAAAAGATGTAAATTCTAAGCATATTATTTGTCTTTGATGAGTAGCAACAGATAACAATCCGCAGTATACTTGGCTAGACATTTACCTGGGGGAAGGAAAGTCACTACAGTCCAGCCTTCCACTGGTATCAGTAGTGCTTTTCTCTTTCATGGTATCAAGATACATTCTTCCCAAGATACTTGAGTTCATGCTGAGAATGAAACGCATAATTCAGACAAGTTGCTCATTTTCTTTCAGATGCACATTGTCTGTAAAATGACACAGAGCAATGCAGAGCAGTGGGGAAGAGGAGAATAATTGAGGTTTCTTCCTTCATGCAGTTTTCAGATTTCTGATGATGCTACAAGTATCTGACCCAGTGCAGTTATGTGGGTGAACTCCTTAAGTTTTTCTTAGCATTTGTTGCAGTTCATCAGTTTTTACCATTTAGGCTGTAGCCACAGCTCAGTTTATATGCGAGTTTTGTTTGTTGTTGTTGTTTTCAGAGCCCCTTAATGCTCCTCACTGACCCTTTTATAAGCTATAACTTTTGCTCACACTCCATAAGTCAGGGAGTCTTTAGTAAAAAAAGCCTATCAAGAAAAAACATCTGGGATGCTTTCCAGGGAAAGGCATGTATAATAGAGAATTCTGGCAGTTTTTCATCTGGCACTAATTTATTATTTCAAGCTGGCTTGCTCTTTAGACTATAATAAACAGTATTTTACATCTAACAAATCACTTTTAACATCTCTGACCTTGACAATGGGTATCTAGTATGGGTTTAAAAGAAAAAACTCTAACCAGAAATATAGTGGGTCACAAACTGATGTAATCATGGTTCTTCTTTCAGTTTTAGCATTTCTAGCGAAATGAAAGATACATGGAAGAATGGGTTGTTTTAACAGAGACATCTGCAACCTCCAGCTATGCCATCTAAGCTAAGTTTTGGAGAGTACAGTCTTAATGTTTAGACTAACAGGATTTAAATGATGTAATCATGGAAGAAGATACTGGATTCAATGAAGACAGCGTTTTGCTGAAGTCAGGAGACTGCTCTTCGTGTACCCTTAAGAATTCAAAGAAATATTGTATCAACACACTTAAATTGTGTTTAGATGGAAGTTGTATTCGCTCTTAAGTTCCTTATTATTTTAAAGAGAAAATGATTGTTATTCCTTTTACTAAAAAGCACACATAAACCCCCAAAAGAGATTATTGTCAGAAGGTTCTTTACACCACTGAGACGTGCTGTTTTTTTCTTTTAAAACAAGTGGTAGCTAGAGTGTTGCTTGTCAGGTCCCTGTATGGGAGAAAGGATGAGAAGCTGAAATACATCTTGATTAAAGAGCAGTAGAAGGCTGCTTGCTTCATGATCCAAGCAGTGGTTTGACTCTGACTCTTTCCTGTTCCTTGCTAATAGGAGTACCCCTTGAATGCTTCTGATTTATTGAAACATGATACAGGCTGCTAGGCAGAGGTTTTTAATATTTTTCCAGTTCACATAATCTGCATTTTTAAGTTCTAAACCAGTTAGGGTAAATGTAACACAGGTAGATGCTGTGCATAATTTACAAGCAGTTGCTACACACACATACACAGAGCCACACACAAAGTGTGTCAGTTTACATTGTGATTTGGATTGTCTTAATCACTTTATTGATAAAAGAAAGCTGTAAGCCCCAGCTAGTTATGACTATTCAAGTTATAAAGAAATGGCTTCTTATTTGTGTAATACTATTAGTAAACCTGCTTCCAGGAATGCTAACCCACTGTTTCTCTTAATAGCCTGCACCTGACTTCAAAGCTCATTGAAATTAAGCTTATTAGTTCTACTCATGTTGTTATTATGCAGACACCTGTTCAATGATAATTCTTGTAATCTTCTCTCTGCCTTTTTTTTCTTTCCTTCTTTCCCTTCTCCAACCCCTAAGGTAAAACTTGGCTTTACTATGAACTCATTTAGTTTTAAAAGTTAGGAATTGCTAGTTCTGTTTCTGCTCTACACCACTGGTATTTTTCTAGGGCACAAAGATGGGAAGTGGTTCCCTAAATAAAAGGTAAATGGTTTTTGCAGAATATTAGGCAGGCCTTTCTATGATGTTAATGCTTTAGTGATTAGATTAGTTTGATATTGCTTCTCTGTAGCATTTCATTCCAACAACTTAAACGTATGTCTGTGCATGTGTATTTAAAATATATGTTTGCAAAGATTTTTTGATACAAAACTTGAATGACATAAAAGGGTATCCTTGGTTTATTACTCTGGAGGAAAAATAGGGATTTCTAATAGTGTAAATTTGAGGTTGTCTGGGTCTGCTATTATGAGAAAAGAAAAAGTTGTGACAGTTGGTAAATAGCTTTCCAACTATTAACCATTTTCTACTTAACCTGTGTAACAGAGGGGAACTAGCTGACCTTTTCAAGCTTTGATCATAGGGGCCCCAAAAGTTTTGCTTCAGCAACCCTGTATCTGGGGATGTGTGCGCAAGATGAACATGCTCAAAGAATTTAAAGAGCAATATATTATGATTTTTTTTTAATGGGAATATTGGATAAATCCTATGTGTCTTATTCATGCTCACACTCCTTTGAAGCAGGAGATTGATATTTTATTTTTTTTTATGAGCAGAATTTGGTTGAATATATACAAAATGTCATGTAAATCTACAGTGCTAAATAGAGGAATTAGAATAATTGTAAAATATGCAGGCATCCACTCATGTTGGTTAGCCCAAGTCTGGTCATTGCAACAAAGAAATTCACTTTGTCTTGGCTGTTAGCTAAAGTTAGTCAAACACTTGTATGTGAATGCACAGGAAAAAAAAGCTATTTAAAGAAACAGTTTAGCTAAAAATGTGCCAGATGTTCAGACTAAAATACCAGTTATCCAATTTTCTTGTGAAAAGTTAATCTCCTCTTACATTTAAACCATGCTGTGTTATGTGAGGTTATACTGGAGTACAATGTGAAGGGATAGAGCATGCCATATTGTCAGCAATACAATGGAATGGCTTGTATTTGAATGGAGAAACACATTTTCAGATTTGTTGCCAGGAAGGTTCGCACATTTTATGTTTCATTTGGAAAGTCAACCAGATTTCACAAGTTGCGCTGTTGAAGAACAAATTAACATTGACTGGGGCCAGTGCCATAATATCTTTCCTCAAAGTACAGCCTACATATTAATTAACATTTGTAAAGCACTTTGAGGTGCTGGATGAAAGGCAGCATAGAGTACAAAGTTGTTGTTATGATTAATTAGTTATCACATTGGACATGTGAACTCCTATATTAGAGTGTTGCAGACTATTATTTATTAATTGTTGCTTTTGCCTGTGGCCTTCTTTGTTCCATCCTTTACCTACTGTGTTACTGCCCTTATTAATCACATTCTTTGGGCTGGAAGGGACTGCTTTGACCTGAATGGCAAAGGCCATAGACTCTCCTCAAGTAATACCTGCAGGAAACCAGTGTGTTCTAGTTAGGTACCCAGACATCTGACCTTGATGTAAAGATTTCAGTTCCACATCCCTTGATTAATCACCTGCACTATTAAAACAGTGTGGCATGTATTTTTGCCTGTCTGAAACTTCTGCTTCCTTTGTGTCCTGTTATGCATTTGTCTATAGTTCTACTGTAATATCTAGTTAAATATAAGAAGCAAATTTTCTGATTTTTTTCAAGTTGGTCCCCATTTCAATGCAACTGGTCATCAAGGGAGTAATAATCTACTTTATGTGCATGAGATTGGATCTCATTGCTAAGAACAGGGAGCATATTCATTGAAATACAGCCCATTCCCATGACCCTTGATCTCCACACTAGAAAATATCTCAGTAGCTCAGTTCAGCATGATTTTTTGGCTTTTCAGGAAACTAGATTATGGGTAGAAAAGCCCAATCTATGCTCCCATTAGGCCTATAGCTTTTCTGAAATGAGCTTTGGCAGAAACCAAATCCAGAGTGTGGCTTGGTGTTTTCAGAGCTATGAAGCAAATACTGCTACTTGTTTTGTCCGCTGTCACTAGAAGCTGTGAGTAAGCACTTGCTTCCCTTTCTCTCTTATTTACTTCTGTGGTTTGAATAACAAAAATAGAAAACCTGTATGCACTGTGTGATATTTTTTATAAAAAGGGATCCATAAACAAGGTTTTCTGTGAAAATGGCCATCTCATTGCCTTGGACTGTGCCAGCTGCTGGCAATTGACAGAAAAGGTATGGGTTTATTTTTCTTCCATTGATAAATTAGTATTACCAGTTTTCTTGGGAGTTCACAGTAAATACACATTCCCAGCAAATGGGTGAGTAAATGAACACTCCCAAGTCCTGTCATGGACATATTGCATTGTAGATGCACTCTAAAACTAATAGCAGCTGAATTATTTGTTCACTATGGGTTGATTTTTGTAGTTTACACTACGAATTTATCTTACAATTATTTAACATAAGAGTTATTTTTAATAATACCTAGTGTAGCTTGAGCTGAAAAGAGAAAAGCTTAATGAAGGATTATTAATTTGTATTATTTGAAATAAATATATTTTAATTCAATTAAAATGAAAACATGAGTGTCAATGCTATTTAAAAAAAACCTACGTTTTGATAAAGCTTTTTATAACGTCACAAAAACTTGTTTCTTGAAAGAAGAGCTGGAATATAGTTGTTTCCTATTTTTTAAGCTTGATTAAGGGTAAAGTTCCATTGGAAGAATACAACATTGATTCAGTACTGCAGAAATGCCACTTTGAAATTGTCTAAATGGATTGCAGCTGACAGGCAAAAGGCTTGCCTTGTCTGGGTTCTCTTAAATCTCTACCACACTGAGGGTGGGCTTCTGTTGCCCAGTCGTTCCTTACCCATTCCTATCTACTCTATGGACCCCCAAAGATTTGAGAAGTGATTTATGATTAGTGTCTGACAGGCCTCTATCAATACTTACTCCCTTTGATAAATGCGTCCTTCATTATGTGCCATGTGTGTGCACTCAAGACTGATGAATCTTTAGGACCACTGAGACCCTTCTACACAGAGCCCTCTGTGTACGCTCCTCTTTGTAGAGACAATGAAGGTAATCAGGTCAGTTATCTTTTGCCTGCTCTGGTTCAAAGTTTTTTCCGAAGTCTGATTGTTTTGATAATTAGAAATGTTTTTTCAAATATCAGCTGACATTATTCCAGACCAGTTTATGTTCATTTGTCAATGAGCAAACAGTGTTTGTGTGTTTAAAAGGGTTTTTCTTCTTTAGTGCTTACTCCTGTGGCTGTACTCATAAACAGTGATTTTTGTCCCCTCTTGGCTTTTGCCAACCAAGCCAGCTAATTTGTTTTCCTTTCTATGAGGCTTTCTCTTTGCTCCATTTGTCCTTGTGACCTCTTGTGCACACACATCCCAGCTTCAAGTGATGTATTGAACAAGAGGAACTGGAAACTTCAGAGTTTTTTACATGACACTCATGTTTTCCTAACTGCTAGAAGAGCCTTTTCTGACCTGTTCTGGGAGTACAGTTGCCTTTTTTAATTTTGACATTAGGTCATTGCTTCAAAATCGTTCAATGGGCCAGGTCCTAATCTTTGTTGTTGCAAACTGATGAACTCCTTGTTTATTGAAATTCTTTGGTTATGTCAGTTTAATGCTGTACTCAAACCAGGACAGGTTATTAACCCAGTACCATAGGGCTGGGACTTTTATGACTTACAGACACAAGATTTTTAGAGTAGCTGTTCTGTGACTTGAGGAAGTAAAATGGAAAACTAGAATATACGAACTCTTAAAGAAGACTTATCTGAAGCATGAATACTATGTCTCTTATTATGCTCCGTGTTCCTGGAAATGACTGGAATATATTATGATGATGTAATCTCACATGTGCCAGGCAATTACTATACTACACTGAATATTTAAAAAGATTTTCTTTACAGGTGTTTTTTTTGTTTGCAAATTACCTTGGCCTTTCTTGAATACATTGCTCTTCATACTTGAAAGCTACTTGCATAACCTACGAGTTTTGGACAAGCTATGCCTGTGTTTTGGGTGTGTATAAATCCATAAGAGAGATTCATATAGAGTACAGATTTACATACAGAGTATCGTTAGAGAGAATATGGCATGGAGGGGAGTAGTACAAAGATTTCTACTGGCATCTACTTGAGACCATTGGTATTACTCACTCTTCATTGTTTATGAGACTGTGTGGCTCTCCCAAGCTCATGCTGATAAAGCAGTCACCATCCCATAGTATCTGGTAATTACTGTGTCTGCACCAGGTATTATAAATACAGACAGAGAAAAGAAGGAAAAAAACCCAATGCAGTGCTAAAAGATTAAACAATGGCATAATTAATTAGTTGCAATTGATGAATTTGATCATGCCTACAAACACCTTTAATTCCTTAAAAGCTACAGACAGATGTAAAAGCTCAACCTGTGGAAATGGAGAAAATTCTTGGATTGCCTCACCCTTGCATATATCTTCAAAAGCTATTTCTAATCTTGCACAGGCTGTTAATGTAGAGATAGTAGCAGTTATGAAACCTGGGCTAGATTCCAGATATGTTGTATCAAAGTGTAGAATGAAAAGGAAATCAATAGTCACTCTTCAAGGAAAGTTATGCCAGAATTGTCCAGTATGGTCTAGATTAATCAAAGCCATAACAGCTTTTTTTCATTAGTAGAACATTAACAAGTAAACAACATTCCTGTTTTGTTATTTAGTTATACTAACCTTTTTCAACAGCTAGGCCCAGCGATAAGTTTGGATTTTCTCTGTTTATAGAAAACTGGTACATCAGCAGATAATAGTACAACTCAATATTTATGGAGTGCTGGCTTTCTGGAAATGGAGGAAACTGGAAGTTATTACTAGAAGAGTTCATTAAAATGTAAACAGGAGTGAGGAGACAACACTGACAAGATTTATTTATTTATTTTTGCCATTGTCTGGTTATACAACAATGTCATGGCTCTGGTGTGAAAGCAGGAGTTGGTTTTGGGCAGACTCTTCTCTGCTGACCCCCTGAGAGCAGGTGAATGCCAGCGGTGTGTAACATCTCTGATTCAGGGGTACATTGGTGCACAGATGAGTCACGGAGTCTGCTTGAGCAGGACTTATTTTCTGGTTATGATACATAACTATATTGAAATTAGGACTGTTCTATTCTCGTGGTATCTGTTGTGGTATTTGAAGAAGTTATGACAATGGAGAGACTGAATGATGTGCTTTGTAAATGTCTGGGAGAGTTCCTATGGAGTTGAACACTTTAAGGTTACTTCGATTTAATTTAGTAACTGGTGTTTTCTGAATACCAAATAGATGAGTATATTTTAGTTGTTATGTAAGCCTAACATTATGTATATTACGTATATTAGAAGATGACTACTTGGCCCACAACAGTGGGAGAAAAAAAAAGGAATAATTCTTGTTCTATGGAATTTATTATCTGGATAAGTGAGAGAGATCTTCATAATTAGGTAGTGAGCTATATGTATTTTAGCTATTGTTTTTAAAATTAACTTCCTCTTTGAGTTGAGTTGCTCAAGCCTTGGTGAGAAAGGATTTGAATGAGCAGAAGATGGCAGAACTGCACAGATAAGCAAGAAGAGGGAAAATAAATCTGTTCTTAGCATAAGGGGGCAGCATGGAAGTGTCAAGGCAAACACTGGGAAAGGTGTACAACTCATCTAGTTGATTTGGAAGTTTGTGTGTTCTTAAACAGAACCACAGCATGAAATGTGATGTCTGGCATTCTGTATTAACATACTTGTAAGATATTTCAAGATTACATTCTTCCAAGTAAGAAAAATGCAAAAGTTTCAGCTTGCTCAATGTTAAAGTAGAGCTCCTCTTTGCTTTTATAAAATTTTAAAGGTCCTGTGGTACTTTCCCTCTGTGGTGTGCTTTGCCTTGTTGTGAGAGGTCAAGAGCTTTTATCCCCATCTGCTGAGTGCTTCCTGGGACAGGGAGTCCTTGCCCCAGGATTTTAGACTTGCAGCATATCTTTGATATTTTTGTATACAGCTTTTAAAGTGCTTTTGGATGAAAAGTACTATGCAAATACAAAAGATTAATAATTAAGATTGTGTTAATGTGTAGTAATTGTGCATAATGCTGTGCACCACAGGAATCTCTTTTGGGCTGTCTGACTGGTCTATCTTTTTTTAAAGATACAGGTTAATTATGATGTTCATAAGCATAGCTGTACAATTATCACAGGATAAGCAATCCTATTGACATGCATAAAAATGATTTAATGAATCACAATTACTTTTGGCTTATTTAACCTATCATGAAAACTCAACACAAATCCCGTGTTTCATAAGTTCGTACTTCCCATGGGTCACCACAGAAGTTGCATGAATACACTGTACTGCAAGGGGCTTGAACCATTCCTCAGCTGTGTGGTTGTTACTGATCATGGTAATAATGTGCTGTTAAACCATTCCTATGATACATTTCAAGAGAGAGCATTGAAACACATAAGGATAAATAACTAGAAATATTCCAATTTTCTGCCAGTGGTATAAAAAAAGCAAGAGATGTTTTAAAGCATTACACGAGTTATATATTTTGTGTTTTCTATATTCTGTCACACAGCTGACTTCAAGTCCTGAAGACATTATTATGCTTACTTTGCACACAGAATGTCCACTGTGTTAAAGACATGACTATCTGCACACTTGCACAATTGGCCACCTGGAACTACCTGGGCTGCTCATGTGCATAAGGCTCAATGGGGTTGGGTCCTCAGAATGTTCCCCTGTCCCTTACCTGAAGTGTTCTTGATTATTAGACAGAGAACTGTACTCTCACACCAAGAGTCATGGCTGGTTCAACATAACCTTTCAATACTTTTCAGGTAAATTAAAGTGTATTAAAAAAAAATAATAAAAAGAATGTGTGTAAGTCAGTGTGGCTCAGGATTGAACCAGGTTAGAAACATTAGGTGTGCTGTTTTTATCCACATTAGGAACTGAAACAGAGGGCTAAAAAATGTAAAGATGATCCTGAAGTTAACCAACTAAAGTCTTTTCTGAGTGATATTTCACTGCAAAGTCTCTGAGTGGCTTTACTATTACAATTATTTTGAATGATTTTGAACATACGTATGGATGAAGAATGAGATGAATGAATGGAATCATGATTGCATCAGCCTAACTAGTTTTGGTTTTGTTTTGTAAAGAGAACTACGTATTTTTATACACAGTTGTGAGGGAATACTTGAGATGTGCTTAACCTAAGAGTCTGCTCACAGCCTGAACAGGGCTTGTGCAGATATTTTCAGATCTGGTTCAGGATCAAAGCAAACCCTGGTAATCCCAGCACATCCAGACTGAAATGAAGGAGGGATAAGATAATGTTGCCAAGACAGAAAATCTGAGTTCTGGCAATTCTGAATCTTAATGTAGGTGGAAGGTAGTAGATAAGGAGGAGGCATGGTAGAAATCAAATGAGTCCTCCTACTCCCATAATATAGTGGAAGAAATCATGTGTCTTGTACCCTGGATGACTGTGGTGCCAAAAAGAATAGGGTGGGGTTAGCTCTTCCTCTTTGTATCTTATTTTTCCTTTTTCAGCTTTCTTGCCTTTGATTTTTGGCTGCTCTTTGCAGCTTCCCCACCGCCAATGCCCAAATTCTCCTGAAACTTCCTGTGTCTCACAGCCAAAAGACCACTGTTTCTGTTCCTGTCTTTTTTTTGGATCTCTACAAGAAATAATTTTTTGGCTTGGTCAACAAGTTAATAATAATAATGGTGTTAATAATCATAAAAATTCCTGCAAACCATTAAAATACAGTTTTTCTTTACCAAATTGAAAATCACATGAACTGTTGCTAGCTGTCAGGTGAAATCCTCCTTTTGTTCCAAATATTTCAAACAGATTTTTGTAAGATTTTTTTTTTTACCCAGTTGCAGTTAAAGGTTCTCTGGGTTACAGATGTTACATTCCCATTCTGCCTGAGATAATTGGAAGCGTCTTCTAAGACAGCATGCAGCTGCCCTCACTGAGATGTAGTCTGGGCTCCCTTAATTGTTCTCTATCTATCCTTTGGTTGCTGTTCCACTTTGCAGAAATTCTTTAATACCCACTATTCAGCAACTTCAACCTTTTCATCCATCTTGTCAACAACCAGGTAATAGAGTAATTTTCTCTTTTCTCTCTCATCCTTCACACATGCTCAATAGAAGTATTTCATACAGAGTGAAATAGCATTAACATGAGAGGCTGCTCCATCCCTCCCTCCCTGCTCAGTACACCCCTCTGAATGGCCTAGGGCAAAGCACTTCCAGAAATGTTGGTTCAGATGCCATCAGCCAGAATAGGCAACTGATCCCACACAACCTGAGTGAGCATGCTGACAGCTGAGCTTTTGGCAACAGGGGGTTGATGCTACCACTTCCTCAGGCAGTTTTGTGAATCTGCTCCCTCTCTGTCCCTGCTAATTCTCTTCAGATGAAAACAGTTGACCACTTACCAGTTTCGGGATGACTAAAACAGCATTTCCCAGTAAATCCACCCTCCTCCACTCTACTGCTGACCTTGCTCCTTTGTGGCATTCTTTTTTTCTCTAGCATGTCTCTCCATTCTTTCTTCCTCCTCTTTATATTCCCTTTTCCTCTCTACACTCTTCCCCATTTGTATGTTCTTTTGAGTTGCCTGTTCACACCTTCTTTACAATGTGACTCTGCTCTTTTCTTTGAAGTTCCCACTTCCATGGCCCAAGTTACTAGCTCTTCAGGGTTGGGCCAAAATACCTGAGATCTCCCTGAATAAATGCTTTTCGTGATAGGAAACATACTGGGTGAGCCATTTAGCAGTTAAATTCACCTGGGAAGAGCATCTTCCTGTAATGACTAAATGCAAAACAGCACAGTTAACATCACATCCGCCTAGCTCTGTGATTATAGTGTAGTAATAGTACCCTCACTGGCTCTACAGTGTTGTACTCGGGCATGGATTCTGTGGGGAAGATGCAACATGACATCTAATTCCTTCTATTGCCTCCTCCAGAGTGCTTCATGGGGAATACTGGCAAACAATTTCAGAATATTAATAGGAACAAACAATGGCATCACAAAGTTGTCTTCCCATTCAACACTGGATGTTCAGGTTGCCCAGACCTAGCTCTGTTTCAAGTGTGTTATAGTGAAAAGTGATCCTCGTGCAACAGATATGAATACACTCCCCCAAAGTAAGTAATTCCTAGGTTCAGCCTGAGCAAGGAAACAGCTAACGCTGTTGTCTGAGTTTGCTCTGGTGCTGGGCTGTTGCAGCCCCTGGGTTATCTACAGTCATGCTGGTGTGCACAGAGCATCTTGTGACATTGCAGTGAATGAAGGATGCACATATTGGGCCTGAAGTAGTTTTAAAAGACACATTCCCTCTTCTCCCTGTTCATCCACTACACATACTGAGAAACATGCAACTCAGCAGTCACTCTGCATTTCAGTGTGTTCAGGTGCTGCGCTCATCAGTGATGACATACTTAACACCAGTTGGCAATACAAAGTTGGCATAAAAACGATTGGAGGCTTTCCAATTCTTTTCTGAATTGTCTTTAAAATGTTGTTTTAAAATTGATTCTAGATTTGGACTTTGGAGATCAAGGTTAAAACATACCTATTTTAAGCTCACAGTTACTCCGTGGTTTTGAAAAACAAAACAAAAGCAAAAGATCTGTTTGAAAATGTTCTCTTTTAATAAACACTGTGCCTGCAGTAAGGGATCAATACCAGGTCGTATCAAGCAAGAACAAATATCTTGCTATTTACATACAAGCTGATCTTGCAGTGATATAGCATGTGTTGTAGATGTTAAAGGTGAACAAGCAGAGCTTCAGTCTGCTAAAATTATATTATCCAATTCATTAATTAACTCCCGTGGGCTGGAATTATTTTTATTTTGTATTTGAACAGAGCCCCAAACAATAGTCTATTTCATAATATGTGCTGTCAGAATACAAACATGAATTAATAGAATTTAGAATTTGTTTAGTTTACTTAGCTTTCTAGGTACCCTAACCACCTATGTATTTTAAAGGAGATTACCAAGCTTGAGGTGAGAATTTTACTGAATAATACAGGCTTCCTTTTCCCCCTTGGTGTTAAGTGTCCAGGCTTTCACAGTTTTACAGATTTAAAAGTTTAAGTTTTACTGGCTAGCCAAATACCATTAGATTTAACACATTTTGCACAGCCTCACTTCTATATGGTATTGAGAGGCCTGGAATCTTTAATATATAAATGAGCACGATTTCTGGGGAACACAGATTTGGGGTGCACTTTTGTGCTGACAAAAGTATGCCTGTCCTCTTTTCATATACACCATGTGTAAATCCTAGATTGGTCTTAAGCAGGTAAAAAAAGGACAGATTTTAAATACAAGAACAAAACACATAGAGGGAGCTTTAGACTTCATTTGCGATTTCCCTGGTTTGTTGCACAACTGAAATAATGACATGAAATCATTTAGCAGTCTGTGATTACTACAAACAATGGAAGGAGATTGTTTATCTGCTTGTTTCTACAATGAAATGCGAATGCTATGCAGTTGACTTCTCTGATGTTAATAGCCATGAAATCACTCCTCCCTTAGTCTGTTCAAGACATTTACTGACTAAGGGAAATTTTTCTAGTTAAAAATTTTGGCTTTTTTACCCGTTATAAATTCGATCAGAGATACTTTTTTTTTTTACCAGTTAATAGCTTTTCACTTGACAAAACCAAAAAAAATACAGAACTTCTATGCTTTTTAGTGACTACTGCTGTTGCTGAAGATTCTGCCTCAGCCCCTTTCCTCAGCCCCTTCTTCCTTGTACCCTGTCTCTGTCAATGGCCAGAGGCAGATGCTGAGGGAAGAGAAAATGCAGACCAACACAAGTGTTACCCCACAGATTCCCTTCCGCATCCAGCTGTTTGCAGCTCAGCAGCTTCCACCATTCCCCCTCCTGCGAGATCTCTCATAAAATTAATGTTGCACACTGCAATCTCTAGCCCTCTCCTTCAAAACTCAGTCATTACGAATTCTGATATATATAAATTGAAAGCCATAACTGGGCTATTTTCACATATTAATGACTCCAAATGAGACAAGTGTAATTTTAATGAGCTTGATCAGGTTAGCACTCATGGAATTACTCTTGGGACGTTTCTAGTATCCTGGTATAGTCTGATGACCATTAAGAGGAGAGTTTGACACATGGACAGACTTATGAGGCATGGTAAAGACACAAATACTAGCTAGGTGTTCATTTCTCTTTTGTTCAGATTTTTTCACAGTGACAATTCTACCACTGAAGGCAAGTGAAAATATAAAAATTCCCTGCAAGCAAATGAAGGAGAATGCATTTGATTGTGATAAAGGCAAACTAATTTCAGGCAGGGTATTTCTGGAAGCCACTGCTGGCAGCAGACCATATGAGAGTCTTCTTCCTCTATCTTTTTTTTCTCCTTCTCTATGTTAGTTCCACTTGCCAGTGAAAGAAAATGGGGATGGGGGTGGTGGTGAGCAGTTCAGTAGATTCATCACAGGCGTTGCTGCAGTAGGAAGGCAGTCAACCAGTGTGTGTGATTCTTCAGAACAGGAGTTGTGGTGTGGGCAAAAGATGCACTGGGGTAAGGGAAGCTCATTGTAAGACTGTCTTTGTTACACCCAGATTTTCATCTCCTGCAGCTGTCAGTGTATGTAGACCTGAGGCGCGCTGAGGCCCGGAATCTGCACAGAGACTTGTAACTTGCAGATACGATCTTCTGTTCACTGCCATGGGATTTGCAAGGGAAGTAGCAGAGGGTGGCTTAGTCCCATCTTGTACTAAGTATGTGCTGCCAAGGGAAGAACTGAGGACAAGCATCCCTCTTCTTAAACCAAGAGATTATGTCCTGGCTATCAGCATTTTATCAAAGTTCAACATTGCTTGAAATGGAAAAAACTCCTTTGTGCCAGGGAGATGGTGTCATATCTCCTGGTACGTATCTGAACCTACTGCTAGGTCCCTTGGTTTTTGTTTCAAATTAATGAAATCAAAGCATACCCTGGGCCTATCCAGGGAGTGGCTTAGTTTGTGTAGCTGAAGAACAATCACAAGACAATTTTCTAAAAACAATAGGAGATGAAAGAGGAAGTTTAAACCACTTCCCAGTTGAGAAAACATAATTCTGCTGATTCACATCTGTGCAGAATGCTTGGTTTTTTTCTTCTGCCCGGTTGTTCTCAGATTGCCAAGATTATGTTAATAGGAGAGTGCAATAGGACACTCCCAGATGTAAAGCCCAGTAATCAAACACAAATTGCTTATCTATAATTATCTCTTCAAATTTCATCTGAAGTTTCAGTTTTTAGCTTCCCTTCCTGCCATATTCTTTATACAAATACCCTGGTGTTATTCAAGGATGCTTGGGCAGAAAAACCACATTTACTGATGCACCACAGATTCTGAAAGGATGTATCAACAATAGCATGGATACCATTCATAGTTCAGAAATTCGCCCTGTGCAGAATGTGAATGTTTAACTGAAATAACCTATTAGCTAGGTAAATTGAACACAGCCACTGTGGACAAGCATAGGGACATTATGGCCTTCATAAATTAGCTCGTGAGTCCTTCACAAGATCAACTGCTGGCCAATCCTTCCCCTTTTAATCTGAGGACATGGGTCAAAAAAAAAGGGAGTTCAAGATGTAACGAAAACAGCACTTTCTGTAGAAGATATACCCTCCGCAAAAGCAGAACTTCAGACATTTTCACTGTCCGGTTTTCATAATACTGAAGAAGATGACAAAAAAAAATTCAAATACATTTGACCTATATAAAGGAACTGTGATGGTAGGTGTGTAAGGTTTTAAGTAACATTAATTGATGACTTAGGATTCAATGTGTATAGTTGGGAAGAAAATCCAATCACATGAATTGTGATTTGCCTTTATTGAAATCAAAAGTGAAAATCCTGTACACTCTATAGGGTGCTGTTAATTAGGCTGAATGAAGGGCTTGCTCAGCTCCTACCATGACTGGTGCAGTACTGAGAAACAACACAGAACAGAAACAGATACTATATGCCCTGTTTGTCAGGAGTGGCAAGAGTCTGACAAGGAGTCCTGAGGAGCAGCTGAATTACTTCAGCAATGGTGGTTGTCTCCAAGCAGGACAAAGTTATTGGATTTCCTCTAAGTAAGAGACTCTCTTTTTGTATAGACACTCTTTTGATCACCTCCCATGTTTTGCACGCTCATTTAAGTAGTGGTTAAGCCACTCTTCCATAGCTGACAGAGTGTAAGCTCATAATAATGGCTGTTATTTAGCACAAGTCTTATAAATAGAATCTAGGATTAATGGCATAGTTCAGTTTCCTGAGTCACTGGATAGTCCTTTGACTTTTCCACAACCATTTTGTGAGGTGAGAATGGCCACATCCTGTCCTTAGGTGTGTTCTCTCTGTCTTTTATGTGCTTCCACAGTAGGACAGGTGCATTTGGTTTTCTCCCAGCACAGTGGGAACATGGGAAGAAGAGTGTCAGGATGGACACACTGTAATCCTCAGGATAACATTAGGGGAATTTGCTTCCAATCGAAAAGAACAGAAAAACTAGGCTTACATCCAAACAAACTAGATGCATAAAGCTTCAGAGTGATTACTGGCTGTCATTAATGTTCTAGCTTTAGCTTAATGATTCACTATTTTTCACTGAAAGTCAGGGCTATTTTCACAAATGGATTATGATAGTAACCATTTGTTAAAAACTGGTTACTTAGATTTCCCATTCCTTACTGGGAGCTCGTTTTTAGAAGATAAAATTTTTGAGAATTTTTCTGGTTTTATCCAAACTATCAAGTAAATTGGAAAGTTTTAAGTATTTGTTCATCTACCTCATCATTATTCTGAAAAAATCAGGTTTTACAGCTTACTACCCTCCTGTTTCTATGGCTGTTAGCTTTTAAACAGCCCCAAATGCAGTGTTCTTGACTTGCCCCTGGTTGCACATGTTAGCTATCTGCATGGATGCTAAGTAGAAGAAATACAGACTGTGATCTACCCACTAAGATCTTTATTTGCACACGTCTATATGCTTCTGCTGTTTTTTTTAAAAGATAGTTGCAAATTAGTTGAACTGGGTTAAAAAATAAAATTTCTTTCTGTGAAAGCTGTTTTTTTAAAATATGAACTTTTTCATCTCTTACTTTCTGTTTTTTTTTCCTATTATACCATGACTGCAGAGATGTGGTATCAAAAGGGAGCAGGACAGCTCAGAAATTAAGCAATGGAAAAGTTGAGAACACCAAAGTGAATGATTGGCTTTAAATATTTGAATTGTAAATAATTCTATTGTCAGTCTAAGTAAAATACTATATTTAAATAATATAAATTGATTTTTTTCTTTTTTTTGACAAGTTCTTACTAGTGTGCATATAATATTTTAAAAGGATAATTTTAACATAACACTGTTATCAAGTTTGACACCTATTTGGTTAACATCATTGAACATCAGAACATCTGAGCAATTACTGAATATCTACAGAGATGGAAAGACGGGCCTGGAACAGTCCTTTCTAAGAAACAGAATTGAGAGCCTTTGTGTTGGTTTCCATGGGGACTAGCAACAAAAATATTGGCAATGAACCTATCGGGGGAGTTTATGGGAAACACTTGATATAATGGACATGACTTCCTTTCTTTTTTTAAAAGAAAAATAATTGCAAAAGCCAAGCATAAAAATACGCATTTCATGAGTGAAAAAGAAAATAAGTTTGCATTTATTTTAAGTTACGTTATTTGACTAAAAAGAGTTCAACAGTCACCACAGGAACTTGAGTTTGTAAAGCTGCTACTTTTTGTAGGCGTTTCCTAATGCAGTTGTCACAGTTTAATATTAATGTTCGAGGGCAAACATGAATCAGATCATGCAGCAGAGTATAAAATTCTTCACTAACTTGCAACATTGCATTCAGAAAGAATTTTTTGTTTGTATCAATAAGAATTGCAGTAAATCTCCAAGATGTGCAATATTACAATCCTAGAACACTGTACAAGCTTGTAAATTCCTATATCCAATACTCAGAGTAAGAGACCAGTTGTTAGTTACTACTGTGCACTCAGTACAAACTATCTGTGTTTAAATGGTGCCAGATTGTACAGTATTGTGACATAAACAGGGCTAAATTTAAGGTACAGCTTTTACAAAACTAAGATTTGGGAATATTTAATTCTCCAGGAGTTCTGTAAAAGTTGAAGGAGCCAAAATAACTTCTGGCAACTTCGATTCATCCTGATATAGGGATGATGTCATTAGCGTGAGCCCTGGGAGAGGTTCTGTGCTCCATGCTCTACTATTCCTGAGATTCCTTCACAAATACCAGTTGTGCAGAGAGCCAGGAAAACACAGTTTAGAACAACTTGAGTCCTCCTTTTGCCTCAAAAATGTGTGTCACTGTGGATATACATACATGTCACAGATTTAAGATTTTTAATGGGAAAGGCTGTTTGCAGTACCATTTGAAGGCTTCCAGTTTGCGTGTATCTTTTCTGGATCTCTGTGCTCCATTACCCACGCGTTATTCTTCCTTTCTTGATTGAATTCCTACACAATGAACAGGCCTACTGCTATCCCTTACTGTCCCTTCTCTCCTCAGTGTTTATTAGAGCTAATGAGTCCTGTGCAATTTGAGTTGAAAGGTGGGAAGCATTCTAGTGACTCAGTTCGCCTCCAGCTACAGCCAAACTTCATCCAGATTCTAGGAGTAAAAATGAACAGTTGTTGATCTCAGGAGGCAGAAAATTCTGCTCCTTTACCTGGGTGAGATGGCAGTTCTGTGTGAGATGTTTTGCTGTGTCAAAGACAGCATGTTTTTATAACCTATCTACCTAACTTCTTTACCTATTTATAACCTAGCTACCAATTTGTGTGGCGTTAGGGTAGAATATTTTATTTTATGAGAGTCTTTCAACCTGGTTTCCTGAAAATAATATCTGAAATGCACTGTATATTTTATTGTTAGGGAAATTTTATGTTGTGCTTATTGTAGAAGAAGCTTTTTTTTTTTTCACTAAATAAGATGATTTTTTTGTCAGTGAAATTGTTTGAGTAGATACCCTAGTTTAAAATAGGATTTTAATTTACTTTTATTAAAACTGCTTGGATATGTCTTGGCCCTTACAAAGGTCTTCCAGACTGACGGATCTGGAGGGCAGGGCAATGCAGTCATCATGCATGACACTGCCCATCTCATTTGCACCTCACCCATGTTGGGAAAGGCTGTCAGTCAGTAAGGGACTCACGCACCCATTGAAACCTCAGAGTAACAGATTTTATTCAAACTGGCCTCAAAGTCTGTGACTAAATAGTAGCTTTGTGAGAGAGATGTTCAGGAAGACCTAAGCTCAGCAGCAGAGGGGTTCCCAATTTTATTGCTCATCCTATCTGAGCAATTGAACTAGAGTAACCTTAGCTCGCTCAGTGTTTATACAGCTCCAACACCCTTGGAGACAACTCGGAGTGTATCTGTGAATATTTACTTATAATAGTAATATGAAATCCAAAGCTTTTGAGTTTGGATAACGAGATTGTTTTTCTTACCCAGCTAGTGAGATACAGTAGTGGATAATCTCTCCTAATATGGCATGGATTCCCATGCTTGCTCTAAAACGCTTTGGCAATACTGCTGTTAAAAGGCTCTGACTACCTAACTGGAGTGTCTGAGCTGGAGGGCAACCGACTCCTCAGTAGAAAGAGCCTCTTGAAGGAGGTGATTCCAACTTCGAAGAGGTTGGATTGTCCGTAGATATCTCTCTCTTGTCACTGTTTTAAAAAATGTCTCCATTTTAGAATGGCTCTTTTTATAGTGAAAGCAGAGGTAGGAGTTGAGAAGTCTGGGCTTTAATCCTAATGGTTTCCTGTTTGGACAAATCACTTGTCCTGTGTGCATTTCATTCTGCTTTTTGTTTTTCTGCCTTTTTCTCTTCATTTATAAGCAGTGCATGTTTATCTCCAAAGGGTGTTGTTCAAAGTGTGAAGAAATTTCAGTTTCTCAGGTGAAAGATCCTATATAAAGTTAAAGGATTGTATTTAGCAGTTAATAAAGCCTACAGCTAGACAGGAAAAAAACTTTATTTAAACTTTTGTATATGCAGTTTCGTATAGCTACCGTAAACCCTACATTTAAAACAGAGGGAACTTCTTAGTTACTCTACCACTGATTTTGTCTGAATCTGATCAGATCCCAAATGGGAAATGAGTTATGGACACTTAGTTTCATTCTTTTCCTAGTTGCATCTCAGCTTTCTAAGCTTCTGTGATCTGCAAACTGAAGCTGTGGTTCTCTAAATAGAAGTGCTTTGTGTTCCTATGAGGTCTGGAAACTGTGTGAAAACTGCAATATTTCGGCCTTTTTGCAAAGACACTTGGTAAAAACACTTGAAACCCCAGTAAAATTTCTTCTTGTGATCTTCTCTGTCTCCATCTCAGCATTAATTCTCAAATTCTCAGCTGAGGCAGTAAGTCCTGCTGTCCTTACATGCACTCTGTCCAGGACAAATTCCTACTCACAGCAATGGTCCTTTTGCTTGCAGAAGGGCTGAGGGACAAAGCATCAAAGTCACAAGAGAGGTCTGGTTTGCAATGACATTTTTTATAGATCATGGCACTTTGTTGACAGCAGGTCACACTGCTTGGGCTCTGCAGAGGGTGTTCTGCATCCTACAGTTGTATGGCAGTTTAACAAAGGTCATGATAAGATTGACAGTGAGATAATTGTCATTGATTAGGTGATATGCTGTACCTCTCTGCACATCCCAGTTTATCAGGAAGCATAGGTGTCCCTTGACTGAGGTTCTAGGACTAGGGAGAAAAAGAATAAAAATGCCTAAGAACGCCTGAGCCCTGGTTTAGATCAGTGCAATGTACATTAATTTTCTGGTCTAATCCAGGAGAGGGAGCTAACTTTCTAAGCCATCACAATTTGTACACTGAGCTGGAGGAGGATTTTTTCACAGCTGATATCCCCATGTCTGCCTGATTATTCACATATGCTGTCCCCGAAGGAGAGTCATCTTGGGAGTGCAAAACCACCCTCTAAAAACATTGGTTACCTCTGTTCAGTGCAGTAAATATAATTACATGACATATTCTTGACACGGGAGTATTTATTGTTAATGTACTTTACTATAATTTAAACACTCTTAAGTATTGTTTGCTCTCCTCCCCTACTCTTCTGCATTTCGCCTATTAAGGAATATTAACAGGATCTGAATTTAATAGTTTCTTCACTGCAGTAAAAGCTGTTGCACTGTGGGAAAGCAGGGCAGTAACGCTCCACTCAGGGCAGCAGGCGTGTTTGCAAGCTCCTATGCTTGTAGCTTGCTGCCAGCCTTGGTTAGTGTCCCACGTGCAAGGTGACATGTGCAGGAAGCAAAGCACACTCGCACCAGCCCCCTTCCAGTGAAGGGACCTGGAAAGCAGCTTATGGAGTCCAGCTAAAAGCACGTGTCCACGCTGCTAGGCCCTCGTGCCCTGCACCTCTTCACAAACTCCTCCCTACAAAGCTTCTGCCTAGGTTGGCTGACACTGTGGCACCCAGACTGGGCTGACACAGGACAAAAAAAACCCCCTATTTGTTGAAATAAGTTAATGAGTTAGAGAGAAGCGCAAAACAAAGAAGGGAGATGGGCTGGGGTGTTTTATGGGCCCACAGAGAGGAAATGTGCAGGCAATTGTGCAGAACATCTGCCCATGGGCTGTCCTGGGGAGTCGTTGGCTCCAGGAGTGAGCCTTGTGCTCCTGCACCTCCCGCAGCCACATGTCCCCAAAAAATGAGAAAGCATGAGCCTGACCTCGCTGCCTGGGCATGTCAGGGCACTCTGCCAGGTGCTGGCCCTCGCACCCACCTCTGGCCTTGGTACCCCAGTCCCCTCTTGGCAAGGAATACCTGCAGAGTCAGCAATCCCGTGGCTCTTTCTTTCCCCGTCTCTCTGTTCTCCTCCCCTATTTACTCTCTCTCTTTGTCTCTTCTCTCTCTCACACACAAGTTTTAAGCTGTAAATGTTAAGCAGAAGAATTTGAAAACCTGCCATGTGTGTAATAAAAAAATTCAGACCCTAGAAAGAAAATGGAAAGAAAAATTGTGGGGATGGAATACTTGATGAGGTTGATTAATAATAATTAGTTTTAATCTAACCATGTGATTCTGGGCACTTGAAGTTGAAGAAAATTAAGACTGGTAAGAGTAGCTCTGAAGCGCTCTGTTTGCTCTCTGCACATACCCCAGCATCTCTGAAGGCACAAACAACTGAGTGCAAAGCAGATGGAATCATTTTTCTGTGTTAATTATTTTAATACAAAGGAATGTGGGGAAATTAATATGGAAAATTAAAAAATCAATTTACCACGTGTTTAAAACGAACAGAACATAAAAGTTCAAGAGAAAGGGAAAGAACTTTTTAAGCCTTTGAACATTTTTCATGTTTGTTTCACAACAGGCTGATGTTAGTAAACAAGTAAAACCGAAGGCAAGAGAAACTCTCCGTGTCATGTTATCTAGCAAGAAATTTTGATCCAGTTTAACAAGGAGTGGGCTTAACACTGGGTTTGTATACAGCAGGGTGGTATATTAGCACAGAGGTGTGCATAAGTTAAGTTGATGACATATGCTTGAGCTATCTTCAGAGAGAAAATAACATGTGGAGCCATCAGTGCTCTTGATGTCTTGAAGTGGTCTGACTTGTGAGAGTAGTCAGCTCAAAAACACATCTCATATCACTGGAAAATACTCAGTAATACTTTAATAGTCCTCTTGAAAACTGTATCCATGAAGAGTGGCCCTTTAAAGCTTAGTGGAGTTAATTGCAGCAAACAGTTTATTGAGCTAATTAGGCCACTTTTTCTGTTAATTATCAATGAAGATTGAGCATTTTGCTGAATTATTTATTTGGAATTATTTGATGAATAGGGCGTGCAAGCATATTTCAACCTCAAGAACTCTCTGCCATGGCTATTACTTTAGAATTCACTGTTCACACTCTGTAATTAGCTAGATATGTCATGTGGGTTTGTTTTGCTGCAATTGGACGTCTCCCAAATTTTTCAAGAAAGCTGGGCATATACTGAAGGGAATACATTTTGCCTGAGTGATCATTCCAATTCCAGAGAGTAACACGCGTTAAATCAGAAGAGCAGAACAAAGAAACAAACCTATCACATTTACCTTCATAATGTTTTGTGCACAGCTATAGATACGGGATGTCCACTGGCCACCACTGCAGGAGTCCTTTGTGGTACAGACCAGGACAATTCCTCCCCCAATTGTTGTATTTATAATTGTATTGTATTTATGTATTTTTATTGTTTTATCACATGTATCTGTTTCATGAAGCCAACATGGTTACTCTATTAATAGTTTTTCCTGTTATGTTGGAGTTTAGGATAGATGTCCTTTGCTGTGGAGCTTTTTTCCAAATGAGGAATAGTAATGAAAACTGTTTATTATGACAGTGTGACCATAAGAACTGTCTAATACTGAAAATCCGTGACGATCAGTGCCATTGCAAGACTGCTGCTGGCATGTAATACTGATTTGTTTGAGCAAGTTAGCAGAGTCTGGCCCAGGTTTCTTAGTCTGTGCTGTCACCCCCCATGGGGCACTGCAGGTACACTTTTGTAGCTGTTTTGAAAATCCACACCTTAGTGGTGGGTACTAATCAGAATTTGCATTACCTCTGTATTCTGCCAACTGCATCACAACTATGAGGCTAAACTTTCTCAGTTATGCAAATTTCATGAAGTTCAACAAGGCCAAGTGCAAGGTCCTGCACATGGGTCGGGGCAATCTCATGCACAAATACAGACTGGGTGGAGAATGGGTTGAGAGCAGCTCCAGGGAGAAGGATTTGGGGGTGTTGGTTGATGAAAAGCTTGACACGAGCTGGCAGTGTGCACTTGGAAAGCCAATGGTATCTTGGGCTGCATCAAAAGAAATGTGACCAGCAGGTGAGGGAGGTGATTCTCCTCTACTCTGCTCTCATGAGACCCCACCTGGAGTGCTATGTCCAGCTCTGGCGTCCCCAACATAAGAAGGATGTGAAGCTGTTGGAGGGAGTCCAGAGGAGAACCACAAGGATGATCAGAGGGTTGGAGCACCTCTCCTCTGAAGGCAGGCTGATAGAGTTGGGATTATTCAGCCTGGAGAAGAGAAGGCTCCAGGGAGAGCTTACAGCAGCCTTCCAGTACCTGAAGGGGCTACAGGAAAGCTGGAGAGGAACTTTTTACAAGGGCACATAGAGACAGGACAAAGGGAAACTCTTTCAAACTGAAAGAGGACAGATTTAGATTGGATATTAGAAAGAAATTATTTCCTGTGAGAGTGGTGAGGTGCTGGCCCAGGTTGCCCGCAGAAGCTGTGGCTGCCCCCTCCCTGGAAGTGTTCAGTGTCAGGTTGAATGGGGCTGTGAACCACCTGGTCTAGTGGGAGGTGTCCCTGACCATGGCAGGGAAGTTGGAACCAGATGATCTTTAAGGTCCCTTCAACCTAAACCATTCTATGATTCACAGTCACATAACTGGCCCTTTAAATTAGGCAATAGGATTCCAGACACCAGTTATGGCAAAAACGCACGATGTTCATCTCCATTATCTCTGTTATTTAAGGCTTTCAGAAAACCACTAACCTTAACTCCTACACTCAAACAAGCACACACTAGCACACATAGTTAAGCCAACTTTTTAACTCCCAGTCATTAAGGATGTCAAAACATTCTGATATATGATATAAACTCATTATGACTGGATTTTGTTTTTATTAATGTAGGGTTAGGTTGTGAAGAACAGAAGATTTTTTAAAGCCTCTTACTCCTTAGAGAAAATGTGATTTGGTGGTTTAACATTGTAACATTTGAAAGGACTCGTTAAGCCCTAATCAGAGCACATTAAGTGCTAACATTTTTAAAGTGCATAATAAGACCTAAACATTTTAATAGCATATTAACTTGTAACATAAACCAAACACAGTCACAGTGTTGCCTTTTTCCTAGTGTTTTTCCTATAACAAGTTCAAACAAGTAGCTGATACTTTTAACAACTATTAGAAAGTTGAGGTTTTCTGGTTGTCCTTCCTGTTGAGAGAGAGAGAAAAAAAAAAAGTAAGCCAGGAAATTTCTTATACAGAGAAATTTTGTTTGGAGTGAAATTTTAAAATTAATGCAGAAAAATTTGCTTCGAGAATTCCCATTGCTAAATGTTAGCAAATAGAGTATGCTGCTAGAGAAAAGGATTGTTGGATTGTTTTCAGTGAAATGACATTTTGTACTGGGAAAATGGTTTTGCCTGAGTAATTTTACTTAGATCTGATAATTTTATAGTCATCTGTGAACAAGAACTCTGGGATGGGCTCTTGCCAGTGATAAAGGTTCACAGAAAATCTGTGGGGGATTTTTTTTCCCCCCAGTATAATGTCCTGCATGTGATTCCGAAAAAGAGGTACCAGTTCATTGATACCATGGCCCAGCAATTTCCTTTGAGAAAAAAATAAAAGTGAAGTACAACATAGCCTGTGAGCGTCTCTTCTTAATTGGTTTGGAACCTCTTGATGAGTGATTCCAGGCGCACCTTCCCTGCAGGGAGCTGAGCACACCACCTCTGCAACTATCCCAGCCCCTCCCAGGTTATGGCAAGGCATCTGAGCCACCTTTTGGACCTTCATCTTACCCATGGTATTGTGAGGGGAAGTTGTGGCTCATTCATTTCATCTTGGGTTTGATTGCAACTGCTCCTGCTTTCCTATAGTGGCTGTGACCCCAGTGCCTTCCGTGGTGCTGGCACAAGGATGATGACAGTGCCTTTGGAAAGCAGCTTATAAAATGAGTTTGGAGACAGCTGGGCAAAGCTGACTTAGGGCTTTCTGCATAGTATCATAGAATCGTGGGACATGTCAAATTGGAAAGGACACTATAGGATCATTCAGTCCAACTCCTGTCCCTGTGCAGGATACCCCAAGAGTCGCACCATGTGCCTGAGAGCATCATCCAAATGCTTCTTGAACTCGGTCAGGCTTGGTGCTGTGACCATTTGACTGATAGCAGGCTACAGCCTCTCGACATGGACACTCACAATGATGTGGCAATACACTTGTTAATTTGGTCCATAAGCTGTTGTATCCATATGAATTGTCTCTGCATTACTGTCCTGTTACCATGAGAGGACAAGGCACCCTAACTCAGTGGCCTGAAGATGAACACCTCTTCAGTCGTGCATTGCTACTCCTGTGGCTCCAGTGCAATCAGTGCCCCTTCGTGGCTCACTGTTGGGCAGGCAGTGTGCAAGCTGCTTGCAGTCTCTCTCATTAGGACATACTGAAATCTCAGCATAGCTTTGGCAAAAGCAGGTCAGCTCTAATCTAGGTCTGGGCAGGTAAAGAGTCCTACAGTAGCTCCATCTTGAGAACTGGCATGTTTGCTCTTTATAGAGAACGCTCCTTTTATTGTAACTCTGACAGGGCAGCTTCTGAAATAGGACATTTGGTGATGTGAGCAGGGCTGCTGAGGAGATAAAAAGGCCCTTCTAAGCAAGCACAGGGAAATGCTGCATGTGCACAGCAGGGCCTCTGTCTCTTGCGGGAATTTTTCTCCAACAGGTGGGGAAAAGCTGTGCAATGCAACAGCAGCAAGGGGCTGGTCTGCAAGGAAAATGTGTTCAGGTCAAATTCAGTGTGCAAATAAATGAAGGGAGTGATGTGGATCTTGCCTCATGTCTGGGCACTGTTACTCTGATATAAGAATGCTTTTTGTTTGTTTGTTTTTCTGTTTGTTTATTTATCCCCTGTTGTAGTTGGAAGCAGTTAAAATAAAACAGAAAACCTTATCCTTATTCTGAAATAAGAGTGACCACAGGGAGGAAGAAGTAATTCTAATATAACTACAGAGGTTTAACTACACCAACGTAATGGAACCACGTAACTGTGAAAGCGTTCCTGTGGAGACAAGCTCCAGTCAGAGAGAGACAAAATCTTTAAACACTGTAGACCTCATCCATAGAAATAACTCCTTAATCTCAGACTAACAATTCTTTTTTTTAGGAAAAAACTTGAGTCAGTAAAAGGAAAGGGCTTCATGTTTGCATGAATTGTATTCTGGCATTAACATGACTGACATCCTGCAAAATATGGGACATCTGAGGGGATGAACCGGGACTTGAGGGTGTGTTGGTGCACTGCTGCTATTGCAGTCCATAATCTGGGCAATGATGCAAAGGCATTCTTCAGGCCTTTAGCTCTCTGGCAAAAGAAGAACAGAGGGGGAGAACAGTGCAGAAAGTCTGCCCGGAGAGAGAGCTCTGGTTACACCTTGGCCTATACCTAAGAAGGTCTGGCTCTCTATTCTGTTTCTCCTCAGATCCTTTCCTCAAACCTGTCAGTTTTGCCTGTATATGTCAAAAAGAAAAAAAAAAATATGAAAATTGAGTCTTAGTTCGGCTGTGGCTCCCCTGTGAGATTCAAATATTATGGTTTAGACTGCTCTGTCTGGGACCTCCCAGCCTAGAGTCCCTTGGTGCAAGGTAAATCTTTGGATAGATCAGCCTATGTGTCTGTTCTCCTGCTGTCCTGCCAGGGGAGGAGGAAGAGGAGGTGATGTGTTGTAAGGGACTCTGCTCTGCATTGTCTCTTGGTTGGCAGAGGGTCACCTCCGTTAGTGGCACTACAGGAAAGCACCAGATAGGCAACTTGAGTCATCAAGGATCAGCACTGATTGATGGCTAAAAGGAACTGATGAAGCACTGATGAGGGAGTGGCACGCAGATTTCCCTAGTGCCACTTCTTGAATGTAATAAAATCAGCACTGCGTGTTCATCCTTATTATTTGCCACTCTATGCTCTGAAGTAGTGTCAATGTGGAGCAGTGGATATTATATTCACGTCTCTGGAAAGGAACCATGTCATTTCAGAATCAGAGAATGGTTGTGGTAGGAAGGGAGCTGTGGAGGTCACCTTATACAAACACTGTTCAAGCAAGTTCACCTCGAGTAGGTTTTCCAGGACCTTGTTCAGACATCTTTTGAATATCTCCAAGGATGGAGGTTCCACAACCTCTGTGAGTGCCTCTCAAATGTCCTTGTTTGTTAACTTTTATGGAAAAGGTCTGAGCATACCCTGTCTTCTGACAGCAGCTTAGTGCACAGTGTGTTGTTACACAAACACCCACAGTTCATCTAATCACTGTGACCCAGTGGCTAGAAGGATGGCACTCTTCATATCAGCATTAACCAATGGCAGCCCTACATTGCTGCTGCTCAGCTTTCCCCATGTGAGCAGTCTTTTAAAGAAGGTGTATTTTCCCAATTACTTCTTTGTTTTTAAGGAAAATATCTGACCTATGCTAGGATGGTATTTGTAGACTCATTCTTGACATCATCAAATACTTGTAGATCTTCTCTGTGTCACTGTGGGTCTGCTTTGGTGACTTACTCTGTAGCCAAAACACAGGTTCTAGATTCTCTGGAGTCTTAACTTAGCATGTTACACATGTGAATGCCAAGTTACTTACTGTACTTCATGGTTCCTGAGAAACTGCATTTTTGGTTTAGAAGACAACTTGGGATAGACTATGCAAAGACTACAATCTGTAGTGTATTTCTTTTGAAGGTGGGAGATCTGTCTGCCTGAGATGGGGGAGGTTCAGTTGTGAAGTATTTGTGAATTCCTGTGAAAGAAAGCTTAAAAAAGGAGAGTGTGAAAGATGAGGAGAACTTGTTTGAAAACCCAGCTGTTTTCGCTATGGTGTATGCCACACTGAGATCATGAAATTTCTAAGCTGCTCAATTGAATGGAGTACCTGGAGCACTTTCAAAGTCCATAAAAGCCACCTAAGAAAATGCTTTAAGTGAACTCTGTAGAGACTGTGAAGTAGTATTGCACATGCTGCGTGTACCTGGATTAACTGTACTCTTGAGGATGAGCCAATCTTAGATGCTTATAGCCCTTCTTATTTCTATAGGAGTATCTGTGGATGCTGAAGGTTCAGTCTGTGTTGTGACAGATATTGCTTCTATTTCATTGCGTAGTTGCCTGCAGGTTACAGATACTGTTTCTGTAGAATCCAATGGATATGTCTACCAGAGAAGAAAGGCTCACACGCTCTTCTGCTTATATGCTGAGCCAACTGGATGCGAGTGCAAAGATATTAGCTCAGTATTAAGCTGTTATACTTGCCTGATTAACAAGGCTTATCAACTCAGATTCAGGACTGTCCTGAAGTCTGTGTCTTCTAATGTTGAGTTAATGTCTGGCCAGCAAGAAAAACCAGCAGAAAATTCTCATGCCTGTTAATCTATGAAAACATCTCCTGTGAATAAGACACATTAGGAAACTGGAGTAGTGTTACTGAGACAGTATTTGGGAAGCTTTTTTGCTTGAACTTAAAATAATTTATTTAAAATAGGAGCATATGTTTTATGGCAATTAATGAAATTGACTGCAAGAACTGATGAAAAGAAAAAACACTCGGGGAAGACATAATAACAAAAGGTTTGCCAGATATTTGTAAATTCTAAATTTTGAAAAGACCTATATAATTGTCTTCCATAAATATTTTCAGGAGTCCAGTAGTTTTACCTAGTTTGGTACTGACTTGAAAGGTTTCAGTGGGGGAAATGGAATTGAGATATGGTTACTTTTTATCAACGTGTATGCTTTCAGATTATTAGTATAGACAAAAATCTCCCTTGGATAGTTATTAAATTTGGCAAATTAATCTAAAGTTTAAAGGTATCATTTACAGAGATGAAAATATATGGTCCAGTATAAAAGGTGAGGAGAGCGTGGCATGATATTAAATGCTGAAACTTATCCATTAACTTAGAAGCACATTTCACATCAGGTTAAAGGGCAGGTTTGAATCTCTTCCAGTACACTTAAATATAAAAAGCCTCTGACAGAAAGAGTTGATGGATAGAGATGGCAGAGCATCATAGCTCCTAATTTGTGTCAATAGGTTGCTTCTTTTATAAAATGTGAGGAGTTTAGGTGAAGTACACTCATTCTAGGGCAGTGTATGGAGTTGTAACAGCTTTTAAATAGAGTGCAAGTTCTCTTTTTTTCTTGGAACAAAAGTGCTGATGTGAAATTCAAAACTCTTTTCAGATGCCTGCTGGGCTGGCAGGATGTCAACTTGTTTGGCTTGACTGTCTCTCTCTTTCACTCCCTTCACATTGTTTACAGACAACATACTCAACCCCAACTGACCGTATTTAAATATCAACTAATTATGTGCAAGAGGATGTGGAAAAGGGCACCACAGTAAAGAGTCTCCATGTCTTAGACTGATCAGGGATAGAGGCTAGCTGCGGGCAAATCACAAAGTACCATCCTAAGCAAAGAGAGAAGGGAGGTAGGAAGGACAAAAATTGCTTTTGGCCAGTGCTTTCTGGCATCTGATTAGAACTGAGAAAGTGAGTGACTCCCAGTTTCTGCCTGAGGTTGTATACGCTGATGTGGAAGGTCTTATATCTGTTTGCCGAACTCAAGAAGGAGGGGGCAGGTCCCACAAGGTGCATTTTAGTCAGAGTACTTTAGTACAGTGCTGCCAACCTGGATCTTAGCTGGGTTCGTGACTTGGTCACTTTTGGGGAGATTCTTGGCCACTTACAGGTTAAGAGTTATTGTATTAACTTTGATGCTGCAGCCACCACACAGGAGACTATCACAGGCAGAGGCTTTGTTTTGTTGTCATCTGAAGAACTCGGTATTCCTGAATTTTTAAAATATATAAAACTTTCTCTTATTTACAGCGTTCTCTTTCTTTTGGTTATATACTCTTTCTTGTCAGATTTGGATGACATAAGTAATGTGATACAAAAGGTAAGAAACCAGGAGTCTGTTAGGTTTTTATCTTCTCTAATCTATGTGTTGTGGAGTTTCACATATCAGAGATGATTAGTGACAGTGCGTGACCTGGATCTTAATACTTTATCCAGAAAATTCACTCAGCTTTGCACAGATACATATCAGATTCTCTAATTGTTTGGGGAAAAAAAACACATTAAAAATCTATGTCCAGTATTTCATCTGCTTAAAAAAAATATGTGATAGGGGAGGGAAAATAGAAGAGTTGGATCCTGTTATGACTAAGGAAAATTTCTTCAGGAGCCTCATCTACCAAGTGTGCTTATCTGTTCTTGGAATTACAATGTGGTTAGTTTACAGTCTATTATGCAAAGTTGCATGCAATGTGTTAATGATATTGGTAATTTAATAACTATGTTCTGCACTAATTAGCAAAGCTGAATATCGTATTGCTCATCCTGGATCACTTTCAATGCTGTTGCATATTTTTTCAGTGTGTTTTAGCTCTTGTCATTAAAGCATGTATGTACAAGCCAACATACCTTGTGAACTTTGGAAAGAAACTCAAAGCGCCCAGTGTTTTATTATGTCTGTCACATTAAGCAAGAAAACAATCTGGTGGTTTGATAAAGAGATTATTTTGGAAGGACAGCTTCTGTGGCTTAAGGAATAGAACTGACTAGAATTCTTTTCCATCACCTGTGATAAATGTAGGGTAAAGGACAATGCTCTGTATTGGGAATATGGCTGAGAGAAAAGGTTTTGACACAGTGAATCTAATTATACCCTCACAATTAAACTTTTTGGTCAGAGGTAGGTAAAATTAAGGGTTACACACTATAAGATCTCTGTCATGTGTATTCCTGTTACTTTTTTTTTTCTGGTGTTATTGTATGCAACAAATGTTAATAAATGAGGTGTACCTGACTTCTGACAAGTGACTGAATGGGAAAAAGTGGAAAAGGGTTAGTACTACAGTAAGAAATGCAGCTATTTGGAAATGGTCTGACCTCAGTATTAGATACAAAGTAGTGACAAATTTGTTATGTGCCGGGTTCTCCCACGACCACTGTGAAATGCAGATGTGTTAGCAGTTAAACATCTTCTGGGAGGTGGTTAGATGCTTCACTTACAGAGCTAAGAAGAGACCTGTTGCCTGTTCTAACAGCTTGAATATTAATCTAGGCTCCCCAGCCTTTTATAAAGTATAAAGGACAATCTAATGTAAGGATTTAACAGCCCTGTGGGAGAAACCCTGGAAGCTGAGAGAGGCTTGAATTGATTCTTCAGATTAACAAAGCAAACTGGATCACACAGAGACTTTGAAATACTTAAAACATCTGATGCCAGATCTTCATGTGATGTATACTGTACTACAGGGTACTAGCAGAGCCTTTTCGACCTCAGCATATAGCAATATGCATAGGAAAAACACATCAACTTCAGTGGTTCTGAAGTAGTTACTAGCACTTGGGTAGAGGTTTGGAGTAACTAATTCTGTAACAATGCTGGCTTCAGGGTTCAGGAGCAGTTAAAAAAGTAAATTAAATATTCAAGTTTAATGGAGAGGAATAGAGAACACAACAAAATACACTGTTATGTCATTATGTAAATCCTTGATACATCCACATTTTGAACACAGTGCAATGTTCACTCTTATCTCGGAAAGGACTGAACAGCTGCAGGCAACACAAGGCAAAGAATGGTTTCCATACACAGGAGAGCCAAAGTGGCTGGGAATTAGCATCAAACAGAGAGGGATTTAGCAAAATATGAAACCCATTGATATGAATTGTGGTGGATGCCGAAAGCCAACAGATTTAAAAAGTATGAGAGAAATTTATGTATAAATAAAGAATGTTGATGAGACTGTATCCATACCTAAGCTGTGTGAAACCAGTTACTACTTAAAAAAAAACTACAAAAAGTAAACTCCCTTGCTGTCATCCACAGTCTTTCCTGTGATATTATAAACAAATAAAACTTGTCTGCTGATAGTGGAGATGAGCTGACTGGAGATGAGTTTTTGAAGAGCAAATGTCAGGTGTTAATTTGATATATTTGAAAAAAAAAAAATGTTTGCAGCCAAACAGGAAGGGGACTTGGTCAAGATGAGTTGATATACTGCCTGGAAGCACTGACTGATAGCTTGGTCTGTATTCTTCAGTATTTGTGGGACAATGAGTTGTATTAATTTATCCAAATATCTTTGTGTTAGAAGATTACTTTTTCTCTTTCTACATAACTTTGTCTATGTTGCTTGGCCTCTTCAATGAGACTATTCATTTCCATGATGTTACAAGAAATCAGGTGTCTGAAAAGACAGAGATCTTAACTCTTTTATCTCCCATTACACCTATTGCTTTGAGTGGGTGAAAACTGAAAATAGTTCCCCCCTGAACAATTATTAATACACACCTGCTGTGTTTCTTGACATTAACAGAACTGGTATAGTACTTTAGACCTTCAGTACTATTAGGATCAGATTCAAGCCCCAGTGGAGTCAGAGAAATATATTTTGCATTTGACCATTTTTTTTCCTGAGCATAAATACAATCACATTGTAAAAAAAAGATTAAAAATTTTAAACCAAATATTTCCCCTGGTACAAGGGAAAATTCAGTGTGAAACAGTGTCACACAGAATGACAGCTGCTGGTGTATGGCCCAAGGTTAAACAGTCATTTAATTTTATCTTGTATAATAAGTTACCAGATAGCAGTTAATAATTGCAAAGAATCCCATATTTCATAGTAGAGGTTTTTATATTAAAAAAAAACAAAACCAAAAAAACTAAAAAACAAGAAGGAGGAAATAGTAGAAATAACTTCCGGGAAAATCAGTGCATCTATTTCTTTGACCTGTGGGTACTTAAAACAATGAGCTTTTGATTCCATATGTATAAAATCTATGGAAAAGTTAAGAGACCCATTACGAAAAGGAAATAACGAACAGAATAATGTGATAGAGTAAGCTGTGTGTCTGAGCCCTAAGCAAGCAGTTCAGTGGGGACTTTGCTGAGGGGAGGCTGGGCTGGCCACTAGTGAAATCCATGGCAGTTTGTCAGACAGTTTTGTAATTCCCTCCCCCACAAAACTGGTATAACTCAGTTATGTTTCCTGCTTGCTGAACAGAAAAGCAGGCAGCTTCGTTGGAACTGATACTGTTTTTTCACAGCAGTCTTCTCAGTGACTTTTCATGGTAGAAAAATAGGAATGGGACCATATTTAACAGGCTCAAGCTCTGTCCTGAAAATAATAGAATCTAGCTGTTGTCTGGGGCATAAGGTTTCTGGGTTAATTCACCAGCTGGAGTGCTTGGTATCCTCATCTGAAAAGCCTCCAGCCTAGCTTCCAGTGCCCACTGCTCTTCAAGGGTCTGGCAGAAAAGGGAGGAGATACAATTTACCCTTTACACTGCTCTCCATGACTCAGGGATGCTTAAGGGAGTCTCTATATGTATTCCCCCTACTCCTACACAGTCTATTCCTTGACTGGAAGAGTGTTGGGACAGTCTATATTATGTTGAAACCTTTGGCACCACTTCTTCCTTTGTCCTTCTACTCTGGCTGCTGCTCTGTAAGTCCTACAGAGCTCTCCGAAATGTGCAATGGATGTATTTCCCTCTGTCTCACTTGACAAATCCCGTTCCTCTACTGCAGCACAGGCTGTCTTGTATTTGCTAATGGAGTCCTTCAAAGAGGACAAGCATCATGTTTTTACCAGTTTTCAAAATGGATGAATAAATCCAGATTCTGGCAGATTCTAAATATCTGGAAGTGATTTTTCGTATCAGAGTTGTTCCCTAGTTTTGGACTTTTAAATTTTTTTTCTTCACACAAATATATCTGTTCCAGTAAAAATGTCATCAGATCCAGGGTGGGGTAAAGCAAGAGGAAGAGCTCCACCCAAGCTTAGTGGTTAGGACACTCATCCGAGATGTGGGAGATCCAGATTCAAGTCAGTGTTTTCCTGGTTCAGAGTGGGGACTTGAACCTGAGTCTCCCACAGATCAATGAATGCTCTACTGCTGACTATTGAGTTGGGGATGCAGGGCTTGGTCTCCCAGGATGTTTGAGTGTTTTTGTTTTTATTTTGTATTGTACTGAAGACAAATTTCAAATGCTGAAATTATTTTGCATGAAATGGAATAGCTCTTTTCCAGCCAGCCCTAATTCCCTACATGGCAAACTCGGCCAGGGTTCTGAGAAGCAGACTTTTGCCATGGCTTTGGAAATGAACATCTGGAGGCAGAGCCATAATTGAGCCATTGTACATTAGAAGAATGTACTTTGGACCATGCGGATGGGTGTGCAAGCAAAAGCAGTCAGATGCCTGTCTACTGCACATGAACATCACACCAACCAAATGACAAATGTTCCTGGCCCAGAGGTTGCCCCCGGAGCACTTAGTGTGTGTATAAATAGAAGAACTAGGGCAGTTTTCTACACTGCAAATGATATTAAGATACTATTTCTTGTGGCTTCCTGCCCCTCTCTTCTTTCTCTGTATTGAATTAATTCATAGAGAGGGAAACTCTGCAGTACTTTGAGACACAAGCATACGTATACGGCCGTTGCAGTAGCTTTGCTTGAAGCTGTCAGGCTAGCCAACAAATGATGAGAGGAGGTGATTGAGAGGTAAGCTGTGTGTGGAAGCTGAAAGCAAGCTCACTGAACAAATATAGATACTACCACCTCTGTGAAAATTTGATCTTTGACTGAGTCTGTTTAATGTTAGACAATGTGGTTCAGTCTTCAAAAAAAAAAAAGATACTGTTTCATCCCAGTGTATCCAGGCATTTTGGTACATCTAGGCAACCTATCATCACTTCAAACAAGATTTCTCACAACATGTGACTACTGAATTATTATTTTTTTTGTACAATGAAGGAAAAATTCTACATTACTTTTACTGAAAAACAAACTTGTATGAGCCTGTAATTACACCTGGAGTATTTTCTAAAGAAAAACTTTCTGTTTTGGAACTAAGTTAGATTTTGCTGAGCTAACACTCCACAGTTTAATATATGTATTTTCAGTACTTGGTTAGTATTTAGTAAGAGAAACTGTTTTGGTTTCTGGAAAATTATAAGAGATTCCAGGTGTAGAGAAAAGAAATTATAATGTGATGAGAGACATTGAGAAAGCACATATAACTTTATGTTTGTAAAGCTGAACTATAGAAACTGAGTGACTGCTTACGTAATGGATCCAGACTCAGCTGGGGAATGGTAATCCTTACCTGTTTATCTTGAAGATCTATCACTTTTAATGAAGGATAATAGCACTCACAACCGCCACATACATGCCTGGAAAAAGCCCACGTGTGTAGGTGCAAAAATTTGCCTTGCCTCGGGGAAATACACTTGAAAAATTGAATGTTGTGGTTATAGGTTGGTTTTGGCAGAATTGTGAAGAAAAAAACCCACCACACAATATAAATATCTTGTCAATTATATAATGCTGTATTCTTTAACCCTTTGATTTGTTTTTTCCTGTTTTTTTGTTGTGCACAACACAGTTATTTTCTGAGTGACATATTGAAATTACGGCCAATTTGAATAACTAAAACCGTCCCCTGGCACTATTTAATTTTTGTGCTGCTGAAGCTGAGTCTATGCTTGTGCCAGAAGCTGTTTATCAGTTGCACTATTGGAGGCAGCACCTGAAGCCCCGCTGTGCCAGGGGTTGGGCAGAGGTACTGCAAAATGTATGTGGCAGGACACGAGTCTGGCTGGACAGCTGTGCTGTCCTTCCTTGCTGGGACCACTGGCACTAAGCCTCATGATGGCTGGAGCAAACAGCCTTGAGGAAAGAAAAGGAGAGACAGACGCTTGTTAGCAGCAACTAACCTAAGGAGTCTGGTGAGAGGCACCTCCCAGACAGGTCTCACACCACCTCATTAGCATCATATGATTATGAGGCCTCCAAGCACATCCGTGGCTGTTCAGCCCCTCCATCAGTATCAGAGGGGCTATAAGTGTACCTGTTTGATGAGATGCTAAGACATGAATAGAGAAGGAAGATTGACAGTGAGCATGAGGCTATGGCTTCACCTGCAATGGCCAGCAGACTGACTCCTGAAACCTCCAACAGAGAGATTTTGCAAGGCGATGCAGCTAGATCATTTGCTTCATCACACCTATTTGCCCAGTCAAAAGGAGACAAGGGACAGCTGGCTGCTCTGTGCATTTTAAACTCTCTGGCCCTGATCTTGCAAAGAGACTTTGGTTTATTGACTTCAAAGGCAGTCATCATTGCAGATCTCCTTGTAGGACTGGCTACCCTGGTTGATCCTGGTGAGCACAGCTACCCAAAGTAAGCGTTGTTTCTGACTCTGGGCTTAGCAGGAGAACGTTCTAGCACAGCAGAGCTAGGGATCACACTCTTTGACATTACTGCTAGTTTTGGTGCTGATTTTATCCAAAGTACCTGCCATCTTTGTTTTCTACATTGAATGTCTGTTGCTGGTTAATTCTTAATTCAGACCAGAGAGGTCTCTCATATGGAGAACAAGATGCAGTGAGTGTCCATCCAGCACTAAGTCTGTCTCCCACTCATTGTGGTGCTCTCAATCCCTCGGCCCACGTGAAGGATGCAGCACGTGGGCTGCTCTGCAAGCCAGTGACCAGCTGCACCTGAGTGACAAGGCCACAGCAATGAGCGTGGCCACTGCACTGTACTGCAGCTGGTGATGGGGTCCCCAGAGGGTGGGCACCTGCAGGATTCTATCTTGTCCTACATCAGTCTCCATGGTCACATAACAGCACATGAGTCCAGCTGCTGCAGGCCAGAAGACATTTAAGTGCTTACTGTTGGATTGCCTTGTATGTGTCAGTTTTCTGTCACAGGGATTTCTTCTGACTGTTGCTAGAGGGATGCTCTACCATCCAGAAAGGCTTTTCTTTCCAAAGCTACCCTGTTTCATACCCATCTGAAAAGCAAGTGGGTTTTTTCCCTCCTAAACCAAACAAACTGCTAAAGCCCCAGATCCAGCCTAGTGTTTTAACCGCAGGCTCTGTGAGCCTGTTTGCCTCAAGAGGACAATGTCCTCAGCTGGGCTTATTTCACATCTGCTACACTGCGGCAAGGATTTCCTGTGACAAAACTTTCATCCATGCTGGGAGGACAGACAGAGATACATGATGAGAGGTGTAGCCTATGCAGGATGTTTGCCTATATTTGAGATGTGTTTTAAGCAGTTCCCAGATCAAGTTTTTCATTTTCAATTGAACATATTTTGCTTTTCAGTCTCTCTTCTTTTTTTCTCAGTTACTGTACTTTCTATGGAAAGACCAAGTAGAGAGATCATACTTGTTCTTAAAATACTCTTTTCAGGACAAAAAATATGCCATTTTCTTAAGATTACTTCTTACTTCTTCTGTTGGAGGTATCTCTGGAAGCATCGATACTTTTCCTTTCAGTAAGGACAGCTCACCTGAGAATCAGTCCAACATACTGCCTGTGACAATGGCAGGTGAAAGATAGCTGTGTAACTTGGTTTGCTTTTTTGCATATCTGTATTTAAGACAGCTAATAATTAATTATCTCTATCTAAGAAAGCTACTAGCTAAAAATTTTTGCAGAGCAATGTGAGACCAGAACACAACATTTGTTAGTATGTGGTTTTAGAGGGAAGAATTTCTTTTGTGTGTGCTTCTTCTATAAGCCAGAGCAGTAGAAAGTTTTTCCACTCAAGAGCCTCTGTAAGTACATTGTATTTAAGGTTTTGTTTTTTTTAAGATGGTTAAATATTTTTATTTTAAAAATACATAAACAATTCAGCTGGGCTATTTAAAATCCATTTGCTTTCATTATTGTAGATATTTAGTTCCTTGCCATTTACAATGTATTTCTCAAAATTGTTTTCTCCTTTCTATCTCATTGCCAGCTGGATCTTTATTCTACCATTGCTAGCTGCCTTTTTTTTCTGCCAAAATTTGAAACATCTTAAATTTATATTAAAATGTTTAAAATTAGGCTATATGAGTATAATTTGGAAAATGTGTTATATTGACTCAGCCTAATGAGTCAGGCTGATTTTTTTAAATTTTTTAATTTTTTTAGACACATTGGGTATATTATAATATTTTATCTGACTGTCAAGAACTCAATAAAGTAAGGGGGGGACGAAAACAAAAAATGCTCCAGTAGAGCAGAAAAAACCCAGAATAGTGCAAGTATGGGAACAATTAGGAACTGATTCTGCATTATTTTTGCACCAAAATTTCCCTTTATTTTCCAAAAAGTTTTCTAGATACAACTCTAACTAGGTAACATTCTACTTTCAAGCTAAAGAAACACAAGTTTATTTATTAGGGTTTCAACTCAAAGTGGAGATTTCCATTCCTTAACACACACTAAGGAGCTATGCTCATGTATTCAGAACTGTTTACAAAAATGAGCTAATAAGAGAAAACAGCTTTATCATTGTGGTTTTCCTTGTGGTCAGCATCTGCACGAGAGAAGGAAGAGTTTGAAGGAAGGGTAGTCACATTTCAACAAAAAGACAAGAGAGCAAATCCTGCTCTGTTAGGTGGGTGTAAGGCCATTGCTAACTGCCAGTTTTAAATGGGTACTTACAGAATCGTGCTGCTGTATACAGAAAACAGGATTTGGCACTCTATCAATAAAATTGTTCCAGGGAGGTGGCAAAAAAAATCCAGCTTACTGTTTGTGCTTGCAGATTTACTCTGCTTTTGCAAGGCATGTCCTGCAAAAGACAATCTTGGGGATAAATCTTCCTGTGTGATTCTCTTCAAGTCCACTGAAGCAAGATTTACATCACTGTAGCTGATCCAAGTCTTGTGTTCCAACTACCAAGCCCCGAGCAACCTCCTCATTATTTTCCAGCATGAATTTATGCACCAGTTTGCCATTACTGGAGCTAATGTTATCAGATGCATATTGCTCTGTATAACCTGAATCATGACATGTATATGGATAGCAATGACCTAAGATCATACAACTGCTGCTCTGGCCCCTCCTTAAAGGGTCCTTGGGTCAAAAGATGAGGAACTAAATGTAAGAGTCAGGAATGAAAAAACTCTGTGGCCTTTGCAGTATGAACTGTTCGGGGTCCCACTCATTTCTAGTAAAGGGAACCACAGAAATCCTGTCTTGAATGTAGTCCTGCACTGAGCTGCAGTCACCTCTGCTAACCAAAAATCTGGTGGTTCCAGTGATGCTTGCATGACGGGTATTGGTGAGAAGTGAGGCCCTTTGAAAGCTCCAGTTTGGATGAGTTTGTGTGTGAGTGAAGGTCTGGGATGCTTAGGGGGCAGCTAGCAAGTGCTACTGGCCCATGTCACCCCCAGTGTGGTGTGCACACATTATAGGGCCAGTATCAGGGCAAAGCAACTCCCTCCCGAGTTGGCGGCAGCAGGACGCATAGGCTGTGTTCTTCCCTGGTGTGTGCTGTGATGGACTTGCACGATCAATATAGAAGTACTGATACCTGTGAAATGCCTGCAATTGCAAAACATTAAATTGCATTATACTAGATCATTTGGATAAACAATTTGCAATATTCTTTTACCCAAAGGGCCCTGTCTTGAGCTCTTTTACCTAGCTCTGATTCCCAGTGACACTGAAATAAGAGTTGAGGCAACTGTGTTTGGACACTTTGCAAAGAAAACACATGTATCCAGTTTGCTCAACATGGGTGTCTGAAGAAATGTCAAAAGGTGTCCAAGATGCAAATGTTTGTTTTATGAAACACTCAGGAGAATTTCACAATGGCATAAAAGAGCAACCTAATTTTCCATTTGAACCTTTGTACATCAGATACAGGTGGTGTGGATATCCACTCAGCACCTGTCCTGTCATCTGATTCTTACTGACTGCTGCTTCACAAGGTTCGTGTGACAGCAGAGCCTCTTAGCCTGCAGCATTGTGACTGCCTTGTGCTAATCCAGGTGTGGGTTCCTCCTGAGAAAGGTGTCAACCTGTTGTACTGCCCGAGCCGCGTTCAACACCAGTGCTTATGGAGTGGTGTGGAGAACACAGGCTAGCTGATACATTGGCTTGATTTTCATGTGGCTCGGTTCCCAAGGATTAGTGCTTGCACAAGGGAAGAGATTACATGATCAAATCTACCCCTTGCAGCAGCAGCCCTCATTTGGTTCAGCTTGAAGCTACCGTGATGTTGGCTCAATGTGAGTGCAGGTAAAACAATGCAATGGATGGAACTAGATTTTAGCACCATGTGTGTGCAGGCTTCCCAAAGTACCAAGAGGTGGTTTCAACTCTAATGATAAGAACTTCTCAGTGTGACTTTATACAAAGCATCCAAAGATGACATGATGGCTTTTTTGCTCCTCCCCAACTTCTCCTTATTCCTAAGCCCGGAGTAACGACCAAGAGACTGGGAAGCAGATGTCTGCAAACTTCATATATATTCTCACAATTCTTTGACACATTGTAGGAGAACTATTTGTTAGTTTATCTCAGTTCATTTTTAGAACGTGAATCTAATTGCAAAACTATGATTCTGCACTTCAGTATGTATTGCAGAGTTTCCGGGATCACGTGTAGCTGCAAACTTTCACTTCATGCCAATGTACTGCACTCTAATGGGTGAACTATCTAAACAAAATGTTCTGAAAGCATGGAGGTATTTTGAAATAAAACCCCAGTGGATAAAAATAATCCTCTAGTATTTTACTCTCAGTTAACCATTTGATGAGAAGAGGGTATAGAGCTGGACAGTAAAGTTGAAAGTCCAGTTAGTCTCAGTGGGACTATTCGTGGAATAGCTCCTCTTCTGTGTTAATGAATCAGTATCTGCCCCTGAGTAACATCTGTGAACAGGGAATATACAGAAAAGAGCCATAAATACTATTACACAGTTAGAGGTCAAGACAAGTGGACATTTTGTGGTAGTGTACTTCATAATTATTGAACTGTAGCTAAAGTCCTAAGCTTGTGTATGTAGCTGAGACAGGAGTTCATATATTCTGTAGACCACCTAATTTTTTAGCTTTAGGCTAAGAAATAGTCTCTTTGCCTGCCCCATCCCCTCTTTCTGGCTCAGTCACTGTTGAACAGTGCAAAGTTGAACAGTGGCTCCCAACAGAGCTGAGAAAGCCCTTCCTCCAGTGCCTATGGGGTAGCAGGTATGTCCCTCAATTACAGAAGGTAATTAAACCTGTTTCCCCTCCACACTGCCATTTTGGTGAATGTTCTAGCCACTGAGCAGTTGGTGAAGGTGGGGGGATGAAGGCAATAGTCTTGTAAGAGGAAGGTGTCTGTGTTCTGTGGGGAGGCCGCTCTGTTTTCAAGAAGCACTCTGCTTGATTGCTTGAGTAGCATAGGAAGGTAGAGGCAGTTCTTGTGAGTCTGCTGTGCAGAGCTGGGTCTTGCCTGTGCCCACACACCAGAGACTTTAGTAAGGGGCATTCAGACCAAAAGCAGCTGGAACTTCAGCACTTACAGCCTTTTGTGTCTCCAAGCAGTGAGTTACATCAAACATATACGATCTGCTAGATGAAGCAGAGAATTTCCTGACCCTAATAAAATGAAAAGAATGAAAACATAATAAATTCAGTCCTGATTCAGTTCCTAACTGAATAGATTTAACACCAACTTACTCTGCAAATTTATATCTCAGATAGTGGCAAAACTGCGTGGACATCTGAGGAATTGGTACAAATGGTGGAATTTCAGTTCTAGATCCTCTTATAGACAAAAGGCTAAACTCTGTTCTTTTTAACCTGATTGATGTTTGCTAGTGACAGCTTAGAGGCTTAGTGGTGTTTCAGTATCATTTGAAAATATATTTTTATTTTTAAAACTATTATATGAGCTGTCAAAAACTCTATTCTAGGGATGTTCTACCATGTGACTGACTTGAGCAGGAGTTTATACATGAATACACTTTTGAAGGACCAGATCCTGAGCTGGCATATATTTCCAGATAGATGTCAAACCCCACTGTTTCATTAAGCTTGTCAAGGCTTATCCAGTTTGACCTACAGTGAACTGGGAACTGGGGTGGGAACCTCCCAAGAATGGGTTTTCCCAGGAGCACTTCTAGCCTTCAGGATTGCAGTGGAATCTGAAAATGTTGGAAGCAGAGCTGATCCTCTTGTCTTGGAACAACTCAGGCATTTGTTTTGGTAAACTGGCAGCAGTAGGTGAAGTTGAAAAAAGAATTATAAGGGACATGGTGAGAAATTAGTTCTGTAGAGGTGGGTAAGCCCTTTTTTCTCCATCAGTTTGCTGCCCCTGTTATTTGTATCATTTAATGCAAAATCTTCCTGACAAGTCTGTTTGGTGTGGAAGACAGGATCATGGAAGTGCTTTGCCAGGTTCCTAATTTGCCTAGCTGTCCTGGTGGTGATATGACACCTGATCTACCAGAGCAGCATGACAGTTACAATCAGCATTCACCAGCAGATGATACAAGTAAAGAATTTATTTCCTATTCTAATCAAATATGGTATCACTGATATCTGATGACAATTTCTGTCTTTTTAATAATTCCTGCTGTGGAATGCCTTGAATACTCAGTTATAGTTGCATTCCTGGAATCATTTATTCTCTGCAGAGAGATGCAGTAAGATGTTTGCTTCAGTTAACACTGAACTGTGCCCCAGGGAGTCAACCAGCCAGCTACTGAATCTTTATCGAACTGACAGGGATAGCCCTCATCCTTGGTAGGAAGCTCGAATACCCCTCACAGGAACACGATATCCTTTCAGCCTTTCAGCATCACAGTGTAAACTGGATCATACGTTGGCTTGCTGGCTGGGCACGAAGGGAGGGAAGCCTGCAGCCCAATACCTCTACCCCCACCAGCTGTGGCAGTGAGACTGTGCTGCAGGTTCCAGGGAGTTTGGGGATGTATTTGGACAGCTGCAGAACATGAGCAAGGGGAAGAAAAAGGGCTGTCTCCAGGCAAACATGTCCTGATTTATAACGGAACTATATTTATGTTAGTCGTAACCACATTACTCAATGTAATTGGGGTCAAGAATTGAACAAGTCTAAAAGAATGCAAAAAATAGTTTCAAAATTCCTATTATAAATAGAGACCTGGTTTAGAGGTTTTGTGAGAACTCCAGAAGTTGAAAGGGTAGCAAAACCCTAGTGTTTTCCAAAGGACAATGCCAGAAAAACCACATGAAAATTCCTCTCAGTGGAGACTGACTGCTTTCAATTTATTTTTTGGTGCTTGTCAGTGTCTCATGTTGCCCTCACTGTCATTTTATTTCACGCTATTTCTATGCAAGATGACCAGTTTGGTACTGGTGCATTGTAATACCAGTCAAGAGTGGGGACTTGCTGTTCTTAGTTGCCAGAAGTGCGTTTTCCTCCCCTCACCATGCCCCAAGGCAGTAGCAGTTGTCAGTCAAGCAAAGCAATAGTGGTACCCTCCAGTCATGCGCTGTTCCTTAGATGGGAGATGTATGTATTTCCCCCAGCTGCATTTTGTAAGGCTGGCCCCCAGGCTGAGGCACTATGTTCTGCTCTCCTTTACATTTAGTGCTACCCGAGGGCAACATTTGTTTGAAGAGTTCCTACTATTTGCCTAAACTTTTTTGCATCTTGCTTCTTTGCTTATGCTCTGTCTGCTAGGATAATACTGAGCCCATAGTGAACAACTTCTGAGACATGAATTTTACTGTGTTTAGCTCTATCTAAAAGGGTGTTTTCCCCATCAGTGAGAGCTCTCCTGACTATTCTTCTCTTCATAGTTTTCAAGTCTCCCTACTTCGCCAAGTCTTCTCTTTCTACCTACTCCTGTTGTCTTCTTCCATGGCACTCTGAAAAAACATTGAGAAATAGTTCTCTGCAATTGATTTTATTTTTTTTTTTATGGCTCTCTTGCCATAATTAAAGAAGTCTTCATTTTGGCAAAAAAACTCAGAATGTGGCTTTTAAGCTACAGTAATGCTGACATTTTCTATTACAGTTAACCTTTGCTCTTCAGTTAAAGCTGTATCTCAGACCTAAGGCAAGGGTCATAGATAAAACATCCCTAGTTTTTTTTCCACCTCTTAAACTGAGTTGCCTCAGTGAACCATTAACTTAGTAGATTATTTATTGTTACCTTTATGGAAGAAATGCGTACTGTAGTTTTTCTGCATTGCTCAGGTTTGATTTATGTATGGCCTCAGTTCTATAGGTTCCTCACTGAGGCAGGGCCTTCATACCGTAGCAAAGTAAATAGGCAGCTGAAACTTGCCTGAACAGTAGTCAAAACATACAGTAATTCACCTACTTTTGTCCTCATATCTTTCCTATTTAGCATGCAGCGTTAGCAGTCCTGGTCTGCACTGGGGAAAAACTAATGACAGCAACGTTAGACTCGGATAAGTGTTAGCCTCAAGTTAAACTGCAAAAGCCGGGATCTGAGCTGTACCCAGATCCTACGGGAAGCTGTAGCCAATTAATTATAGCTCCCTGATCTGAGGACAGGTTACAAGCTGGCCCCAGCACTGATTAGAGCAATATTAGAGAAGAGATTACAGCATTTTAGAGGCTGCTCTAATCAGGACCAGATGCCAGTGGCCACTGGGGCCTGCCAGAGCACAGCTTGTGTTGGACTACACCGCTCTGTGCCCTTGCTGTGGTCTTGCAGGGGGCTGCAGGAACTGGTGGCATCAACTCGCTGGCAGGATAAAATATCCAGGCTGAACACGAGTGAGTCCTTTCACAGGAGGCAACATGCGGAAGTGGGGAGGCCACGGGCTGACTAAATCTTCATCCTCCCATTGGGCAGCTCAGCAGGAAGAGATAACAGAACAGGAGACATCCGCTGGTAGGGACTAGCTTTTCTGCTCTCTGAGTAGCAAATGGAGCCTTCCTGGCGTGATGACTTTCCACTTCCTCCTGGTCTCACCAGCCTATCTTTGAGAGTCAGATTTTACAGTAATTTTTGGGAGGTGGACTTCCCTATTTCTTCTCCTGCACACTCCTCTTTGCTGTTGCCAAACATTATCTCCCATCCCAGTATGTTGGAGCTCCCCAAAGCAAAGGGAGTGGAGTGTGAGGAAACCAAGGGATTTGTCTGACTCAACTTCATTTGGTCTTTCAATCAATTGAGAAACAAATGTGATATCCCCCTCTACTCCCTATCGACTGGGCCTGTGTGTGTAGGTCAGGCATCTGGAGTTGAATTATCCAATGGTTGAGACAGAGTCTAATGCTTAAGAGGAGGTTTGTAGGGAAGTGCAGAATAAAAGGAGTAGATTCTTGATGCCCTTATAGTGAGAATCAGGAGAGAGATAATTCACTCAGCTCTGCTAGTAGCCTTGTACAGATGTCTTTAAAGGAGGCCAGAGCTCCTAGAGAAGAGCAGTACAAGCCAGTTACAGATGCTTCTATGTTACTTACATTGACTTCAGCTGATTTCTTGACAAAGCAGCGCCTACTGCTGCTTTCATTCTGCATTGTGGGGAATGATAGGCTTAATCTATTTTGACAAGTGAGTTTAGTTCTGCAGAGCATTGCTGCTTGGCTAATGGGGATAGCTGGCTCTGTCAGTGGTGTTGGGAGTGCAGGGTAGGAGCTTTACCCTGCTGCTCTGTAGCACATGGTCTGATGATGCTGCAGAGGCTCTGCGTGTTCTGAGCACCCTCAAGGGGCTCCAGTCCTGGCTGCTTTTAGAAGCAGATTGCCTGTGGAAGTGGACAAGTCTGGGGATAGCACTGCCAGCTGCTATTTTGCTACATCTAGCATGCCAAAAGTGGCACAAATTCTAGGGGCAGAGGGGAAAGAGAGGACAAACAGAGAAAATGTTGGGATCTTACTGTTTTCTTCCCATGCGCAGCTGCCTTAAGCACATGGCTGCTGTGCATCAGCTTGAGCCTGCGGTGTCCACCTGTGTCAGGACTGCCTGTGGTCTGTCTTTGACCACTGGATTATACCACAGACCCCAGAGGCTGGCAGCAAGCTAAACTTGGGCTGCTTTCCTTCCAGTGCCCAAGAGCGCTCTACCCTCTTGGATACAGATCCAAGATTTTACATCTCTCAGCAGTGATGTTTTCTTGCTCTCTGGCCTTTGACTAGATGGTGCTGCCCAGACCACTCAGCAACTGAGTAGTAGCTCATGCCCTTATGCCTTCCAAACATCCTGGTACCCCTTGAGTGCTCAGGACACCCCCCATGCAGAGCCCATCTCTCTGTTGTGGTAAGTGAGGCAGAGGAAACTGGCTGAGAAGAGAAACAAAAGCTTTTGAAGTGCATGAGACCCTCATCCAGTATAGCTTGCTCCTATTCAAATTCAAAAGTTCAATTAGCTGAATGGATGGAACACCCTTTTCTTTTCTCTTTCCCAGCCTAGACACACTTCACTCAATTTAAAACAACCCATGTCAGCGAGTCTTAATCTAGTTGGGTGACACAGTAAATTATGTTAGGTGAATTTTAAGTAGCCTTAAAAGCACTCATTGAAACTCATTTTAATTAGACCAGTGTGTCTTTCTGAGTGGTTGATGTACTTTGGTTCCAGCTGTGCCATAGTTCTGTGCTTCAGCCCTGACCTTGCTCTGGTCGTGCTTGTTTGTCCCTTTTTAAAGACTCCTCTATATGTAGCACTCTGTGTAGTGCAGCATGGCACTTGTGGTAAGGTTGGAGAGGAAACAGTTCAGTCCTATCCATGCTCACAGTGTTGTTCTTGATCAGTGTCAAGATAACAATCTGCTAGTGTTTTTCCAAAGGAATGAAGCTCTCGTTTTCCTCTGCGTGACTTTAGCTCTGAAGAGGAGTTTATTTTGCCCCTTATTACAATAGAAGATTGCAGCGTTGAGCAAGATGATGAAAACTTTGAGGTTAAGTAAGGTCAGGAAGAGAAAGCCTATGTGGCCTTAAGTGTGCTTAACAGGTGAATTTTAAGTACATTTTTCCTTCTCTGGAAGACACAAAGATATAATTCTGCTTTTCCTATGGCCTTAAACTTCCCATGATTTCCATTATTATTGTTTTATATTTTCTTCTATTCTGTGCCTCAGTGTGTGCATTATTTTTAGCTGCTGGTTGCTCTCTCTTCTAAATGTACAATGGCATGAAAAAGTCTTAAGCTGTGGGACAGAACTGAGAGATGCAGTAAAAGTAACATCTGCATTGCTAGCTCTGTTCATGGTGGTCCTGTCCTCTGGCAGCTCTGTTCCCAGGGGTGCCTGTGTAAGAAGTCCTTGTGACTCCAGGGTGTCTCTTGGGAGAAAGGCAGACTAATCTTAGTGTCATTCTTCCTGTGCAGGATTCATGGCACTGCCTAGAATTTTTTTTCAGAATTTTTCTTCTAGAATTTTACAAAGGGACAACATTGTTTTTCAAGAAATTGGATGTTTCATGTTGACCCTCACCTCCCGCAGAGGATTGGGCTGATCATATTAATTGCTCAGACTCTGCAGGAAGCAAACTTTGGCTGTGTACCATGAACAAGCCAACTCATGCCCTTTAAAGCTTCTCCATATTATATACATTGGCATTCAAAAGAGTGAGGTTGTAAATCTGTACTGAAAATGCAGGGACTAAATTCTGAACACAGCATTTTTCTTCTGTGGGTTTAGATTACTCTCATTCATAACCTAGCAGTTCAATGAAGTCAGTAGATTTTACATTGCAGAATAAAACGCACAGATATTCGGGATTTGCACAGAATTCGGTCATCTGTAGTTTTTGCTTTGGAGACCACAGTGATCACTCCCCATATCAAAGCCAGGAGTGGTGCACAATCACCCTTCAAATACCTACTCTCCTAAAACAAGTGTTATTCTTCCTCTTGGAAGCCACTGGGTACCAGTGGTTCTAAGCTGTCCTCCTCTGCTGCAATTTCTGTAGGTTTTCCTCCATGAAAACATCATTTCTAAGTTCACCATTTCTCTCAGTCACTCACTGCCTGTCTTTAAAAGTAGTTTCACTTATGCATTACTCAATCCATGCTGTTCCTATATTCTTGTATTTTTGGAGCTGGAATTTTAGACCTATAAGATGGCTTTGAGTAGTGGCCATTGCTAAGAACCAGTGAGATCCAAGATCTTCAGAAATGGAGAGCAATTGCAGTGACTCCTCTTGTGTTTGTTCTGCTTAGCAAGACCTTGCAATGGGTGAGCTTGTTCATGTCCCAAAAGCAGGCTTAGGTCACGTCTTAAAGGCTGAGCACCAGCACAGGAGCCACACCAAATCACCTGAAAATGTTGGCCTGGATATTTCAATGTGTTTTCTATTTATGTTTTTCTCTTAGTTTCCATTTTTCCTAGGCTTGGAACTGGGAATATGGCAGAGACAGTAACTGAATGCAAACAGGATGGTGGTAAGCCTCAGTCTGTTTGTGTAAAGGACTCCCAGCTGGTCAGTGCCTCTGTGGGAGGTTTGTGTGCCAGCTGAAGACTTGAATGCAGAAGTCCTGTTGTGTGTATGTGCAATGTCTGGTTAGCGTGCAGGATGGGCATGAATGAAGTGCATGCACTTGTATGCATGTCTACTGGTGCTCCTCGTCCCAGGGGTCATGCCATTTAAAGTTTAAAATGGTTAATAGTGTTTTCTATATTATTTTGGTATAAATAAGGAAGTGCAGTGTGCAGCCATCTTTACAGTCAGCCATTTTCATTTCCCCTTTTTTTCTGATCCACCCTTGGACACAAGAACTCTTGCGAGTGCATGCCGCTCAGAAGCTATCCATGGTCACTTCAGAAATCATATGAGTCATTTGGTTGACCAGATTTTACTGGAAGACACTGTTCTGATTTCAGTAACAGAAATATGCAGATAATGGAAATAATGCAGATTTGAAATGTTTGCTTTTCAATTTAGTTAACATCAAGATCCATTTTTTGCTATTACTTTCACACAATAGTTTGCAATTCCTTAATTTTCACATCTCACTGCAAATTTGTTGCTATAGCTTTGATACGATTGCATTTGAAAAGAGCATGTCAGACAATGGTAGGATTACATCAATTATAGTAGAGAAATTCATGACCCTAGACACAGTGATGAAGGGTAGAGTAGGAAATAGTGCTGAAAGATGAGGTGCAGCAAGACAACAGTTGAAAATAATGGTTAGGAAAGGTGCATTCAGTGATTGAAACCCCCTCACTGCTTGTGTGATTTTAGAGCTAAAGTAATGGACCCCCGTATATGGAATCCTTTTGCACAGGATAGGTTGTGCTTCATTTTAGTGAGATCCACATAACAGTTGTTTATCCTATACTGCTGGTACTGAAGAGCAGCTCACCTTTAGGATACAGGCCAATGGCCCACCATTGAAAGTCAAAGGTCCCAGGCAGGAGAAGGGGAAGTGAGGTCATGACAAATGACCAATGTTTGACTTTAATTCTGGTGCATTCAGCTGCATTAGCATAATGCTTCCTCTGAGGGAAAGCATAGAACATCTTCGCAATGTGTTGGACTTTAGAGTGGCATCCAGTTGCACAAGATGAGATCTACTGGTTATCTCCTGGTAGCATTACTGTATTGCTAATAGCATGACTCCTTTGGTTCATTTACTAGAGGGCCAGAATTTTTAAGCTAAAAATCAGGGATTCAAACCCAATGAAGAAACCATCTGGTCTTTCCTTGGGAAATTGCGTGAATAATCAATGATGTTAATCATGCGAACAGATGCTGAAGGATTAGATTTTTTTGCTTTGGCAGTGTAAAGATTCTTTATTAGCATAGTAAAGCGGTTTTATAATGCCTTTATCAGCCTTCAGGATGATATGAATTGTTCTTCCCATGCATGGTGAGCGTATCTGCCCACGGGGGCTGCATCAGTGTTGTGTGTATTGAACATCCCGTTAACTTTCACCTGTTACAGTATATACATCAGAGTTGTGTTGTTACTCAGGTTCTGATAATTCTGGGTTAAATTCACTAGGGTTGAGCTAAACTGAATCCTGGCCATATTTCTCCCTGTATGTGTTGTAATAATATCTTCCTCCTCCTTTTGCCTGTCATGTCTCCTCACAGTCTGTGACTGCTGGCCTCAGCTGCTCTAGAGCCCACTTACTGCAGTTTCACAGCTCGTTGACAGGCTGAGTGCAGCAGCAGACTGAGAAAAAGTGGCAAAACTCAGAAGAGAGAAACCAGGTTGTCTTGATGAGTTTCTTACTTTAATACATTTAAGATCAAGTATAGTTAAGGAAACCTGAACTATTGGCAGGACAATCCATGCAGTAGATACTCATCACCAAAATAATTTGCCAGGTTCTGGACATTTTTGGTAAGAAAATTAGATTTATCAGCTTCTGACTAAACTGACAATAATCAACAAATAACACAAGGGCTGAATGTGCCTACATGGTGTCTTTCACAAGGATGGAAAGTACAGTTTTTCTTAAAAATGGTTTTGTTTTTAATATTTTATGTGCATTTTCTTCATCAATCTGGGTTCAGAATTCTGTTACAAGATCCAAATGAATCGTGCACCTGAAAAAGACACTTGTTAAGTTTTACAGGGTCATATTAATATTCTCAATGGAGTAGCCACTGATAAACAGGATCTACACAGATGAAGCATGTACAGACCAGTGTTTAAAGCTGCAGTGGTTATATTTCCATTGATTATGCAGCTTATTCAGATCTATAGATCTGTGTTCATTAGCAATTGCTGTCTGAAGTCAAACAACCACAGTAGCTCGAACTTCAGATGCCAGAAGTCAAACCACAGTCAGACTTGAGAACAGAAATTATAATACATAGAGAGGGATTTTGAAATGCTGTTTTAGTGAACTTTTCATAGCAGTGAAAATGATGTAACCATTTAAGGAGTTTGAGGTACAGTATGTCAGTTGCTGAAATTCTTAAAAATAAACCACAGCACACACGTTTTCACAGACTGGGAAATCAAAGTGCAGAAAAGTGAAATGACTTGGCTGGGAAGCACAGTAGCCTCTAGCAGGTCAGGACCATATCCCAGCTGTCCAAGGCCTAGTGCTGGTGTTAATCAGCAAGGCCTGCTGCTTTCTGTGCAGCATTATGTCTTGTATAATAATTGCAGTCTGTTGTTATTTTTCTGCTTTTTCTCAACTGGGAGAGCTGTGAGAAATAGCTGTTTTGCTCGCTAGGTGACAGTTTTCCTTACTTCTCAGTAGGAGAGATGAGTTACCAGAAGTGCCCTACAGAGAGAACAGTACTTGTTGCTGGGAAGTTGCACTTTCAAGTGTCCAAGCCCAAAACCACAATGTACTATTTGCTTTAGACAGTCATGCGATAGCGTGTTTCTCTCTGTTGTAAAGCTGTTAAAAATAAAACAAGGATGCAGAAAATAAATGTTAGAACAGAAGGAACGTCCTGACTTTCCACATAGCCCAAACAGCAGGGTGGCAGCCCCTGGAGCCGAACAAAAGTATAATTCAGGGAGTGATTTCTTTTTGCTCAAATTTAAAGAAATGGTCACACAATTTCCCTACCTTTTTAAAATTAGTTTTTAACTCAGCCCTGTTCTGAGTGTCACGTTGGATGCTGACATGTGACTAGGAAGTGGCTATGAAAAATTATGTCTGCTTGGCTCAAGTCTCCTGTTTACCACCTAACTTTTGGTCGGGTTGAAAGCTGAGCTTACAGCAGGTGCTGTATCACTGGGCTTGATCTGCAAGTTCTTCAGAGCAGAGGTACTGAATTCGTTGTAATTTAAGTGAAGTAGGATGGCTAAGGGCAACTGATGATGAGCCACGTCTTCATCTGTATAATGGCATGCTTTAGGTGGTAGTTACCATCCTGGACAATTATATACTAAAAACACTGATTTCTTCAACTAGTTTGGTGAAAAGTTTTCACAGCAGCTGCTGTGAAAGACTTCTGCCATCTGTGAGTGGAAATAGGGGAGGAGAGATGAGCAGCACCAAGGGGCACAAAAGATACCTTTTTCCCAGGATTAAAACAGCTCCTCTTTGGGTATTGTAAAAGAAATCATGTCTAGTGTCTGGTTCCCAATAAGAACAAAACACTGTGAGTCGTTGTCAGTAATTTGAAAAAGGAATGATTGTCACTAATTAGCTCCTGGCCCCAGCGTAGAACCTGTCTCCTCAGGATAACTGTTGTACACTCTAGGGAGTTTATTTTGCATATTGGAAGCATTCTTCCAGAAACAGGAAGGTTACCTCCTCCTCGCGGGGTTTATATGGACACTTTTCCAAGGCAAGTGACTGGAAAGCATTTAGCTCCAAAGAAGGCTCTTAAAGGGTTTCACACTGTTTGAGCAGATGGAAACCACCACTGCTACCACTTCTGCTCTGTGGGATGGACCGTGTCGATCTGCGCAGGGACAGAATTTACTATCTCTTATCACCATAACTTACATGTGACCAAGAGGGCAGATGCTGCAGCCCAGCAGGTGCAGAAGATTCCACGATGTGTTATCTCTAGCCACGGACTGTCCTGTTTCCAGGAACACTTCTGATGGAGTAGATAAGAGCCTGTCAGTAACTTATTTTATGTGAAGGAGTCAGCAGAAGTGTCTTCATCAAAATGGCTTTGTAATTGCATTAGCTTCTAAGAAGTGCAGGAGGAAATATAGATACAGCTGCACATCATATCCTACTTTTTTACATATTCTTGTTGGGTAATTATATCACATTTACCATGTAGCTGATACATTAAATATACTGTGAAATGGTAAACAAATAAATCAGTCCTGCAAATGCAAATAAGCAAATCTGAATCCAGTGAGATACTAATAGGTGTGAAGCTCGTCACTTTTTTTCAGGGCTGAAAGGATCAACTGCCAACATTTCAATTTGTGCAGGATTTGAATCTTTTTTTTTTTTTAATAGGATGGACGGAAGCTACCTTGCAGTGTCTAGCAATTAGCATGCATTAGAACTTCCCCCATAATCCAACCCAAATCAGCATATACAGAAATTTCCATTTGTACATTATTCTTTCAACTAATAGGAAATGAAGAAGCTTTTCAAAATTTCTGTTCTAAATTTCAAGCCCCTCTCTCTTGTGGTTAGCTCTAGGTCTCTGGCATCTTTCTAGGCAGGAGCTGAATGAACACTTGGGTTTTGCAAGCAGGCATGTGTGGAAACTAAGTGATCCAAAAGACACTTTTTCCAGTCAGCCTGGAACTTTTCCATTAGGCTAAAGTAATTAAGGCAAATCTACCACCTTGCATTGCCCAGGCAATGCTGAGATCTTGTGGCGTGTAACTAAGTGGGTTCAGCTCTCCACAACAGCACATTTTGTCCTGTGTTAGCCCCCTTGGCAACCACTTCCACTGCTTTTGTCATTATCTATGGCATGCTTCTGGGGACTACGGTGCAGGCAGGCATGAAACTAAAGAAACATGATTTGCAAATGAGTTGGGATCCATGCAAGGAAATGGAAGGTCATTGTTCCTGAGCTCCTTCTAAGCAGGCTGTGTTTGGGGTTCCTGGGATGCTGTGGTGAACAAGGCAGGTGATGTGCTGGTATGTGAAGACAGGTAGCTGTGGGCATTATAGCTCGACCAGAAAAATTCTAATGGGATTAGTGTTGCAAATTGGTGTTTAGGCTGCCTCAACTCTATTGTTGGTTATCACTCCTTATCCTCCTCTTCTCTTGGATTAAACTTCTGGTATTCCCTCTGGAGCACATCTCCTAGAGACAGATTCTGTCCATCACTTTGACCCCTGGTTGGAATGGGAATTTGCTATCTGCATCTGTGCTCAACTCTAATGCCATGAGTCAGGCTATGCACTGCTTCTGCTGTTCTTCAAAGCAGAAACTCATCTTGATCCTGGAAATATTGCACTCATGGGTCAACTCTTGCAGAGAATTCTTGCTGTCATTTAGAGTAATGGAAAGGGTTGGAGAAATAGCCAGGGGTCTGAAAATACACAGACATGAGACTTGCCAAAATGCCTGACTGCTCCAGAGGGGCACGGTAGTCCAAGCTTTCAATGGCTGAAAGATACCAAGTGCCCAGACATTCACCCCATCCCAGAGCTGCTGGAGGAGACCCTTCAGTGGCTACAGCCTTGACAATCAGCTGGTTCTGTGGAGGACAGCCACAACCCCCAGATCCTGTTCAGGCCACATACAAAAGCTCTGTGTGTTGCAAGAGGACTGCAGACCACCCTTGGGAACCCTTGATGGACAGCTTCCCGGCCTCCTGGCCCCACAGCGTCACCCTGAACTCATCATTTTTGCTGGGCCAGAGGCCTTCCATGAGTTAGCCTGAAACACAAATGCTTGTTTTCCTCTTGCACTGAATAAGAGACTGACAATATCTAATTGTCAATACTCCTCCCTTGAGAAACGTGGAATAGCATTGCTCCTCAGGGCATATTCCCCACTGCTGTATTTAGAACAGTTTGAAAAGACCAAATTTTAAAAATAATAATCTTTCCAAAAGCTCCCCACCCACCAGCAGTCCCCTGCCAAACTTCAGTTTGAAGAAAATGAGAAAGGACAAGTTTATACACTCTGATGAACGGGAGTTCGAAATGGAACCTGAACATCATAATTCTTGCAAATGTACCCTGATAATGGAAAGCAGGGATGATGGCATCGTGCCCAGAGGGGCCCTTTGTTGTAGACGCTTGTGGTGTTGCTTCTTTTTGCAGTTCATAGTAAAGGTTAAAATGTTTGTTTTCTTCAGTGTTCCTCCCTTTCAACTTATCAACTGAAATTTTAAATGAAGCTACACATCAGTAAGTCTGCAATATTGTTAACTGCAGATCACTTGCACTGTGAGTTTAGCTATCTTTCTTGTTCATGAAACTCCCACTTTCCACAGATGTTATTTCTTTAAGTTATTTGTGAATATTTGCCACAAAGACCAAGTGTACAGTTGTCAGACTTTTGATGCTTCTATTAAGTATTTGAAAAGGAAGGGTCACCTAAGTAGATGGCCTCATCTCTGTCTGTTCCCAGATTTGACAGACAGTATTTGTCCTGTGTATGTGTACTAAGTCTAAAGTGAAAGATAATGTCAAATAAATTCATTGGCTTAGAAACACTTGCTTGAGAAAATCAAAGGAGGCTTAAATGTCATGATTAAATGTTTTTCCAAAACTTAAGTGAACGGAACTCTTTTGTACGAGTTGCCTCAAATGCCATGTAGGAGAATTGAAATTGGGTGCAATAAGAGTCGTTTTGAATTTGTAAATACAGGGGGGGTGCTGGGTTGCACAGTACTTGCATTCATCAAATTTAGCGATGTGAATTTTGCAGATGGAATTAGTTGTCTTTGTGCAAACTCTGCTGTGGCACTGTAATACTTACCCAGCTCAGGTGTGAGCAGTCACTTCTAAAGGTTGTAGAGTACGTTGGTACCACCAGGACTTGACATCAAGTGGTAGGTATTTTGCCTAATCTCATAGCTAAACCATTATTGTAGAGGAATTCTGACCTTGTTGAATCCTCTGCAGCACCAGTGAAATCTAATTAAAGGCAGAACTTAATATTTAGATTTTATAAGGCTGCAACATTTACCTTTTACCCATGCACATGAAATACTGCATCTGGCAAATCCATAATTAGTTAAAACTAAAACAAAGTGCATTTCTATTATTAACAATATTGCATAAAAGCCTCAGTGTCATAGCTGAAAAATCAAAGCCAAGTAACAGTTCAGAGACAGTTGCTGCTATGAAACTTTTGACCTTAGTTACTGAATGTACATACAAACAAATAAACTAACCAGACAGAGATGGTCCCCTGGGAGCAATCGTGATTTGCAAAATTTTGGGGGCTTTTAGCCAACCTGTAAAGTTGATGGAATAAAAAGTTTGCCTGTGTATGCCAGCTCATTAATCAGTGCCCTTTTTCACTAGCTGAAAGGCTGGTTTGTAGATTTGCTTCTACCCAAGGCATCCGTTTTTGCATCCTTTCCAGTAAATATTGCTGACTCGAAGGCTTCAGGCGTCAGGAAGTGTTTTGCTGAAACATCATGGACAGCACTGCGTATCTTGCAGTGATTGCTCTGTGGGAGGCCCTAAGTCCAGTCTTGCCACTTGTATTCTTTAGATGCAGCTATCCTCTTGGATACCTCTTGTTTCACGTTGACTTGAGATGTTGCTATGCTATATTGTCAAATCTGGGACCCCTTGGATAACTGGTTCCAAATAAATGTCTTCAGTAATGTTAGAGATCTCTGATGGTAAGCATTGCTTGTTCCATGAGTCTCAAGTACGCCAAGTTAGTTCTCAGTACTCCCATGTTGATTCTTTGACTTATTGCTAGCCTCTGGCCTTGGCACATCTCACCTGAAGTCCTGAGGATTATCTTGCTGAGGGTTTACATTAGTGTCCATTGTTCAAGTTTTCTTGCAGTCAGCTGCAATCATGCTCCTGTGATCTGCAGAAGTGGTCCTTACTGAACCTTACAGGTTTTTTTCATCTTCAGCATGGATTTTGTTTTGATATGTGCTCATCCCCAAAGCCCTTTAAAGCACCCACTGAAACACATATTAGAGACTTAAACTTACCACTTACTGGGGTATGTACAGGTACATACTGGGAACAGTTCAGACTAGAGTTTTAGAAAGTGACAACTCCTTAGTGTCTGCGAGGAAACATACGATATGTTACGTTTATTTTCCAGAGCTTTGTTCCCAGCTAGCACTGCCAACCAGCTCTGAAAACAGGGCTTTGTATCTCTTAGCTGGAGCCCCCTAAGGTAGGGAAGGATCATGAAGCATGAGCCTCAGATATCTGCCATGCAGCACCTACCTGGTGCAGCTGAAGTCAAAGCTGTGGTGCATCTGTCATCCCTCTTCAGGATATCTGTCGGATTATGTATTCTAATAGCTACATAACAGCCTGATCTTATCCCATTTCAACACACACCTACTCAAAGAATATTGCAATTGGCAAAACATTGCCATCTGAAACTTGTTCACATTTTTAAAGCATGAAGAGAACGATGCCTTTATTCACATTTTGGTTCAGACGCTGTGTCACAGTGAGGCACAGGCAGTAAAATAGACAAATGGATGTCAGGAAACCAGCTCAGCAAAAACTTATTTAAAAGTTTACAGAAGGTCTTCCCATGTTCAGGTGCTCAGAGGATGGTGTGAGGATGCACAGTGTGAGGCTGCCTCTGGCTCTAGACCCTAATCACTGGGAGTGGAAGGAAAGAAACATAGCGAGAAATAGAGCGGGTGTGGATACTCACTGTGAGTCACAGAAAGGCTCTGGCATGTAGCTGTAACCCTAAGTGAGGTGCCACCAGCAGGGAGGTAACACAACAGAAGAAAGCTTCTACTACAGGTTATTTATTTATTTATTAAATGCAAAGGCCCAATTTCTGTGTTTCGTTCTGTTGTTCCCTTTGCCCAACCCCTGGGACTACTCATGGAAGAATATTTCCCAAGTGCTGATCTGAATTAAACCTTTTCACAGACTACTTTTTAAGCAAATCGCCTCACCAAACTTGGATGTGAGAGTCCTGTGAGCTAGACTTTGAAACAGCAGATTCCTATAACAGAAGGTTAAAGCACCAGGCATAAAACTGACCCTTTGCCTTCAGAAAAAGGCCACACAAAGCAACTTACATTTTGTCCACCTAATAAGATACACATGGAACTTGCATCAATAAACCTTTAACTGTATGTGTGTCTTCCTTAGCTGTGCAGTGACTTGTTGGGACTATGTAAACTCTTCAGAGCCCTGTCCTTGTATACTTGTGTGAAATGTCTTGCACACCTACAGAACTGTATATGAAAAATAAATCCTAATCCTCATCAATAATCAAAGAAAGGAGCAGCTGCAGGCTGTACTTTGGCTGACCCTAGCCCAAGTGAGCTGAAGAGAAGAAAATAAAACCCCAGTATATGGCACTATGAATCAGTAGACAAGTGTCTCAGCTCCTGTCTGAAATGGTCTGTGTGCCTGCAATGCTGTAAAAACACGGAGTTTTCCTTCTCATCAGTAACAGGGAGTTGCACAAAGTGCCTCTCTGGTTCTGCAGATCCTTGTGGCGTGCACAGTCCGTGAAGGGCTGGGGCAAAACATGTGCCTGGGTAGGCCTGAGAACAGGAGGACAGGCACTGGGGCTGTCTCTGGCCGAGGAGGGAAGAGGTAGGGTGACTTCAGGAGTGCACCTGCAGCAAGATGCAGCTCTGAAGGTGTCAGTGCTAACTCGTTCACCGGGGCATTACTTTGTTGAATCCAAACTTGTCACACAGCCATTTCCACAGACTGCTCTGTGTGTTGCTGGAGTTCTTGGGATGACAAAAGGTGTGAATTTGCTCTATGCTGTCTTCACTGCCTGCCAATCTTTGTCTGTTTTTAGTTCTCACAGGGATAGTAGATACGCACAATTTCACATGTTCCACCACAGCTGAATTTTCCATACAAATCCCCACTTTACAGCTCTCCTGTGCTCTCGAAGATGAGAAATGATGTTCTCACCAGTTTAACCCATGTAAACTTCATCATAATCCGAGTTGGGGAGAGAATTAATAACTCCCAGTGCATGTTTCCTGGGAAGGAATTCTAGTCTGTTTTCAAGGTGATGATGCAATCTCGCTGATGGGGTGAGAATGGCTTTTCCTTCGGTCCACACCTTGGGCTGGACATTGGTTACGTAGAACAAGTGAAGTATTCCCAAGAACACCAACAGAAGGCTGTGTTTCTTTTTCTCTGTTTCCCACCATTCTTAAATCTTCACTGTCCTCCCTTTCAGCGTTTAAAACAGCATGTACCATTGTTTTTTTTTTTTGTTTTAAATCTAAATCCTTCCATCAGACCTCTTCTGCTGGCAACATGCCTGTCTTCCTTCCGCCTGCTGCACTAAAAATAATACAGTGGTCATGCCAGCAACAGTTGATGGGGGACCAGCTTACAGGGCTGCCTGAATCAGCACTATGGGGAGCCCCAAAGCAGCACTGTTACATTGCTACCTGAGAAGTGATGAAAAATGGCAAGGTGTAGTTACACTTGTAGACAGTTTCAAAGTTTACCAAGTATTCTTTGCCCTTCTCTTTATGACATCTTTCCCAGTGCCCCAGTTTTCCTTTTTCCCTAGATAGGAGGTAATTCAACATTTGTCTCTTAAGGTTGCATCCAAAATGCCACAGATCTTTCAGGATCCATGGACAAGCAATTTTCAGTCAAACTGACTTTTTTATATAAAAAGGAAATATTTATTCTCCTCAAGCTGAATCTCAAAGATTTAAGGCAGTGGTTATTTGAGAAAATAGGTAACTTTCAGTCACTTTGGCTAGGGAGGCAATTCAACAGTAGCGTTTTGCATTATTTTGTTGGGGTTTTTTTTTGTGGTCTGAGAGTGCTCGTTAAACTTTTTATTGACTACATCAATGCTGTTAATTAGCTATTTAAGCTGGAAAACTATTTCATAAGTGCATAAGCATTATGAGACATGTCTTCCAATATGCTGTGGGTTGTTATTAGAGATTTGTTGGCTGGCTTTTGTTCTCTTTACTGTTTTCTAGTCTGATCTGTGAACTGGCCCTCACTTTGGGATAAATCTGAATCACAGTTTTAGAATATGGAATTAAACCCTGTGTCTTATTTGTTTGGCTTATTTCTTTGTTGTGAGGCAACTAGTAACTCACTCATGCTGTAAATGCACATTGTTAAAATCTATCTTGAATAATATATGATTTAGCTGCTTGGAGATCAGTATTCACCCACTGGTCTGTCCCTCTTGCCTGGTGGTCTTCAATTGCTGCTTGCTAACTAAAACTCCATTGGGTCTTACTCGATCTTTTGCTTTTCTTGTGTATTGTCCTGGGGATGCAGGTGATCAGTGAAGGACAGAATACAGCCAAGTCTAGCAGAAGACTTTTTTGGCCCCGAGACGATCTTCAAATCTTCACTGTCATTCTTCTAGAGTGGTGAAGGCCGTATGGCCCATTTACAATATAGCTTTAGAGATACAAGGAGACAGACTCCTGTTATGTGGAGCTCACTTTATCTAGGAAAATGCTGGAATTTTGTGAAAATAAGTAGAAAATAAAGAATTTACAGTTGATTTGGAAATGAAACATAATTCACTGATTTGGAAATGAAACATAGTTTTATTGTTGATTTTGTATAAAAGGCTGCCTGCAGCAGCAGACTTCGAAGCAGACTCTCCTGAGGCTAGCCTAAATCAGCTAGTGGGCCTAAACAAAATGGGCCTCAGCTAAGGCAAAAATTCCACTTTTAAATTGATGTTTTCACTGGTGTAACTGACCCAGTACAAGCTTGTGTGTAGATGAATATAATGTAAAAGTACAAGCCTGGATGCCTACTACTGCTATACATACACCATCACTGGTAGTTTAGATTGTGTGAGAATAGTTTTTAAGAAGTGTGACTGATTTTTATTTTCATCTTCAGATATGTTGCTTTTTCCTTTCACATGCCTATCCAAGCTAATAAACTTAAAAGAAAAAATAAAAGGCCCTTGCTTGAAGTAACAAAGCTGGACAGCCAGCATGCCTTGGAGAGCCCACTGGGTTGCACCCCATAGCTCATTAGAGTTAAAATAAGACAAAATGAATTGAAATGGAAAATACGTTCCAAAATGCTGAGAAGGATGAAGTTATTTAGCGTGAGTTGTGGGGACAGCTTCGTCTGGTGGGTGAGTGCTACCAATAAAAATGCTCACAGCATATAGTTCTACTGGGAAGAAATTAATGTTGTTTGTGCCTTTCCTGTCATTGCATTGTACGACTGGGCTGGTGAATAAGTGTATTTTCTTGACATTAGAGCTCATGCAAACCATAACTGAATGTTTGGTGAGTTGCTAGAAGTAGGTTTCTAAGTGAGTAAAATTAAAATGAGGGTGACAATGGGACTTTGAATCTCACATTGTGTCTTGCTGTCCCTGGGAATGTATAATGCAAAACGCGTTAGTGACAGATCCGCACTAAATAATCAAATTAATTTGCCCAACCTCTAAAAGCTGAAATCTGCAAATCTAATTTCCTGTAGAGGCTTTCACTATTGTTTACAGCTGTACTGTAAAGCATATATGGATGTACAACAGGCGAGTCATCTGGCCTTACGTGCAGTTGATTGTTTGGCTCAGGAGTGTAATAAAACTGCCAGCCAAGCTCTGCCATTGAGCGTTGAGTTATCTATACTTGACAGGAGCCTGTCAGTGATTTCCAGTAAAAACTCCTGGAGGCCTAATAATTGTAAAAATGCGAAAGAGAATTTTCACCCTCATTAAGAGTCAGAAATGGGTTGTATGTTAGTGGACTACAGTCAAACTACACATGCTTGAGCTGCAGAGAGCTGCCCCTTTGCTGTTCTTGCCTTGTTTTGCCATCCTGTCCCTGTGTAGTGCATGATCCACTTGTGGCACCACCATCTTACTGCTGTTTGAGTCTGGAGGGTGTATTGGGAACTGTAAGTATCCTTATTTTATCTAGTCAGAGGTGAGAACTTTAACAAGTTGCCCGGTGTTGCTGTGTTACCTGGCACAGGCACGCTGCTGTTTCTTACGAAGGTCTTGACTGAAAGGACACCGCAGAGGACAGGAGTTGAGAGCTGGCTGTGCTGGCTCTGGCACTCTCTCTTCTGGAACAAGACTGCAAGCTTTGTTCCTGAGCTCACAGCAGGCTCTCTCAGGCACCCTCAGTTGCCCAGCAAGTGGGTGGTGGGTGCACTCACAGGACAACTCCCTTCAGGCAGAGGAAGGAAGTGACTCCAACCTCCCACATCTCCGACAAATGCTGTAACCACAGAGCTGGTGAAGGGGAAAACAGATGCTGCCCCCGCCGGGTTTGGGAAAAAGGGCTGGTGTTACAGTTTCAACCTGCAGGCAAGTATGTGGGTATTGGGCACTGTGTCTTCGCAGTCCAAAGGAAACCACGCAACATGATTAGGGTCAAAGATTTGTCTTTCTTCTTGGTGTTTACTATAGGCAGATTTTGACAATTAATTTCCCTGTGTGCTTGTCCTTCCTTGGTGTCTGTGTCTCTAGAGGTGTTTTACAGGGAGCTGTACTCAGGGTTGCAGGTTCTGCTGGAAATTTGAGCTCTTAAAAGTCAGCACTACAATGGTCTTTTGTGGATCTAATCCTTGGGAGAGTGAGTCTTGTTTACAAAAGTGATTTAAATGATCAAGTGCCTAAGAGTGCTCAAAAGAGCACCAAAAGAAATACTCCTTGCCCTGAGCCATTACACTTGAGTATGTGTAGCAAATTTTCATCAGGAAAGGAAAGAGTATTCCCTATTCTATAGACCTTAGTCCCAGCAAAGTGGACAACAGGTACTCAAGAGGTCAGAGAGGGGAATCTGAATTTATTTTATTTATTTGTATTTCTTTTCTTTTTCTCTACATCTGAGTGCCTCTCAATAATTTAAGGGCATTATTTGGAAAGATATAAATGATAAAAGTACCAGTACTGTGATGGGCGTTGCGGTTTTCATGTGTTTCTCAATTAATCCTCAAGACTCCCTTCATACTATTCATTCAACCTCTGAAAATAAGATTTTAAACTTGACCAAAGAGATTATGAAGGAACCAAATCCCTTCAAAAGAGGCTGAGCCCCGGAAGTGTCGGCTGTGATTCATTAGTGTCATAGAGACACATAATCGAGCTGATGAGGACAGGGAAAGTTTCCATAAGAACAACAGTACTGAAATGAGACTGAAAGAGTGGTCATCATTGTTTGAAACAGACACAACCCCTAAGCAGATCACTATTATTTTCTAGACTCGTTGCCGTGCTTGAGGCATTGTGCGACTCACAAAGCCTCCCAGCCACCTCTTTCCCTTCAATTTCTCCATCATTGTGGAATTTAAACAGCTTGTTCTTCTCAGACAATAGATTTGTCTTTCTTCCACCAGTACTGTATTTGTTATAAATGACATTTCTGCTTAAACAGAAGAGTCTTGATTCAAAAAGGACAGCAGTCAAGCTTTCTTTACCAGACAAAGTAGAATTCCTTCTAAAGAATTAAAGTGAGTAGATTTCAGATATTTGCATAACAGCAAGAGGAAATTCAGTTATTTCAGGAACAAGTGAGTTTAAATTTAATTGCTGCACATCTATCTATCTATCTATTTATTTTAATTACAAAGTGTTTTCTAAACACAGCAGGATGACCACAGTCTTTATGACTATCTTTGGCTGCAGCAACAAGGCATGAAGTTTAGTGGCGGGCTGATAAAGACCATACTTCTCAATCTGGAAGTGTTAATCTTACCTGAGGTACACTAGTGAGTCTGCTGGGAGCTACTAAAAGTTTTTAAAAAGTGCTAATTGCATATATTGTCTTGATGTTGTTTCCAGCACGAAACAGTTGGGAACCTTTTGTTGCATTGGGCATTGTGTTGAACTGAATTAAACTCAAGATAGTGTTTCAATACCTCTGTTCTTATGTGTGTTGGCAAACACACAGGGATGGAGAAATGGCAGTATATGCTTTACAGCCAGCAGTCTGTGGTTTACGCCCCATAAGCTTTAGATCACCCACGTTTCTGTTTGAGGCAAGCCTCAGCAAATTCAGGCTTGTGGGATTTCATTGTATGGTTCGCAGTTCCAACCTGCTGAATCCTGTTTGAGTGTTCAGGCTCATGTGAACTAGGAAGTGTCCAACTGATGTCAAAAGGAAACAAAAATAGTTCATTTGGAACCTGATCCAAAGTTTACTGAATCCAGTGGTATCACCTTATGACTTCAAACAGCCCTTTGGTCAGATGTGTCTTCTGTAATGTAACCAATGATGTTCACCTTCCCTATCTGCCTGTCTGAATGCATTTGCCTCACCTAAGACAAATAGAAAAGATCTTTCCGAGGCAACCACCTGAGTTGTGAAGGACTGCAGCAGAATTTCCCTTTTCTATCCATTTTGTGTTGACCAGCACCCTAGAGAACACAACAGGAACAACCTGTTAAAACACATGCTGAGAAGAGCCGATGGAGGGCACCTGGACACAGCGCTAGCTGGAGGAGCCAGTTGAGAGCACGACGCCAAAGTCTCCAGGACTAGTAGCAAGATGCTACTACCTAGAAAGAGAGTAAACATAAAAGGAACTGACACTTGCACTGACAAGCAGAGTGAAGGTGCTGGCTTGAGCTGTTCATCATGAACTGGGGCAACTGGTGTGCGTGACAGTATGGAGGAGTGTTTCAAGAGGGGCTTAGCGCTGCTCCAAGGTAGCAGAAGTAAAGGTTTATGTACTTGTGACTAATCCCTCATTTCTTAAGGGCTTGTAAGTGTGCTTGTTGGTGGCTGTTCAGCATTCACTCTGGGTAGGTTAGTTTTGCAGAGGTTAGTATCTGTCCCACCTCCCCCTCCAACAGCACAGCTCTGCACCAGCATGCTGCAGGCCTGTGGTTAAGTGCTGCAATCTGGTCCTGTATGAAATACTCTGCTCTTTAGGTTTGTGGTACAGTAACTTGAGCAATCCCAGCTATGTGCGTCTTGTCATATGGCACTATAAAATAGGAACACACTTTCCTACAGTTATTAATTTTCTCCTGCAACATAAAAAATATGCTAGATCTGCCACTAGAGTTCAGTGTTTTCAGGATCCCTCATGCTTAGGGGCAGTTCTTGAGGGGCAAATGCATCAGATGAGGAAAAACTCTTTGTCCCCAGCAATATTTCAAAGACATTTTTCATGTATTTAAGATACTGCCAGGATACATAGGAACATCTGTAATAAATAGAAAACAGAGGAGTCTTCCCTAGAAATGAGATTTTTCTCTACTATCTTCTTTAGTTTGTCTCTAAACACAATTATTTTTGTACCTACCTGTCTACTTTTGAGACACTGATCATACTGCTCTGGAGAAGCAATCTAACAGAAATTGTGTATATTGATTTGCTCCTTGCTGTTTAAAATTACAGATTAATTCAACTGAACATGATAGAGGAGTGGAGTGAATATTTCTGTATAATATTTGTCAGTTGAATATGAAGCGTTAATGTTTGTTGGTTTGCTTCTCTCTGATCTGCAGAGAAGGAGGTTAGGAAATATCTTTGGTCTCATCTTTCCTGTTATGATAAATAACTGATCTGTGGTCAGAGCCGTAAAGTTCATAACCTACCCAGAAAAAACTTAGGAACAAACCACTGCTGCTGCAACATTATGTAAAGTGGAAAACCTATTTTCCTGGGGAGGGGTGCTGCTTAAAGATGATTTCACAAAAGAGGAAGCCCTTGCTGTTTATCCTGCTTGATCCAAATGTGCAACATTTCCTGTGGCCAGTTCTGCAGCAAAATCAAAGGGGGTAGCCATTTTCTGTGGTCTATTGCTTCCTATAGCATGCCTGTATGAAAAAGGAAGAAAATTGCCATTTGTTATAAAACTACTCCTAACCTTCCTTATCTGATCAATCAATTAAAACCAATCATACATTGGTAATAACACCACAATGTCCAGTTGATAATCTGTTTTTCACATCTGTCTGGCAGAACCACTGTGTATGTTAAGGTGACAGAAAGCAGTTTTTTTAATTCTGCAAGATGGAATTTATCCTTAAGACTTTGCAAACATGGAGAGTAGACCGCTGGTGAAATCTTTACTTGCAAGAGGTCATCAAGTGTTTCATTACGCAAAATAGCTGAATCTTGGGTTTTGGAAAATCAACATGATTATTTAGAGCAATCTAGAAATGAAGACCCTTGTTAATAATCAACACGTATGACCAAATCTTGCAATCCTGACATGGGCATAATCACTACTGAGGTTGGGAATTTTGCATGTTTGGGTACTGTATTATCTTAATTTCTGTGTATTTCAATTATCCTGGAGGGTGCTTAGGGACTCCAGGGCAGGCAGCTTTATAAAAACAGACTACGGACAGAAAGACAGACAGACAGACTTCAGGCCTTCTGTCAAATGCAGACAAACACAAATGTCAGCAAGCCACTGGCAGAAGTTGTGTCATTCGAGGCCAAAGGTTAGTGCATTGACTAACACCAAGAGCATTCACAGGCCTGAGAGTACACGCATTCTTCACCCAGACTACCAGAGGGACTTTGTTTAGCTGCATCTAAATATTTGCCAGCTACTTACAGACAGTCTGTGGCAGATGAAGAAGGTTATATAGTCTTTCAGGAGCGCATGTAGTGCTACCACACACACAAAATTATATTAAGAAAAAATAAGGTTACAAGGTCAAACACAGAGCAGATAGCAAATGCCATAATTAAGATTACCTGTCCAACTTTGTTTCAAGTCTCCAGTGTATCTGAATAAAACTACAGCCTTTAATTGCATCCTGTGCATTTTATCTGTGATGGCTCCTACCTGGGCTAAAGCAGTATTCAGCAAGCCTAGAAAATGCCAAATGCTCTCTAAATAGACTTACTGCAATACCACTGCAGATTTTACCAAAGAAACTTGCCCACAGCTGGCTTTCTCCTTTGTTTAGGACTGAACTTGTAGTCTGGTGAGGAGGAGTTTCTTTAAAAAGTCTGTGTGTGTGCAGTTACCCACAGCCATGCACGGGGAATGCAGTTCTTCCCGTTTTCTTAAGCACTGAGGTAACTATGCCTCCTGGATCTTTTAGTCTGGCACCCTCTAAATACTGAAATGATTGATGAAATCAGTTGCCAGCTAGAGTCCTGAGTGGGTAGTGCAGGAGGCAGGGGCAGGATTCCTGGATTCCACTTGTGTCTGACTCAGTGTGTGATCTTCAACAGCAAATGCAAGATGAATCAGGGTATGCTCTGAGCCATCTCAGAAGGCAGTTATGGGATTAATGAATGTTTGTTTGTCAAAGCTAGTTTAGTCAATGCTGTAAAACACAGACATGAGTAACTCTAGGGTATCGGGTCCCATTTTATCAGGGGCAGGCTGACAGAATGAGCGAGGATGCCGCAGTGCAAGGCAATGCTATTTTTAGTCTGCTGAAAATATATGTTCCTTCTCAGTAGAGGGCTTGCAACAGTGTTTTCTGCCCTCCCTTTCACTTAATTGGCCATTGCCATCCGTAGTTGCCTGAATTAATTCACTGAACCTGCACACCGTTTGACCCGTGCACCGTTTCAGCTGCATCCTCCAGAGGTCCCCTCTCTTTGCATTGGGTCTGCAGCCCTGCTCCACATCTCATATGGCCAAGGACAGACCCAAATAATCTGAGGACAGGAACATAAACACATGCACCAGCTACTTTGCACCAAGTCCAGTTCTTTTGGGATGGGTCAGATTTACTTTTCATGCTCTGAACAGCTCACAGGACTCACACCACATTTCTAACATTTCCCTGAGGCATCAGACTGACTGCCGCTGTGCAGAACAATAGGGTAATCAATGCAGGCACAGTGGGGCTGTCTAATTTGCCTGGAATTGGGACAAAATCCATGGGAAGAATTGGGACAGAATGCATGTTCCCAGAGTGAGTGTCTACAACATGCAGTCGGCCTGATTCTTTGGGAGAGCAGCAGACTTGCAGAGCAGCCAAGCACAGGGCTGCCTCAGAACTCCTCCATCAGTGGTTCCACAGCAGCCAGAGGAAGGTAGCAGGGCTGTTTTCTTCCTTGTATCCTCAACAGTTCCAAGGAGAAAAAATAGAAGAAAATGCTCTTTATTGGATACTGCCTGCTCAGTGATACTGGGGACAATCTGAAAGACAGAATTTAGTAATGAAATGAGTGTGCAGGGCATCCCACAGCTGGCTTGTGTGTGTCATTGGCTCTGAAAATCTAGGTGCCAACTTCCTGCCCAGAAATTGATATTCTCATTCTGAAAATACCAAAATGCTGAAAGCGAGTGTCACAGATCTGAGACAACCTAAATGTGGATAAGTTTTGCAAATTATCAAAGATAAAAGCATTTGGCTTTCATTCAGATATTGACCCTTTATATTTTAAAGTATTTCTTATATGATCCCCCCCCCCCCTTGATAGAGTGTTTTCAAATGAAAACGAAATACTTAATTCAAAAAATGTTGCCATGGAAGTTTTGAAATATTAAAACATTGAAATATGCTAAAAGTCATGGAAAATGATGTAAAGTATTCCTATAACCAAAACTAGTTCAGAGCTTAGTCTGTGTCCATATGAACCACAGTAGAACTGAGTTGTTTCTGTGTGCTGTTTCCCTGTCTTTCCCACTCACTGCTTTTGCTGAAAAGAAGTTAATTGAGATGATTTTGTGTTACCTATTTTACAGTAGTTAACTCATCAGTTGGAAGTTAGTCAGAGATTAGGAAACATTTTGAAGTTATCAAAAAACTGGCATGTTAGGATAAAATCAGTTAATCTTTAGCCTCACAGGATAGAAAGAGGAAATGCAATTGCAACACTGAACTGTGTTTTACAGTCATTATCACTTAGAAAGCCCTTCAGATAATTCTATAATTAGCATGGGACATGGAGGGAAAAATACCTGACACAAGAGGAACTTAGTGAATGTTTTCATTCACAAATGGGATTTAGCTGCTATGCCAGTGCGATCTGCTGAAACAAAGCTCCTTTGAGTAACAAGTCATAGTTTATGATATCTTAGGGCAGCAGACACCTGGACCTTGATTAAGTGGCATGGCTCATACAGCTGCTTGTGCTCATCACTAAATAATACATGTGGTTGGTCAGGAGCAAACTGTAGTGACCAAATGGGAAGCGAGACTTATTCCAGTCAGGCAGCTGACTGGGATTGTCTGATTCTCAAAATACCTTTCAGCACAATTACTGCTTCAGTCAGATCACCGAATTAAGACCAACTCAGTTTATCACACATGTTGATGTTTATATAGTACCTGTCATCACTCACTTAAATGGATAAGAATATGGATAGAGACTAATTCCTGTTCTATATTTTGTCTTGAAATATAAACAGTGTTTTTAACTACTAATTCCTGAAGTGTGACACTTTGTAAAAGATCTACCTAAATCTTAACAATAGTTACTGGTGCTTAGTTCAGGATTGACTGGCTCCAACACTATTCATACAATGAGCAGAGTGGCAGTGATTTCATCTCTGCTGAGGAAACTCAGTAAAGTTTTCAAGTATTCAAAATCCAGATCCTAATGCTGAATTGTGTAAATAAAAGACAAAAGAGAAGATGATTTCATGATTCTTCTAGCAAGGTAAGAAAACCATATTGGATTTCTTCTGTCATTTAAGAATTGTTCTTCAGAAATTGCCTGCCTATGGTTTTTGAGTGGAAAACTGCTGTTCAATTGAACTGTTATGGGAAAATTTCTGTCTTTGTAGAATATGAATTTTTTAATTGGGAAAAAAAGAGAAAAATGATAAATAGAAAGTAGTTATTTTGTCTAAAGGATGATAAAAATTGTTTTCAATATTACTACTTATAATATGATCTTGAGCTAAAGGACATGCTCATTGATATGTGTTGAAGATCGAGCAGCTCTGGGAAAATGACAATGTAATAGCACTACCACGAGCAATGAATGATACATGGAGTTGTATCACATCAGTGTAAGGGCCCGTATTTCCAGAGTCAGATACCTTAATGAAGGTGTCTGACCTGTAGGCTGTGAAGAATGTGCATAAATGCCCAGTTCAGACTCCAGATTATCACCCTGAAGTCACAGATCTGGGATTCAGAGCTGCAGTTGTAATCAGGCAGCCAGAGAGCTTGAACCATCCTTCTGAGCCGGGTCTGGGCAATGCCTTTGTTTTCCATCTCCTGCAGGATATAGTGGTGGGAAAACTCTTCAAGTCTAGTTTCTGGCTTCTGCAGGCAGCTGTCTTCTAATCCCACTCACATCTGAGATAATATTTTCTTCCCCTTTTCTTACTAGAGTTCTGTTCTGGCTCTCATCCTCTCATGACCAGAACCTTTCTTTCCGTTTCTAGCCCAAATACATCCATGGGTATTTTATACCAGTTTTTCTTTAGTTGTTTTTTAGTTTCAACAGCTCTTGTAGTATTCAACAACTCCTCAGAGTACCTGCAGGGAGCAGTAGCTTTAATTTAGCTAGGGGAAAAAAAAAAACTGAGCCAAACTCTGCTCAGAAAAGCAAATACAATTCAAACCCAGGCCATTTTCTCCTCCTCGCCACCAAGCCTCAGTCATTTTGCAAAGTGCCGTCAGCTCTGCTAGCTGCTCAATCTCCTGCTTTCTGGCAGTAGTGGGGATCCAGGTTGGCTGAGGAGGTGATATTTCCTGCTTGTGAAACATTCCAGTGTAAGGAGGGGGCACTCACATAGTCTTCTCCTTAGAGAGTTATATCAATAAATTCCAAACAGAAAATGCCAACTGCATACCATCAGGACCGCAACTGCTCCAACTAGAATGCTTCAGTTGCTGCCAGAGCTATCGGTGGAAGGGCAATGCTCTCCACTGCTGCATCAGCTGGTCTTCCAGCACTGTTCACCAGCATACACTCTCATTCAAACACTGATGAGGCGTGTTTCAAACATAACAGAAACCAGATGTTGTGTATTCATTGTATAATTGCACAGCTGAAAAGAGGTTACAAAGTGGCCAGATAGCACTAGGCAAGAACCGCGGGAAAGTATGCTGGGAAATCTCTGTGGACCAGGTTGGACGTAGCCATTCGGTGCCGTGGATTTAGACATTTGGGAGAGGTTAACCCTCATTTTGACTCAGCCATAAATCTCTTGAGTGATCTGTACAGTATGCCCCTACGAGATGTGACTTGACTCTCCAGGTTGGCTGCAGAGGCCCCACACCTATTTACTCAACTGACCAGGGCTGGCGCAGCGCCTGCGCAGCACTCGAGCACCCATGGTGCACTGAGCACACATTGCATGGCACGTAAGGAGACGAGCTTTAGGCATGACTAGTTCTGCAGAACAAAGCCCTCCCTCTGAAAGTTCTGGTCACATCTAACCCTTATATTTGTGTTTTCAATTCATGCATTCATGTGTGTATTCTGTGGGCCAAATTTTGTAAACAGACAAATGGTTGCAGCGCTTATATCAGATCTGCATTTGGATGTGTATGACCACACTGCCAAAATACCAGTTTGTCACCATTAGCAATTGCTGACAGTATCATTAGTAATCTAACATTATTGGGTAAACAGGATTTTTGATTGCAAGATTTTTATTCTCCCAAAGATTAGGATTTCAAGAATAGAAATAGTTATTCAGCATTTGATACCCAGCCAGACCAGTTGAATTTTCACTAAAAGAAATAAATCCAGCTAACACTAAACAGGGATACTTTATAAACTTAGCCAGATAACTCAAAACCTTGACCAGTCCCAAAGTGCAGATAATTTATGATTTGAAACCTCATGCTATCACCACAGGACCCAGGGAAGATATTCAAGGGATACAACATATTTCTTGGTAGAAGCAGTATAAAATGACTCTCTCTGCTGATGACGTTCTAATGTTTGTTACCCATCCAGATAATTCCATGAAATCTTTGCTTGAACTTGTTGACAAAGTTGCTTCAATATCTTCCTGTTATACTAATTGGACAAAGTCAGGGCTTATGCTAGTGAATGGTCTTTGTTCACTGCTAGTAATTAACTATTTAATTCTTAACTGGAAGCCTTAGGGTTTCAGGCCCTCAAGGTATACGCTCAGTGCAACTGCTAAATTTAAATGTCAGAATCACCAGAATTATCGGGGAAGTGTCAGCAGATTGATTTCCTTTAACTTCATCTTGGTGGGAGCGACTGGCAACTAATAAGATTATGATTGTTCCAAAAAACAATTACGTATTGAACATGCTGCCAGTTGCTATAAATCCTGGAACTTTTCAAGAGATGGCTCCATTATTAGCAATGTTTTTGTGGAAAAATGAGAACCACAACATTGGCATTAGGAAAATCCTGGAAATGGATAAAAGCGAGCTTTTGTTTGGAGAAAGCGTTTTGGTTCTCACCTCCTGAAACTGAAAGAGGCCCTGTGTGGTTTTACCCAGAGGAAGCTCAAGCCCAGCCTTGTTTATTAAAATTTGAGTTACAATGTTATCTCCCCTGAAGAATCAGGTTCCACGCTGGCATGATTCACCCCAGCTGGAGCCAAAGGGCTTGCTGCTGGCCTGCCTGGGTGTAGCTCTGGTTTTGATGACATAGGCAGGGAGTGAATCTGCCTCAGTCCTCCAGAGTTTCGTATCCATGAGGACACATAACATGTATAAAATACGTCCTGATCACAGTGCAGCCTCAGCTGCCAGCAGCAGCTCTGGAAGCAGACTTGAACCTCAGACGTGTCCCATGGACACAAAGAAGAGGGGCTGAGCAAAAGGCAGAGACCAACTTTGGGTCTTGCATCTCCCCCCCCGGCTGTTCCGCTATCAAGAAGCCCCTCGTCATGCCTGTGGTAGCTGCAGTAATGCTTTCTAGAAAGGTATTTTGGGAGACATTCAGTAGTAGTAATTAGAGAAAAATGAATTGCGCTCTGAGACCACATGAACTGCATTCCCAATCGCCCAAGTGCCCGTGATACTACAGAGTCTTTGAAGTTGACGAGCAGTGAGAAATCTCTGCAGTATGGTGCATTTTCTCATTATATTATATGCACAGTATTGATTCTGACAATGTCCTCCTACAGGTGAAAATTGGCTTTTACTGCCGTGTGTATAAGAATGCTCAGAACACAGGAAAATGAAAAGCAATAAATATACTAACAAGCCTGTTAGAACTGTGGAAAAAAAATTTAAAATTACAGTAGTTATTGTATAATATTCCTGGCATCTCTGGGATAACCTCATGCTTTTGTTGTGCTGGAATCACCTGCATCACTTGATCAGGTCTCTCAGGGTAACCTGGTTGTCTCCAAACCAGGTCCACATCAGAGAAAAATCCTGGCTCCATGGAACTGAATGAGAAGTTTGCTACACACAGAATCTTATCCACAGATTTTCAAACATGAGGAGATTAAAATCTGGCTCTTAACTCTCCCTTGGGATTCTTCAATTAGTGGTTCAACATCCAAAAGCTCTGACAACTACTGATTTCAATAGGAGCTGCTGGAGCTCTATGAAAAAAGGTTCATTTCCAACACTAAATATGGATGGTGGAATCTTAAAATTAGGCTCCTATTTTTGAAAATCTTGGCTCAAACCTTTATTAATACCACACTACCATGTGTCCTGCATCTATTAGCAAACATAACAGCATTCAGATCCACATCTGCTGTATTCTCTAAACGTGGGAAACAAAAATTGTTTTTTAATCAGATTTAGATGAAAAGCCCTTTCTGAAATAATGATAGCCAGTTATGGATAGTCTATAATTTGCTATTAGTTAAAATATTCCCAAACAGCTCAGAGGACAAGTGGGATGTGTATATACTGTTCCCAGAGACCTCTGGTAATTGGAGTAATTTCAGCAATTTCCAATTTTGGAGGAAGTAACTGATCCCAAGTTGTTACCTAAAGTAATTCTTACTGACAGTATTATAGTTCTGAAAGATTTTCTGCTATGCCAATACCACAAACTGGCTGTGCAATTACAAATATTTGTCACTTCTGTATTTATGTTATTAACACTGGTAGTTTAAAAAAAATGTATTGCTTAGGACAGTCTCTGCCTCTGTCCAAAAAAGCCCAGACCAAATAGGGTTTGATATGTTATTAAAATCAACATTAAGTCAGATCTTCTCTGATATAATCTCACCAGAATTAATCAGCTAAATAGTGCTGGCTCTGATATGAATTTGAATGGGAAACCTCTTGGTGTAAATGCTGGGGGAAGTGGTATTACTAGTTCTGTAGGTGGCTTGCGTCGATATCCCTGCATTGCTTTTATGTTGCATTGGGCTGTTGAGGGCACTGACTGTGTTTTTAATAAAAATTCTATGGGACACTTTGCAGAAGAATTAGTCCAGATGTTTCAGCTGGATTTCAATTTGGTGATCCTCTGCTTATCTCTCTAGAAACAGCAAGAGTTAGGATTGCAAAATATTTTCCATTACAATCCTTGCTTTTAGTAGACTCCTAATTTCCTGAACTGTGTATTTCTGTTTGCTGAAACTTCTGGAGTTTGGCTTCTGTTGTGCAGTGGGGTACAGCACTCTCTGCTCTATGGTCGAGCAAGATCTCTTCAGCCACTCTGTGTGCGGGAGAGGAACTTTTTACACATTCCCCAGCGTAAATTGAACCACCTTGTTGTAAACGGAGCTCTGGTAAAAATCTCCTTCCCCCCAAAATGGCTGAAGTGTGAAGTTTAAAACCTGGCATAAACAAGACAATTGTGGCTAAGTGATGATTAGTGCCAGATTTTTATACCTCTCATTTTATATGCATGTGGACACCACAGGACATGTTGGTAATACTGGGTGCCTCTGAATGTGACAGGACTATTAAGACCTGGCTCTGGCCAAAGGAGGCAGGAGTGCCTTCAGTTTCTGCTGCCTTGAAAACAGGTCTCCTTAATAGTAATATTGCAAAGTAGTACCAGGACTCTGTCTCCTACATCCCCTAGGAAGCAAGAGACAGGGGTAGTGAGAAGGAAACCACACAAAAGCCTTGTTGCATTGCTACATCAGCTTTCTGTATTTTATTACTGGAGGCAGGGTCTGGCTCCTCATCTGCTTTTCATCAAGGCTGAACCCTGTGGTACCCTTGTATGTTCAGGCCGCTTGAGGCTACCATAATAAAAACAATAATAAATAACAAATAAGCAACTGGAGTCTAAATCCGTAGGATGAACTCCTTCCAGGTCCTGATGGAGTGAGCAGTAAAGTCCTGGTGGACCAGGAGAGAGCCCTGGTTGCTAGCCCAAAAGGCCAGAGGTGTCTGCAGGCCTCTGTCATGGGATGCACAAACGCACACCATGATACTGTGTGGTTTGTGCTCAGCAACAGTGGCTCAAAGCAGGATCAGACCATTGCTCAAAGCCAGCTGCCCCACCACGTCATGTGCCCCCACTTCCTTCCTTCCTATAGCTTCGGCCCACACATTTCAGGACATCTTATGTCCTTGAGCTTTCTTTCATGAGACTCCAACCTCTTTTGTTTTCTACCTTGTTCCTGGCTTGCAGGGAACTCCCAGTGTTGCTGAGGGCATCCCGTTGTATAAATAATGTATATGCCTCAGTAGCTCCTAGATACTTCCAACATTTTATTGTTGTGGTGTGATGCAGAGAGGAAGCATTTACAGCTCAACCTGTATTTCATTTCAGGGCACTGAATTTCCCTGCTGTTTTGTAGTTAGATGCATTTCAGAGCACAGTGTGGCACTGTGAAGATGACTATGACAACATTGAGGTGTTGGATTTGTCTTTCCTTTGGGACTGACGATCTACTCAAAGCCTGTTTTCACAAGCACCCAAGCAGGGACCACCCAAGCATGGTCCAGTTCTTGTCCTTGTGCTGTGTTAGCCTGTCAAGCTGTGCTAGCCAAAGCTACAAGTGACCCAAATGAAAACAAGACCTGAAGGGTGGCTACTTGGCAGGCTTTTCCCTTGCTGCTCAGCAATGGTCAACAGTGTGTAGCTTCCGAAATTTGGAAGATACTTGACAGGTTGAAAAACTGAAAACCAGAAGCCACACCTTTAGTGCCAGTTTAAAAACATGTATAAAGCATCTGGTTACCCTTGGCTGGGAAGCTAATCCACAGAGAGCTGAAAGTATCTGGCAAAGAAACACATTTTGCCTTGGGCTTGATTTGGGGAGGGAAAATAAAAGTAATATTTCCAGTTTTTTAATTGGTCTTTGGCAGCCATGGAGCACTGTCTTACAGGATTACTATGATTATAGGCTACAGCATGCACTGCAAATGAGGACTTTTGAATACCTGCTCAGTGCCTGGTTGATGTGGGGCTGGTGAGTACGAGCACTGTGCTGAGCTTGGGCAGAAGTGAGGGCCACAGTTGTCTCCTATTTTTTTCAGCTATTAAACATAGACATGTTCACATTACATCAGTATGTACCATGGCCGTGTGCTATCCATTATGTGACAACGTATTTTAGATCCTTTAACCAAATTTCTCATTGGTAATAACAAGAGTGAATGAAGAAGAGGAGGGATTTTTAGTGTATCCAGATGGTAAATGTACCTCAGCACCCAACCACTAGCTTTTGAAAGTAGCTTGTTGTTGACACGACCCAAGCTGTTTTGTATATTCTGGCTGTACAATCCCTGAAAAGAAATCTGGGAGGCTGGGCAAGCATTGTCACGGGGCTTTGAACTGATTCCCTGTTGAAAAGAAATTCGACACCCACGTGCTGATGGTGTCCTGAACACGGTCCCCTTAACACGTTTTCGATGAACTTCGTATTTCGATGAATTTCGTATTAATGAAAGGCCCATTTTTCTGCTGCCCGTATCAGCATCTTCCAGAGACTCCCAAGGGGAACTTGTGCAGGGAGAGATGCAAGTGAGTAAGATGAGTCTGACATGTAAAACCAGAAAAGGTTATGAAATATAGTTTAGGGCCTCTGAAAGGTTTCCTCACAGAGAAACACAAAAGCAACTCAGTGCAGTAGCGTAATCGTAACAGTTGATTGGCCGTAAGCCACAGCTCCATGCTGTTGCAATGTGTACTTTATGCTGTTGAGACACGCCATGATAGGAAGCTCTAACATAGCCACCAAGTAACAGCAGCAGACTCATATCAGGGTCCTTCCTATTTTTGAATGTGGGGTAAAAATGGCTGGGTACAGAACTGGAGAACAGAATTGTCATAAAATACAGACAAACTGGGGCCTGAGGTGAGAGAGACCATGGCTTAGCAGAAGAGGTCTTGCTGCTGAAGGAAATAGTAATGTCAGTAAGATTCGCCTCAGAGACACGGTGTCCACAAGGCACTCACTGCTGAAGCACACATTCGTGTGCCACATGCCCAATTCATCATTATTTCAAAGCCATTTCACCATTGTTTCTATTATAGCCCATTGTAATAGGCTTAGATGAGAATTATGTATGGCGTATTCCTGAAATGACCTGGGGAAACAAGAACATTGACATATTACAGTGAGAATATAAGGAGTGCTACAAAACCCAGGTGAGGCTGAGGGCAGTATGATTCCTCTTGCAATTACTAAGCCAAACACAAATAGAAGCAATGTCAAATCTTACTTTTAGTTATGTTTTTCTGGGGGGATGATTGCTAAAATTAGTATCCCACTGAGGTAGGCAGCAATTCACCTTTTGAGCAGTCCGTTCTGCTTGCATGTATTAGCACTTGGGAATTATTACTTCCTACTATTTGTAGGCTGTAGTACCGTGTGTTGATGGCTGCACCCAGCCTTTGATGAAGATGTCAAAATGTTTTAAAAAATACAGTTAAGCACAGAATCGTAGAATATGCTGAGTTGGAAGGGACCCGTTGGGATCGCCCACACTCCTATTCCACTTCCTGTAAAGCCCAATTAAACACCATTAGCTCATATCAGGAAAGATACGAGAACTCAAATTTGCAGCCAAGACTTCCATTTTGCATTCATCCCAAATTCTGGGCCCAAAAGCTTTACAACTAAGATGGATATTAGTGTCAGTAAAGTTGTTGTAAAGATGCAGAAATGAACAATCTCATCTCTAGAAATAAGGACTGATTCATATTTGGGAACAATGTCTCTGTATGCCTTCTACATATTTGGTGAACACTGGGCTACCAGACTGTTAATAAGAGATGGTTCTGGAGCAATTGATTTACTTAAAGCATCATGACACTTACTAATGCAATACAGATCTCTTTTAAGGCATGTGATGTTTTCCAGAGCTGTTGAGCTGTTGTAATTTCTCAATGAAATCAGAGAGATGCAGGGACCTAGCATTAATTTCCAGCACTATATATATATGTATCTTAATACAGGGTTTAATTAATGTTCAAATTAATCACCAAGTACTTTGGCTTTTTATTAACCCATATGTATTACATTTTGATAGTCCGATGGGAAGTGTTCTACTTTGTTTCTCGGCAATAGTGCGTACTCAGTTTTTATTGTCTGTGATAAAAGCAGCTCAGGCTCATTATTATCCCAGGATTTGGGTGACAGTAGGGAAAGCATCACAGCAAAGCTAAAGCCTAGCTAAGAGCAATTTTACTATTACAGGCACAATTACCATCCATTACAAATTCCAGGAATGAACACAACCATAACTTTAATAGGTGACTATGTTGCAGCAGCATAAAAAGAAAAATGGCATCCCTCCCTCAGCTCAGAAGAACAAAGAAATAAATAAAAGACTTTTGGTTGCATGCTCTGTATTAAACCCAGGCCGTCCTGAAGGCATTTGGCTCTTCAGTGAAAAGCAGTCCTGGCTCCTCCATCTGTTGCAGTTTCACTTGATTTGGAAAACTATTTAAGGCCCTTGTCTTGCACAGTTAGAAAGAGGCACCTGTGCAGAATGCTGTTAGCTTCGGTGAGTCTGCTGGGGATCTCTGGGACCTGTTCCCCATAGCAGTACCCATGTGCCAGGGTCATGTTTGACCCTTTGCAGCCACTCTTCTTGACCCAGAGAAAGGACGGGGCGTTTCTGTGGATATTTGGGCAGCTCTAGACCCAGAGTACAGCTGAAGTTCAAAGGATTTTTCTTTCATTTCTGTTTAAAAAGCAGCAACTGAGGCTTAACTGAAGTTGTTTGGATTTACTTTCTTTCCAGTTCAATTATTACTGCTTTAAAGAAAGCATTTTTCACTAGAAGTGAAACTCAAACCAAGACTCCATTTCAGGAAAGTACTTCCCTATCCAGATAGCACTAAAGTAAATTCCTGATTTTAAGCAACGGCTCAAATGCCATTGACTTTCCATCTCTTAAGAGAATTGTTTAGGTGAGTGGATGAAGCAGGTCAGAAACAAATACGAAGCTGAAAAAAAAACCCAAACAATCAATTTACATTGCCTATAACCAGAGAACAGCACAAATGCTAACTAAGGAAGAGAGCAAGTGCTGAAAGTTACACGGATTTTTTTTTTTTTTAGCAAACCCCTTTAATTTAAAGAATCTCAAAGTTACAATTCATATAAGACATATGGACATGACACTGTTAGTGCTCCTTTATTAATATCTCCTCATATCACATTTGTGTGCATAAAGAGTACTGAGCGTGAGTTGTTCAGTGAAGACTTCTGGCTCTAATGCCTTACTTAACAAGGGTTCTCATTTTCTTGCAACTTCAATAATTAATCCAGCTATTGTATGAAAAGGGAAACTGTCTATACAGGTTCTAGACAACGTGATTTCCATGCCTACATTTTGTAACTTTTTAATTAATTTGTGTTCTTGAAGTAAGAATATTAACATAATTTGTTGCAGAGATTTAATCACATATGACACTTCAGCTACCCAGACATTTGTATTTGAATAACTGTATAAGGTTACTCATTTAGAGCAGGATCTCCAAATATAACAGGCTGGTTTTCCTTCCCAGACATCTGTCCTCCTGTCCTCGAGTAGCCTTTTGTGATTGTTCAGCAGTGTGTTGGATTTATGGAATTATGACCATATGAAATACAACAGCGTTTCTGAAAGAATAATGGAGAAATTGCCTTCTGTGCCTGATTTTCCAATAGGGGACCAGCAGCTCAAGCATGCCATTTTTTCCCTAAGGCATTGTGGCTGTGAGTGACCCTGGGCAGGGGTTGAGTGCGCAACCTGGATCGGCTCAGACCACTGGTTGTGCCAGGGCATGGCATGGGCACCAACACTTTATGCTGCACACAAAGCTAGGCCCCATCTGGATGTTACTGCAGACGTCTGGCCTTAGAAGTCAAGTCTGTGGCCACCAAACACCACTCATGAACAATACAAGAGCAGAGAGTAGGTGGTCAAGGCTTCCTACCACTGCTACTGACTTAGGCACAGTTCTGACCAAGTTACCTGTCTTTATGCAGCTCCATTTATAAACCTGGAGTAACTGCAGCTCAGTGTTTGACTGAGCTCAGCTGAAGTATAGTGATGTGCTAACATTAGAGAACGTGGAGTATAACATGTTGAAAAAACTGTGCAAATGCCCAGGGTCGTTACAACAGGCTTTCTCTGAGTAAATGACAGAGACGTAAGTGGTGAATTTTAATTTGGTTTTTATTTAATGTACACCTATTCAATGAATTTTGTACAAATGCATTTGCAGACATTCTGGCTGTTGTCAGCATTTATGTCTGTAAATGTGAAAGTTCAAGGTGTAATTCAGTGGTGTTCATTCTTATTTCCCTTCATGGGAACAAGAAACAAAACAAAGAGTTAAGTGCCCTTTTTTTTTGTTTCTTTTCTGTGTCAATAATCCAACCAGTTTAAATGTATATTTATTCTATGTTTGAAATAATGCAAACTATTCAGAATGCTATGAGAGCTATGAAAAACACAGGGCTTGGAAAACTGGCAGTTTTTGTGGTTTTGGGGTTTTGAGTAAAGTTTCACAACCAATCAGCCCAGAATAATGTCCGGTAAAGGCATTTCTGCTTGTTAGTCTATTTATTTATTTACTTTGGCACTGGGAGCCAAGGCAAGACACATTTGGAGGAAGGTCAGTGAAAATATTCCAGATCTGTCAAAGGGTCTGATCCTGCAAAGTGCTGAGGACCTGCTGTCGCTGGGGAGGTCCCAGCACCCCTCGGAGGCAGTGCTGCTCGCTCAGGAGCAGGCTGGAGCACAACCTGCTTGCTCAGGCAGCACAGGCGCTCGTGGCCTTCCTGAGGAATTTGCACAGAAAGTAAAATCAATATTGGATCCATTTGTCATTTTACTTTGGCGGCCACTGGTTTCTGTGTGTCTCCTTCTCTGCTGGTGGCCCTGATCTCATCTGCCTCGCTGGAGATCTACCCTTTGCTTGATATTGTGTGTCTTCCAGCAGCCTTCCCGCTCCAGTGCCCAGCCTGCCCCAGTGGCGACGCCTGAGCTATTAACTGAGCACTGGCAGAGACTTGGAAGGGAGCGGATGCAGTCTGTGGTTCTCGTTCCCCTCTCCCCAAAATGTGCTAACATGTGTCATACGATATTCTGCTCTTGGGTTTAGGTCCCTGGGATATTGGGATGATTTGAGTTCAGGAGGGGAGATCTCCCTGGAGGAGAAATGTTTGTTTAATGGTTTGCTCAGCTCATTCTGGGAATTTCCAGCGGGAAAGGCTCCCCTTGCTCAGCTGTCACCGGAGGGCTGTGAAGGAGGGCTGAAGGATGGCTCCAAAAGGATGTAGGTGTTCCCTGGGGAGCACAGGCAGTCCTGGGACTCGGGTTAAATGAAGGCTGCTTCCCCATCTGGCACAGTCCCCCTGTCCCTGCCTTACATGTTGAGCCCCCGTGGGCATCACCGCAGCCATAGGCCTATGGAATAGTCGCAACCCAGTGAAGATTTGTTGTTTCCTTGCTCCAGCCACCAGCCTTGCCCACTGTTCTTGTGGCACACCCATGCACCAAGGGGGGCGTGTGGGTATAGGGGCCTGGCTGTGCTGTGGCCATGGCATAGCTGTGCCATGCCGCGGTGGCGAGAATCAGCAGCCACCCTGGCTCTGGAAGATCCCAGAGGAGAAGCTGTGGCAACTTTCTGAGAGCACTGCCACCTTGTGTCAGTACATCCTGCACTGAGGTGATGCCATGTCCTGGCACAGATGGGCATAAATGCTGTCTGTGAGAGATCAGGAGATTGTTTTATGGCCTGAGGTAGCTGTTTGACACTGCTGACTGCCCTCTTTAGTGGCATTGCTCTCATAGCTGCAGGAGCAGGGCCTGCCTGTGCAGCACTGTGCACAACACTGCCGTGTGTGAGCCAAGGATGATGGGACAAAGCAACAATTTCCCTTTGGATCCTGAATGTCCATAGCATAGGCTGGATGTCCAGACAACAAAAAGAGCCTGGAATACCCTCAGCATTCCCATCTAATAGCTCATTGCTCAGTGCAATATGGGGAGAGAGGCCAGAGGAGTTTTTTGCTGGTTTGTTTTCCTTTTTAACCTGAAAGGTCAATTCTAGTTCTCCCCATCCTTTCCTCTGTGCCCAAACAGATTGTTCAGAGCTGCATGCTTCCATCGCACACATTCTGCACTACATTAGTTTAATGGCACTGTCACTATGAATTGCAAACTTTCTCAGCTCCCCCCTGTGCTGGTGAAACATGGCAACATAAGGAACATCTGTTCTCTTACCCTTTGCTGGAAATGGGAAACATCATATTGCATTTTTGTTATTAGCCTTATTTGGATGCCAGTGGTTTTGTTTCTAAACACATCAAGGCAGCTGAATAACCTTAATTGAGTACTACAGAAAAAGCATGGTTTCATGCAAATACAGCTGCCAGCGTAATTATTAGGACAATACTGAACTTCTATTCCTGAGATCGGTTCCAGCTCCTTGGTTTTTATATTGCTCCCTTGCTGCTGAATTTCATTACAAACATCTCCACACAAACCGATCTATAGTTAGGCAGTAAACAAGTTAAGTCCTTAATTTTTGACATTAAAAAGCCAAACAAACCTAATGATTACAATGTGCATTTGAGCCTTTATTTATACACAAAATTAATTACCTAATCTTCACTAGGAATACCTACCACAGGTAAATCTGTGCTAAATGACTTCAAACAGTCCCCAAGATTTCTAGTGCAATTTCATTAAAGACAACAGATTCCTGCAGCTCCTATGTGAGATGACAGTATGTCTAAATGGAATCAATTAATAATTCCCAGATTTAATTATAGTGGATTCATTGTTATTGCATGATGGACCACAGCATGCAATGAGCAATTAAGCAAAGCACATATATGCAATTCTTTAGTCCATCCATTATATAGAATCATTTCATTATTAAGCTTGAGGGCAAGTCAGAGACCAAGAATACAGTAAGGGCACAAAAAGTAGCAGAATGTATTCCAATAAGTCTATTGGTGTCTTTCTGCAGTGCAAGATGCACACATCCTTCATGATAGGCACACTTTTAATGAGCTTTCATGAAAATATTTCACTTTTATCTTCTTTACCAGCTTACTGGAGCATTCCAGAAAACTGCTAGCCAGTTGTGGCTTGCTCAGTTTTTGGTAAGTTTGCCTAGATTTGGAGAGGTCTTTAGTGAAGCCTGAAAATCAGGCTTCTGATGGGCATGATGGGGGCTTTTTACCCTGCAGATTTAATTAGGTTTTATTTTCTTTTAGACCCACAGCAGAATTCAAGGCTGCTTTGGATCGCCCATGAAGTATGCTTGGTCTAATTCCTAGGAGAGATGTGCTCATTGTCACAGAACAATTGCATCTAGTGTCACATTAGTAACAATTTCCCTTTAAGAAAGGCAGATTGTGAGACCAGCAGAGGTTTTGCAGGCCAGGATTGTGTTGTATCAGCAGAACTTTTGTGGGGAAGCTTGCACAGCACGTGCCTGTCTTGTCTGGCTCAGTCTGTTGTCTTCACAACTAATAACATTTACTCCAAATTTAAAGAGTCGCAAAGGTCAGCAAGCCAAATTTATCTGGGGGTATCTTTACTGAAGTCAGTAGAGCTGATAAACTCATCCTGATATTTGCTGTTGGAAGAGCGAAGATGAGAATAATTCTTCAAGAATTTATTTTAATTTTTACAATCACAGAACAAGGCCATTTGTAGCAAAATGTTGCATGCAACTCTGCTTTCAGAGTCATGGAGTCACAAAGGATGCCACAGTCAGTTTTTGGTTTAATTAATACTAGAAGTTTCTCCCAGGTTTGTGCTCATTTCTGTCTTCCTCTCCGAGACACAGACTCCCTGGATACTGTAACTGGTCTGGCAATTTGAAGTGAGAAATCTGTACTGATGGTATGTACTGTGGTAGTATATACTTAGTTTTTGCTTCATAAAACTCATATTCCCAAAAATCTTTATCATATCCCCTGGTATTATTGCACAGGTCTCCCAATTAGTGTAGTGTAATTCTCAGCTAATCGATTCAACACGTGCTTGAACTGCAGTGCAGTTTTACCTATGAGCACCATCCTGTCGAGGGAAGATTGGTATGGCAGAGTTTGTTCAGTGATTTGCTTGACTTATGTTATTCTATTTTATCAAATCTGCTTCGGTAGTTTTGCGGTGGTTTGTAGTTTGAGTACAGTGTGTGCTATGCTGCAGTTGTGATTTGTTATTAGCAAACAGTCCTGAATGCACTATTTGCAGAGCCTGAGGCAAGCATTCATTTTCCATGCAGTTCAGCATGGTATGTTCCCCATCATCACCTTTGGAGCTCTGATGAAGAAAGCACAGACCCAGGTCCTCTTGGAGTTAAAATCTGTGGCCATCTGTTTTATGAATCAAAGAGGGAATCTTTAATGCAAGCAAAGAACCCCAGTGTCCAGAAAGACCTAATTGTTGGAGAATCCCCTTTTTTTAAGTATTTCCAATCAGATTCACATCTTGGGGATGGATCTGAGACCCTTCCTCTCCCCTGATCAAGCCCGTTCCTGGGAGTTTGCCCAGGCTGTGACTCAAGCTTCCAGGCCAGCGTCACCACTTACTGTATGTGACACCCGGAGCACCCCTGACTTCCCCAAGCCAAGCAGGGGTGACGGGAGTCTCACGGAGCAGCTCCTCACACTGTGACAGGGTGGTACCCTGGCACAGCTCCTTCCCCTTAGCAGCCTGGAGCAGGGGTGCCAGGCTGAGGCACTGAGTGCCCCAGCACAAGTTGCTCCATCACAGAGTGGGGAGAGAACAGGAAACAAGCAATGACTCACAGTCCACACTCCCCCCACTTTGCTTTGGAGCCACACACAGCCCCTCACTTGGGGCGGGCTGCCCAGGCACAGGCTGGTCTTGGTGAAATTAATTGCATCTGGTGCCGTTCATTTCCTTTCAGTTTTTATCTGGTCTTTCTGGGCTTCCTGTTAGCACCTAATGCCAGTCAGGATGGCACAGTGCCTGCTGTAGTTTGCTGTGCAGAAACCAGTAGCAGCTAGTGGTTACAGCAAGGGGCTGTGATCAGGATAGCAGGAGTTTTGGTGCATACTCCCTGTGCTTTTCCATGTTCTTGCTCTGCCAGGAGGTACAGTGCTGGGGATGAAGAAGAGCTAGGGCACTGAGGGAGAGCAATGAAGTCCATGAAATGGATCCTGTGTTTCTGCTGGAAAGGGCTATAGGAAGCAAGCAGCAAAGACAAGGAAGTAATCTGTAAAATGTGGATTCTAGTTTTTCTTCTCACTTGTCTCCCCCTTTGATTATCTTTTACTCGTGCTGATATAACCATTCACTTGAATATTTCCAGCTTTTCTCAGGCCTGTGAATTTTTATTTTTATAGGGTGAGCTTGTTTGCCAGGCAGGTTTTCCTCAAACTCTGCCGGTGCCAGTAATTAAGGGATTATCATAATTACCTCAGTGGTGCAGATATTGAGTATTAGCACTTAGGCTGAATGTGCCCACTTTGATTTCTCTACAGTGACGCTAGGCAGGCTGTGGCTGAACCCTGCTCTAAATGAGTACAGTGTCATTAATGACAGCACTCTTACAATGGGTGCTTTTGTGCTTAAGTAGCTTTCTATACCTTATTCCAACCTGATGCAAGCTACACATGCAAATGTATTACAGGTACAATTTACTTCATAGCATTAACAAAACATAAAAAGAGATTCAGACTGCACTCTGAAGTGTTTAATGAGCTGTGGGTCAGATCCTTGCAGCTGGCTGAACTCCACCAGCTGCAAGTGAGGGTGTAATGCTTTCCTTTCCCTGTCCTGTGCCTGGCACTAGACTGAGTGCTCTGCTCCTCCCAGGCTTGAGAGTTTTTCTCATTTACACTGGCCTTCAGGGGTCACAATGAGTTGAAAAATCTTGTAGGCTCTTTGTGGGTCTCTTTTCTCCATGCAGCTGCAGCAGGGATGGCATGGCATGCTGCTGGCTGCCACCGTGCTGTGGTCCAGGTGCAGGGGAGGCCACAGCCAAAGCACACGCATCTGCCGCCACAAGTGGACACAAGACACCAGCAAACATGCTCCTGTGGATCCTGGGCAGATGCCTCAGCACAGAGTGCTGAGAACGAGTGAAGCAGCTCTGCTGAAACTGCTGCTCTTGTGCTCCAGCGTATCCAGCACGTCTGTCTTTCCAGGCCTGTTCTCAGGGGCTGCTGTGCCTTCCCACATCTGGCTCTTCCACGTTTGGCCTGAAATGGCCTTTCTCCTAATGGCAGCTTCTCGATTGCATGCAGGCTCCTGAGGTGATGATAACGTTATGTTTCCCTGCAAGCTGTGTGTGAGACGCAGTGTCTTGTTTTGCATTTCATCTGCTATAATTAAACTGGTGATGAAACCATTCAGGATGTGAATACCCCTCCACTGTGGTCAATACAGAGCTCTGACATTCATGGGAATGAAGTCTGATCTTCCAGTTCCTTTGCAGATCATTATTTTTCATTCTGGGCTTTGCCCTGCTGCCTTTCTAAACTGGCTATAAAAGCATTTATGTTATAAGACAAACTGCCTCGTCTGCACTGGAGAGAGCCCACACTCTGACTGTGAGCTCCTCATTCACAGATGACCAGCCCAAAGCAGTAACAATGCCCCTAGAGAACAACTCTCTACCATTTCTACAGCCTTCAATTTTTGTCTGCCTCTCTGCCATAGAGTCTGTATGTTATGTATGCCATCTCCGCTTGCTTTATGTTCCTGGCCAGCTGTGGATTGATGATAGCATCTTCAAGCTGTGGGACTTCCTCTTCTTGTCTTTAATCTCTTTTGGTTTCAAAATGGCCCCCACATTTACAGTTACCAACCACAGCAGGCAGATAGCAGCAGCTGGTGCCCAAGCAGACAACACTGAGTACCTTTTAAAAACAAAGAGAGATCTGTACTTTAGGTTATATAAGAGGATTTAGTACTAAGATCCAGTGAAACTCAGAGTAATTTCTGAAATATTTGGCAGTTATTATCTTAAATGTGCCAATTCTTAACGTTTTCAAATTCACGTTGGTTACAATTTGACTCGGCTGTACCTGTAGGAACAATGATAGCCAGTAACACCTTTCTGCTGCATAGTGTATAAATTAAAAATGTAGCAACTTAAAGAGAATTTTATACTGCATGAACTCACTTGACTTGCTTGCAGGAGACTCCTTCCTATCAGACCATGCATTCCTTGCCCTAAATCTACAGGCTACAGATCAGAAAAGCGACATATTTTCTTTAGTTGACACCTGTGCTTAAAGTCAAGCTAAACCAAGCCTAATGTAACTCTCCAGTTCTTCAGAAGCAAAGCCACAGGTGATTTTGCTTCCTCTTCCTTTCCTTCTTCACTAAAATCTGGTTTCACAGGGCACAGATCCTGACTGAGCTGCAGAGCAGATGTTTTGAAGAAAGTCCTGGCCAGAAGCCACTTGGTGTCTGAGAGGGAAATGTACCTTGTTATATATATAGGTGTTTCTTCCAAGATGTATGAAAAGTAAGAACAATTCAGGAAATGCAGAATTTCTTCAGTCAGGTGCTACAGACCTTCCCAGCTGAGAGTACAGCCAATGTACTTGCATAGCTGGAGCATCCGCACTTATCAAGATCATGAAGATAGGAGGAATCGATCAGTTTGCTGCTAGTATGCAGTATTGATTACAAGCTCTTTCTCAAACTGATTTTTATGTTACAGTCATGCGATTCTTCTTATGCAGTTATAATTCTATATTATTCTATCATCAGAGTCTTAAACTGGGGTGGTGGAAGCGTTTTTTGCTTCTGAGATTTCTTCAACCATTCCCTATTGGTGTGTCTTTAAGTCACTGCAAGTTCTCGCTTTCCTCAGTCCAGTAGCAATCCGGAATTGCAAGCTGTTTTACCTACATGTTTTACTGTAATAGTTTTATTTAAGGCTGTTGTTATCTCCTGAGTGCTTCATTAGGAGGGAAGTTGTGTTTATCGTTTGGGAATTGTGGCCACAACCAGGAGATCTATATTCAGTTCATGATGTTTTCCCAGACTCTTTACCTTAGGTCTCAACCCTGCAAGGTCTGAGTGCCTTGGGCTAAAAACCAGTTGGAGGGTTGGTATGATCAGTATCATGGACTGGTGGAGGACAGTAGAGAGTTTATCTTCTCTAATCTGTTATCTCCTCTTATCTCTTGCTTCATTTATAAAATGGGGACTGTGTCATAGAAGTTCCTTTGTCAGCTTGGCTTTAGGGTTATTTGAGCAGCTTTGGTCTCAACCATCTTCTGTCGAAACCCTCATACTTTCTGGGCTTGACCCAAAATCCAATCAGGACAAATCAGGCCAAACTCTCTCAGACTTTGGGGAGAGGCTGGGAAAGATTATGCTGTGTGAGTCTGTTGGCCAAAATGCCCTCAGATTGCCCCAGAGCTAAACAACAGCTGTAGCTGGACCTCCTGCCCCAGTGTGCTTGCAGCATAGCCAAGCTCCCAGGCTGAGGATATGAGATTCATCCTGTGCACCTCTCATCTATCTCCTATTTTTAGACTCCAAGAGCCAGGATGCAGATTTTACATCCTATACCACATTTTGCATCGGTAGGTGCCTCTTGTCTGATGCTATGTTCTGACAAAATAGCTCCTGCATCCATTTATCTGGTTTTGCAGAGCAGCCCACTCGGCAAAGAGGACTTGCAGCCAGGCTGGTGTGTGTGGTGAGCCCATTCCACTCACCTGAAGCAATGCTGGCCACTCCAGTGCAGTGCACCACAATGGCATCCACCTCCCTGGCAGCCTTCACTGCTATGGCCTCCATCCTTGGACCTTTTGTAGAGTCTGCACATTAGAACCATAACCCAGGAGGTGAGAGGCCAGTGTCTGAGCTGCTGTGCCCTGCAGTAGCAGAGAGGAGATCGATGCAGCATTGTTAGCAGGGGTATCACAGCCATTATCTCATCTGTCTAGCCTTTAGTAAACACCCTGCGTGTTACACAGTCATCTCCTGGCTTTACAGAATCCCCTGACTTTCCAGGAGGCACCACAGCTGCCAGCCAGCAGTGACCAGCAGCTGTCTGAAAAACAAAACCCAGATGTACTCAAAGGGTTACTTCCCTGCTCACACCCCCAGACTCAGGACAGAGAGGCGCCAACCAAAGGGGAAGGAGACAGTGGACAGAGAGCTCAGCCTTGTCTCATTGGGCTGATACATGCACTCCGTCTGCCCCCACCTGATCTCTGTGACCTGATGATGCAGAAATCAAATTGTCATTGGCAACAACCCATGTTGGCCTGAAAGCCACAGATTAGCTTCTGAGAAAGCCTGATGTAACTTTTCATTCTCATTACCAAGTCTAGAGGGAAGACACCCCCCATGAGCCTCCTCCCTTCCTTTGGTTCAAGGATTTCCATTTCCATGTAGTAGGTGGTGGTGGACATGATACTTGTGCTTAAATGGACACAATTTGGATGTGAGCCAGGGAAGAGCTGGTCTCCTGTCCAGGGTGCCTCATCCTTATTTCCCCTTTGAGACTGAATATGCACAGCACTGGCTTCTCAGAAATGCAGAACCAATGGGAGCTGTAAAACCTCAGCTTGTGTTTCAGTCCATATGGACTTTGGTTGCCACTGAATATTGCATCAGGAAAATACTTACTGGCAGGGAAAGAAAGAATATCCCTGCTCTGATACGAGCAATATTCTCAAGAGCTCAAACCTGCTACCTTTGCTTAAGCTGAACAATACTGTGTTGCATTATGTTATGTTATCAGAGGCTGAATTCTGATTTTTGCCAAACTGGTGTAAGTCCAGCCCTTCTCTATTGGCTTCAGGGAAGGCAATCTGGATTTATCCCATTGATTGAGAGTTTCAAAACAATCATAGCTTCACAATTCCAAAGCCATTACATTTAATCTCATCAATATGACCTGAACACGCAAGTGATGTAGGAATACTAACAAATGGGGGAAGTTGGCCCTGAAAGCCCAGCAAGACCTGCCCTTATCAGCCCAGGACATATAAATCACTTTCTTTTCCAGCTCATTTAACCTTGGCCAGTGGCTTTATGCCTCAGTTTGCTCCATTTCCAAAAATGTGTCCAGTTCCTCTCTTGATGCATGGCTAAGGCTCTCTTCTATCACTGACTCTGTCAACTGAGTAGTATCCCAGCCCCTCCTAATTGTGTAATTCTGCCTCAGTTTAAATATATTATTCCCTCTTTACTTTCAAATGAGTTATGTCAGAAATGACACTATCACCATGTAGTCCTTTTAGCTTTCTGGTTTCTGCGTGCCTTTCCTAGAGGAGCTCTTTTTACTAATTTATATCTCCCTTATGCTCCCCTCCATCACATGTGCAGTGCCTGCTAGGGTCCACAGGACAATCGTGCAAGAGGGAAGGAGAGACCCAGTTGCTCTTTAATGTGAAGAACTCAGAGCTCAGTTCAGTGAGTAATGCCAATCCTAAGAGAAGCTGCAAAGATGCCTATGGCTCAGCCTCACAAACTGGTGTGTGCAGTGGGTGCAGGGCACATGTGGGCTCCTGCAGCTTATCCTCCTGCTGTGATTGAGGTTTGTGATTGCAATGTGGCAGAGGCTCTGCCACTGATGTCACATGTGCTCTTTGGTGGTGGCTGAGAGCCCTGAGCTGGAGCTCACAAGTGTCCAAAGTACGTTTGATGGAAACAGCAGAAGGGTGAGCAACCAGAGACAAAGGTCTGTGGCCAAAGGGGCTTCTGAGACAGGCTGCTGGCATTGACACTGTAAGGACAGCTCATCTGAGCTGGGCTGGTCTAGGGTTGTGAATGTTTCAGTATAAAACTCTTAAAAGGACTAATTACCATTAAACCAGCCAGATTGTTGAAAATTAAATCCACGCGCTGTGTGTAGTGATGTTACCTCCATAAAGAGATAACCCATGTCATGCTGAGTCTCAGATCTGCTGCGAATGGGACACAATGCTGCTGTATAGACTCTGCATGTGCGTGGTGGGGAGGGCAGAGCAATGTGTTTCTCCTGGCGTTTATTCTTGAATAGTAAGTGTGAGAAGATGCTGTGATTAGTACTAATGTGTTTTAAATGGAGCCCAGTGTACCTTAGGTGATCAGCGCACATATTTCAGCACAGTGGGCTGTACAGAGTAGATGGCATCATGTAGAGTGCAATTATGCAGATGTATAGTGTTTCCATAATGTATTGCTATTCTAGAAGACATTGTATAAATCTCTGGGCTTGCTGCAAAAATGTCCATTTTTGCTCTCACTGCCAGCTTGCCAGGCTGTATTGTCGTCTGCTCAAAGCTTGTTAAGGTTTGGGAGTGCTGTTTCAGGAAAATCTCTCAGTGAGATGTGTGTTGTGAATTACAGCCCTGACAACAATGCAGATGATGCGTGCTGAGGTGTAGCATTGATATTTATTTGAGAACAGATGTCTTGCCTATTAGCCAGGGCACAACCTTGTTGTGTTAGAAGTTGGGGAAAAAAAAAGTGGTCCTTACCCCTAAGAACTCACAGTCTCTATATCGCAACTATTCAAAATATTGAATATAGTTTTAAATACATGAATGATTTAAAGGAAGGGGTAGAAGAAAAGTGTGGGTGGAGAGTAATGCTGCAATAACATTTTTGCCCTGAACTGAGTGAAGCTTTTCCAACCAATGGCTGATTTACATATTTACATTAGCCGGGTTTTAAGTATCCTTTTTTATTCCAACTTTTTACACAGATAAACCTTAGCTATACAATAGTCTTATTTTGCTTACACACTGGTAAAGATGTTAAATAAGAATTCTTAAAACATTTTACTGCTCTGTAGAGATGTGGGGATGTAGCAACACCATATTTAAAAATATTCTTTCCTCTTCCTGAAAAGATTTCTAATTCCAGTGGAGCATGACAACATCTCCTTCTGCTTTGATAATGACATGCATGCATGTGCCTGCTGTTAGTTGCAGGACAATGACTTCACACCAGACACAAATGGGCAACAACTGGCAAAGCCAAAATAAGGTTCTCTTTATGTTGGTAATAGCTTTCCTCTGTGCTTTGTGTGCTCCTTCTAGAGGAGGAGCTAATTCTAGCTTTGGACCAGTTTGCAGTTTATCATCTGCTCAGGGTGGCTTTTGAAGTCATGGTGTGCCGCAGGGTTAGAATACGTATGGATTCTCCCGATGCCATTTGCAGAGGTGAGTAATAGCTGGCCTGGCAGAGGTTTGACACTCCAGAAGTGCTATGATGGCTCCTGTGCCAAATCCTTGTGATGAGCATCCAAGGGTTAAGCTACACACTTTTCTACATTCTCTCATTTCTTTGTGTGTGCAGCAAGATGAAGCTTGCCTCACTATTTGCTCTTCTAAATCTTCTGGCAGGACACTACTCAGGAGCTCACAAGAACACCACTTGAAATGATACACACTTACTGGCTGTGAAAAGTCAAGACTGATGTGCATTAAAACATGCTCCCTGCAGGTATGTAGGCATGGTCTCTACACCTTAGTATCGGCACAGGGGAATGTGGAGGTGCTTACAAGAACCCTGCCAGAGTGTGTCATTTCTATCAGCAACAGACTTTAACCTTCAGAATTAGAGACCAGAGAGAAATTAACTCTTTATAAGGAGTATTTGTGGAGCATGTGGATGGAGAAAAAATTTGACCAGATCTCATAAGGCTCAATCCTTCACACTGATTACTGGTGAGGAGAGAGCGAGAAAAATCAAATGACTTTCCCTGACCACCTCCCTCTCCAACAGGAATGAGAGGCAGAGGAATAACAGGCTTCCTTTGACTCACCAGATTAGTTCATCTACCCCAGAAGAAGAAAAGTGCCATTTTGAAGCCTGTAGCCCTAGTAAGGAAGCTCCAGTAGTTTTCCCCCCAGGCAGAGCAGCAGTGGGCTCTGTGTGCCAACACTGATGACAATCCAACAGAAAACATCGAGAGCAGAGGCTTGACTCATCGCTATGGGTGCAAGAGCTGTTCTTTGAACTCACTGCACTCATGGGAACAGCTCTCTTGGAGAGGTGATTCATCACTGGGGAAGTCCAGGGTGAAGTATGGACACTGCCTTCCCAAAAGGGACAGCCGTGATCTCTTACACGGACTCCTCCACTGACTGTTGCACTGAAAATGACTTGCTGCTTCTGGGAATGAGCCACGTGGTGCAGATTTCGGGGACTTGTCTCCTCACTGTCAGTTCTGAATTACTAAGACTGGGCCACTACACTCAAAATGGCGTCTTTGCCAATAATGGCTTGCAGACAGTTAATGGGTCTTTCTCAGGAGCCAAAAGAGATTGTGTGGGGATTTCCAGAAAGACCTAAGACTTTTGTCTTTTTTTACACTTTGTAGAGATCTGATTTATATTTAATCCACCTAGTTCAGGAGTGTCACATGGTCTGTAGCCTAACCTTGGTTAGATGACAACACCAGAAAATCAGTCCATCACTTCTTATCAACAGTTATGCTACAAATAAGCAAAAAAAAAAGAATGGGGAAATGCCAATAATCCACTGAGATTTTGTGGGGAGTGCAGGTAAACCTCAGAGAGAGGCACCAGACCTGGACAGAGAACTACAAAAATGGAGGGTCAGAAAGAACTGGTGAATGTGAGGAAACGTGGGACAATATGTGTATCCTGGGACCAAAAAGTTGTGAGAGTTTGTAGCATGGAAGAGTCAACTTTCAAATGATGGACAGTCCCAGTAGGTGAGTTTGAGCTTCAGGCATCTTATTCATTAGTTGTAGTGAAGTCTGAAGGAGAGAGAAGAAAGGAGGAGCATGTAAGACTAAGGGTGGAAAATTCAGATGAATGGTATGGAGGGGCATACATCCATCATGAAGAGGGTGAAGAGTGTCTGGAGGGAAATAACTAAGAGATCAGAAAGAATAAGCCTTGAGAAAGCATGAGGATTAGGGGAAGCACAAGGACTGTTGAAGGATGCAACCCAGGGCAGTTTACGTAAAAACATACTTGGCTCCAGAAATTTCTAATCTGGAGATGGTTGGTGGCTGGGAGAGCACTCAGGGGAAATACTGTATGTGCTTACCCTATGCTCATACTTCTCCTCAGGCATTTTGCTTTTGCCAACTGTTGGAGACAGGAGCTAGATGGACCTTTGGCCTGGCCCAGTGTGGCTGCTCTTATGTTCTTGTGCTCTTGTGTTGTGAAAGAGTTGGAGTCCTTGTGGTAAGTCTTGCGTTCTTTAGCACAAGCTGCAGGACAAACTGCGCTTATCACAGCGCCATTGCTGAGTCAGGCACAGAAGGGATCTTGCTGACATTCCTCACTGCTTTGTGCACGACATGCTGAGCGTATTGTGAGGAGAAGACTCTGTGTTTCTCAAAAACAACTGGGCTCTTCACCAAGATGACTCTTACGTAGGTACAATAAGTTGCTGCTGGTGTTCCTGTCTCCTGCAGCTGGGCTACCCCAGGGCTATGGAAGGGTGGCAGCAGCAGCTTCTATTTAACTGCTTTTGTTGCTGTTTTGGTGTACTGGACAGGCTGTTGGGTTGCTGGGGCTGCTTGAAGAGCCTCTCCTGGGGCATTCCCCTCACCTTTGGCCCACTGTGGGCTGGTAGCCTACATGCTTCGGGCTGTTGCCCACAATGTGCTTGTGAGACTGCTTTTGTTCCCTGAGGGGATTTGGTGGATCTTGTTGTCCCTCTCTCTTTGCTAGCATCTCAGTGGCTGGTGACAGGAGAGCTTTCTGAGCCTCCTCTATGGACCTTTTGACTGCCTCACTCCTCCCCCACCTTCTTTGGCTTGGTAGTCCTGACTCTCTTGAGGTTGTAATTATCTCCCATGAGTAGTGCTATCCTGTTTTGTTGATATATCAGTGCTGGCATTACCAGGAGGGGTCTCCATTTTTCCAAGAATGCTGTGGAGCTTTTTAAAACTAAATATCTCCCAAGGGGGTGAAGATACTGTTGGAATCTCGTGATAGCTGCACTCACCTTTTTCCTTTTTGCTGTTCCTTGTTTATTCATTCCCATGGTGAGAAAGACAATATTTCTATCCGTTAACAGGTAGAAAAAGGGGAATCTGCTTCCAGATTAAATGGGAGGACAAGGAGGGTCAGAAGGTCAGAGTAGTGTTTATCCACATATACAGTAATTTCTCTCTTGGTGTATGCATACATATGCACGTGAACTACATATATCAACAGCACATTTTTTTAAGGCCATTGTTTTTCTTTGCTAAGTCCAGACCCCACTTAGGGGAGAAACAAGCCTTGCCAATAACTGGATTCAATTTATAAGAAACTAGGTGGAAATAGTGATGAGGAAATGGGAAAAAACAGCTTTTGATGAAATAATTAATGACGAGTTGTGACACAATCTCACAGCAGCAATCCAAGGCTCAGGGAGATCAGAGGACCCCATCCGCTGCCAGACAATGCTCACCATGCAAAGCCAAGCAGCCTCCTGTTTGCAATTTAAAATCATAACCATATACATGAATTGCAGTTGTTGGCGGCTTGTTTGTTTTAACTTCACTCCTAAAAAGTAACAGCACTCTCTTCCCATCGCATCTGAAGGAGGAAAAGACCAGCAGGTTCCAAGCAGTTATGTAGCATGTAAGACAGGTCCAGCTCTAAAGCTGCTAAAGCCAGGGAATGAACGTTTCAGCATGTGTGAATTATTCTACTGCCACCAAGCTGAACAGAGCTCTGCTGGTCCAAGAGGCTGAAACCAGTGATTCTTAGCTGGGCACATCTGGGGAAGGGAGGGACTTCAGAAGAGTCTGCAAAGGGTGTAAAGGAGAAGAAAACCTTTTGTCAGCAGGCTTGCGTTTGCTATCACTGAGTCCTCACCCCCATTGGTGATATTTTTATGAACCCACAAGAGGACAAAGTTGAAAAACACTTGGCCCAGAATATTTTTTGCAGAAGGCTCAATTCTGCACACAGAGCCAATGTTCCTTACATCCACTGTGCAGAGCTGAGAGGGAGCCTGTGACAGTGGGTTGGTTCAGCTCAGGAGTCACTTTTGAAGAAAATCTCTCCATTGTCCCCACTCACCCAGTTCTTTTAGCACAGCATCATCTCAGCTGTGCAAACTGGATTGCTCTGCCTGGAAGGAAATGGGCAGAAGGGGTCCAGGAGTGTAGTGAACGGGCTCTAGCTGCTAGTGGGGGTCTACAGTCCACATAGACAGGCTACAGTTAGTAGCCTGAACCCCCTGAACTTGCTGCAATACAGACACAGGATGGCCACACCATGTACTTCACTGCACAATCTGCTTCTTTGCAAGGCATTACCGGTCAGTGCCAGCAGAGCCACTGCCACCATCCTTCACTCTGCTCCTGACTCAAAGGCAGGTGAATTGCAGAGGTGCAGAGCCACCATCTCCTTGCTGTGCTCTGGGGTTAGATCCTTTCACTGGGCTGCTCTGCACATCTACCATCCCAAGCAGATTAGTGGGGGAAGGCATGATGGGAGACAGTCCACTCCTAATCACTTCCAGAGGTCCTGTTTCCAGCTTGGTCAAGGCACTGCTGAGTCATTTTCATGCAGAATGAATTATGGCTGTGTTTAAAACCTCTTTATTACGCTTCAGTATTCCAGAGCTCAATCTTGCGTTTTTAATGTTGCTCTTCTAAAGCTCAGATTTATATGTAAAACACTTTACACTTTGGTTTCCTCCTAAATAAATAACTAACGTTGTTCGTCTGAGTGCTTTATGACATTAGCTAACTAGTCCTGACAACACCCTGGTTTTCCATATGCACAGCAGAGAGCTTGGATGAGCTTCTTAAATCTGGTGTTTTCAATTCTCATGATTTTATTGTGAGTCTGGGGTGGGCTTTTTCTTCAAGTCTCAGCTCCTGGAAGCACACAATCACATGACTCTCTCACTTTTCATTTATTTTAACAATAAATTTCTAATTCTTACAGTTGCAAGGAAAAGCCTGAAAATGTGATCCAAATGCACTGCAAGGCTCAGAAACCAGATGCCAAAAAACAAGAAGCCAAACTGTGTTGCCATTTTTAAATCTCTGAAGTTTTAAGGCAATCTAAGCATGCTCTGGATCTTCACCCATGTTTTCTGAGCATGGAGGGGCTTGGCAGTCAATAAAGCTTCACATTACAAAGAGGCAAAGTCAAATAAAGTCTTCGGGGATGCTAATGTTCTCCATCTCCCCTCTCTTTCTTGCTTGTTTCTGATTCTCGTCCTGCATGTGCTTTGCTTTCCACATTGTGAGTAGTCACGTTCCTCACAGTGGTAAAGAAAAGCACACAAATAAATCTTTACTGGAACAGAGCAAATTTTAAATCAAATCAAAATTTTACAAACAAATAAGATCAAGGTTTTAAACTCTTCCATCTGTTACTGTGTGCTTGCAGAGTGCAATGTGCAGCAGGCCAAGGAGTACAGTTCGTGACTCTCAAAGCTACTGTAACACAACAACCATTACTGCTGCTGATGCTACTACTACTACTAATAAAATAGCATTGTTAATTACCAAGTAGAATTTGTAATTGCGATCATCTGCTTAGAAAGGTGCAAGAAAGCATGCAGTAGGCTGTTCTTGCACTGTGGCACTGCAAAACAGCTATTTCTACATTGCAAAAGGAGCTAGAATATAAAAAGTAATCAACGTATTGATTTAGTGTCACAGATTTTGTTTCTTCTGTTTTCTTACTGGCTTTATACTGATCCATTTAATTTCTCCCATCAGAGAGATCAGAGACCATAGCTGACAGCAGTTTAGATTTGTCTCACTAGATTCTTAGTTCTGTATAGTACCTGCTGCTCTAAAAGTGCTATTGCCATTTCATTTATACATTCTGCATGGGAATCTAATACTATTTTAATTACTCTATGCATGTATTTATTCTTCAGCTATTAGAAAATCTCTGTTAGACTTTGAAGTCCAGAGCTTCCCTGAAGGAAATATTTCTCAGCCTGCTAGATCTTAATGATACAAGATCGTCTTGATATTTATTATAAAACAAACTTTTCTTCATTTTTTCCCATGGCTTCCAGACAAATATCTGTGGCTCCCTGAACAAATCCCTTGTCCCTCCAAGTTGGATAGTTGCCTCCCTCTCACTTCTGCTCAGTTGAATGATATCTTCTTCTCCTTTAAGCATTTTAATCACACTTGCTGCTTTTTAAACCATTCTCCCTGTTTGCTCACATGTTTACACACTGAGTAGAAAAAAAAGTATTCCAGGTAGACTCAAAAGAAGCAGTGGTTTCCATCTTGCGGTGCACAGTTAATGTATCACCGCACCTTCCCATGTCAGACTGCCAGCAGAAGCCACGGAGGAGCTCTCCGTGCCAGCCACATGGAGCTCTGCCATAATCAGTCTGTTGTAAGAGCTGATGGGAGGGCCAATTGCTTGTTTCAAGTGTTGACCACAAACTCATTTAGACAGGTTTTGTCTAGGAATCTAGGGATTCCTGTATTGCAATCTTCCCGGGACCGATTCTCTGCCCACTTCCCTTACAATAAATCTGCATAGTAAGGTTGCTTTAATTTTGCAAACCTTCATTTTTGTTTCAGTTTGGAATGTTCAAAGGCAGACCACCCTGCTTTACCTTCGCCCTTGTCCAAGGCAGTCCATGCTACAGGCAGAGCAGAGTGAGACCAGTGCAGAGTGCTTCTGACAGTCCCCTTCAGAAATGCGAACAGCGAGCGGCTGCAGCCTCTAAAGGGAACTTTTTCCAAACGCAGACACAGAGGCATACTGGAAAGAGAAGAGCCATAATATGTGAGTAAAAATTAATTAACGATTCTTAAATGGCTGTACTAAAGTTTTACATTGACAAAAGTGACCAAGACTCCAGCCGATGAATTTGCTGGTATCAAACAAGTGAATTACTATCAAGCACATAAGAGCCACCAACTCATCCTTCCCAGCAGGGAGCTGACTCCCTGCTAGACCCTTTCCCCTCCACTTCCAACAGTAACAGTAACAGCCCCCCTCCCAAGAGCTGAGCTGTGGTGGTGTTGTGGCTACCTGACGGCAGTGTGACAGGGTGCCTTGGCAGCGTCTTTGCCAAGTCAGCCTCCAAGCAGAAAGCAGGCTAACATGTTTCTTGGACAATACAAGGCAAGGAGGGAGTAAATTTATATAGGGATTGTTTAACATGAAAATTAGGTATCTAATCAGACAGGCATTTTTTTTTACATGCCTTCCAGCATAGAAGGATAGATGGGCTATGAAGTCAAAAGGCTGTAGTTACATCATATGGGCTGATAACAAATTTATGAACCGATAGATACATGTTGATATGCATCAGATGACTGACTGCTGATTTTTATATTTGTATGTTCAGTACAGGGTATGCAGATTGAAAGACCAGTAGATGGAAATGTTCTTCTCCAGGCCCAGACAAACATTCAGTCTTTCAAAAAGGAAATACAAAGGAAAAAGCTCACTTGGAGACAGGGCTGGTGTTTAGCTGCCTATATTTTGGCAGCTTCCTAACTTTAAGCAAGAGTTGCCTATGTAAAATGGGGAACAGTGGCACTTCTGTACCTCATAGGGTTCCTAAAGAGAACTACATTAGGGGGTATGAGATGCATGGGTAGTCTAGTAAAGGAAGTGGTTTGTATGTACAAGGCAAACAGCTAACTTAATAGGGTAATTAATGACTCCAGAAAATATCTTGCTGAACTGAGGCGTGGGAAAGGGACACATACAGTACTGATTCAACTGGCTGTGCTCCTCTGTGTCATTCCTTGATAGATTTACCATGCAATTTTGGTTTGTTTTGCCCTCTCCAGTCTTTCAGAGAGTGATTCCTGTTGTGGTGATTTAACACACCTTACAATATAGCAACTCAAGACAGTGGATTGAAAGATTTATGTTGCTGATTCTGCAACAAATGCATCAAGTGCCAAATGTGCTTTCAGTAACTTCCTGTGTTATGCTGAGGTAGTTGGTCAAAGGCGTCTTAATGAAAGACAAGGACAGCTCGGATTCATACCTGGGCATCAAGTCTGATCCACTGTCTTTCATGCACTTTTATTTGTTGCAGAGGCAGTTTGTATCACTTACAGATTTACCCCTCCTACAACTATTGAAGCAGTTTAAATAAGCTGCACTTCAGTATTTGGACATTGACCTGCTTTTTACTTGTTTGTTTAGTGAAACTGCCGCATAACTGACCCAGCAGAGTCAGGAGTTATAAACAAACTTTGACTGCAGAGTGTGTGTTTAGTTCAGCTTTCACCTTGACACAAAGCCTTTGCTTTCTGGAGGAGCAGAGTCACTCTCCGCAGTACATCAGCACAGTGCACACCAACTCTCCTTCAGAAAAACACAACTAGAAAAAGACATTATTTTTTTTTTAATAGTGTGTGATTAATTAACTATCTATGTTAATTAATTTCATTATTAGGTTTCTTCATACCTTTGTGATATATAAAGCAGAAGTGAACAGATTGGCCTATGATCTCATTTATGTCACTGTAAATCCAAAGTAACTCACTTGAAAACAGCACTTCCAGATCTCCATCAGCGTCCCTAATAATTAATTTGTCCTATGATAGGTATTTGTTCTTTACACATGAAAGTTCAAATTGTCTTGTTTGTAATTCGTGATATGGTTTTGGGTTTTTTTTGAGACAGAATTATTTGCTAATGCTGAAAATATTTAAATCTATCTAAATATTCTAGAATATGAATTCTGTTCTATTGAATATTTAAATCTGAGCAGACAGCACCTACATTGAAAATGTAATATATAGCTTAGAATTTATAGTATAAGCTATTAAAAGCAGTCCAACTTCAGTTGGACAAGAAAATAGTTATGGTATCAGTTCTGTGGTCTATGGCAAATAAGTGACAACTGTAACCAGATGACTAATACCAATACCAGGAAATGACCACCATCAACCATACAAAGTCAGCAGTGCCTTTCAGGAACTTATGGAGGTTTCTTGTGACTTGGAGGAGCTTTCAGAGGTGAGATGTCTGCTTGGACAAATAGATACATCTTTAAAACTATATATTTGCAGTAAATTCATTCAGAGACATTTTTCCTAAAGGGATTCCCTGCAGGGGAGCTATTATGCATGTTCTAGCCTGAAACTTGAGCTGGCCAGAGAATGGAAATTGTGTTTCACAGACAATTTTGAGATTTTGAAATTTGTTTTCATTCCAATTCAGAACAAAACCTCAAAATGTTGAAATTCTCCACAAAGGAAAATTCCACAAAAAGAAATAGTTTTGGGTTATTTAGATCATTATAACTTTTAAAAATTCATATATTATATAAAATTAAAAATCTAAAGGTTTTATTCCAAAAATTGCTGGCATTTTTTTCAACAACAAAAAAAATACTTGATAAAAGTAGTATTTTCACAAAGCATTTTGATTGTGACAGAATGACATTTTTGAAGGAAAGCTACTCCATTAAATTTTCCATCTGAAGTTCATTAGAGTTCCTATTGCCACGTTATCCAGACCTTTTGCTGTGACGCAAAATCTCTACAAAAAGTCTAGTGCCAGAACCATGGCCTGTAATGCTGCTGCTTTTCGGCTTCTTATTGTATGTTTGTGCTATGGCAAGACCTAGAAGGTCTGCGCAGATGTCTCCTCCTCCTTGTCAAGGTGTGAGCTGGAAGAAAAGAGCAGTCCTTTTGAATAGAGCTCTCACGGTGTAAGAGAGTTGGATTGAAGTTGTTCTTGCTGCCACCAAGCCCCCTGACACAAGAAATCCTCTCCCTGGCAGGGGAGCAAACAAATAAACAGCAAATGGCATCAATACTGGTTCTTTCCATCGAAAGGAAATGACCCACACAAGGAAATGTGCTCCTTCTCCATCACTGACAGGGCAAAGTCCATGGTGAACAGAGTCTAGGACGCTTTAACAAATAGCGGTGTCAATAGCCTGTATCCCAGAGCTCAAAAGAGACAGTAGTGATGGTGCTTTCAATGCCTCTGCTGCATTTTGGAAGACTTGTGTTGTTCCAGGGTTATCTGGACAGAAGGGAGTTTCATTTTTCATCTGTGTCCAAGTAATGAACTGTTTGACACCATGAACAGATAGAGGATGTATCTCTAGCTGAAGACTACCCAAAGAAGAGGTTTAGATAATACCATAAACATTGGCCATACTGCATTGCATCAGTACAGCAGCAAGGGAGGGAGAAGCAATGAGGATTGCACTGTACTCAGTGCCAAGGCAGTGAAGGCAAATACCCACCGGTACTGGCTGCCCTCCCACCTCTCATTAGGGACCGACAAAATGGGTGGAGCTAAAAGACTTTACAGGTGATGCTGCCTCTTTCCTCCTGATAAGCAAAACATATTTGGTATGTGTCACGGGCAATGATAGTGGCAGGTGATGAGGTTATTGCATGACAAACCTGGTCACACAAGTCTAGTGAGATTCTTGCCCTGCATGCTGTGCCCAATGAGGAGCAGCAGCCAGCGTTTAGGTCCCTATTGTATGTACACAAAGCCAACATGTTGTCTGCAAGTGGGACATTTGGGCTTGGAGTGTAATTCTGGAATATGTTGTTCTCCTTGGGATATTTCTAAACTGCAGTCAGCGTGCTCCCCACTAGAAAGTGACATGCAGGAGCCACCCTCTCTTGTTGAAAACTTGGTAGAACGTCTGTACAACATTATGGTCACCAAACTATGTCTAAACCTAATTAGTTGCATGTGGGATTGATGGCTTTAATATAAAGAACTGAATGTACTGAAGACCTGCCAGAGGTTGTGGAAAAGACCAAAGGTCAGATAAAAGGCCAAATGTAGCTTTAGTGAGAGTTGTAATTGCAGTACTTCAGTGGAAGGGCTCCTGCCAGCTCTGAGCCGTGGCTGGGACCTGTTGTTGGCTGTGTGGAGACAAGCCTCCACAGGGCCTGCACTTGACAGCCATGTCCATCCTCTTATGGAAACATTATGGTCTAGGAAGCTGCATGGTTTCATCTTCAGCCGCAGCCAATAATTCAGTGTAAAGAGCTCAAAATACTGTAGTCCTCGGGGAAGTAAAAATCTTTCTTGAGGAATTTATAAATTAAATGTCTTAAACGATTGTCAGAAACTCCATAAAAGTGTCAGGAAAGAGACACCAACCTTCCTGGTCACACTGCCACCTTCCCATTTCCCCAAAGACAGTAACCATCATGTTGTGCCCCCACACAACAGCCCCACTTGAAGGTCCAGAATTCACTGTATTGCAGACAGAAACCATTGCAGTTCAAAAACAAGCCTCCAGGTGCAGAGCCCTCAGGGCCTTGTGCAGGACCTCGCTCACCTTCAGAGCCTGCAGGTATGTAACTGCATGGTGCAGCTCCACAGCTGCTCCCTTGGGTGTAGATCCATTTGCAGAAGGACTCAGTGGAACCCTGATAGAGTATTTGCATTAATGTGAGGTAGGTTTCTAGGCCAAAAAAAATAATGCCATGAACTTCTTTTTCTATCAGCCAATTGTATCAGCTGTTCTTTGTTGGTTTGCTGCCATTTCAAAGCAAGTAAAACATCTCTGCTTGGTGTTCAGAAGCAATGAGTGTCACTGAGTCTGGAACAAGGGTGGCTTCAGTGTTTCAGTGCAGAGCTTCAGCAAACATCATGAAGGAAGAGCAAAATCTCGGCCCCTGAAGGGCAAAGCCAGGAGAAGCTACCCTCTCTCCAGGGTTGCATATTACCTGGCCAAGGGCTTATACAAGATCCAATAAGTTTTTATGAGGCTCAATCTGTGCGATGAGAGATGCAAGATAGAGCTTATTAGACAACATAGGATGTTGCCATTAGGCACACACAAGGCAAGGATCAACTCCCACACTTGGGCTTGGTCTCCGTTTAAATCTTTGCGGCCATAGCTACAATGGTCAGGAAAGAGGGAGGTAGCACAGCTCTAAGCAACGTAGCTATGCTGGCAAGAAGCCTTGTGTAAACAGGTGAGTCTCCTCCTTTGTGTTGTGCACCCCACTGGCAGACAGATGGTCACACAGGATGGTCTCCAGTATGGCTGGCTGAGCCTGTCCTTCTCAGGTTGACACCTTGAAGCTTGCCAGGGTGTCCCTACACAGTGCAAGGCAGGGAAGAGGGGCTGCACTGGAGGCTGGAGTGGCACTGAGCACCCTAGTGAGGGAGCTTGCCTGCATCCCTACTTGCACCTGGTCAGCAGTCACCAGTAAGACTGGGAAGAGTCAAGGGCAAGGTACAAAACCAGAATCTTGCTAGACATGAGGTTTGATCTGCACCAGATTTCCAAAGGCTTTTGGGGCTCTTCCCATCTGTACAAAGGGCTCTGTGCCTGGCCCTGGACAGTTTAGAGCTGGTCTTCCCTGATCTGTTCCGGATGAATTATCCTCTCCTATTACATGTACGAGGAACTCTTGAGATATGCTTAAACACAAGCCCTGTAATTATGGTGCATGTGTTAGCAAATTAGACCAAACTGAGCCAAAGGGCCCTACCAAGGTATTAGATGACGCTGTGTTGCATGCTTGCTTTCTGCAGCTGCCTGGTCAGAGAGGACACTGCCACAAAGTGAAAAGCTTGGCAGCATGCAGGGAGGGCAGTGTCTACATCCCTGCCCAAAGCACCTTGAGGTCCAGGGAGATAAAGGCTGGATGGACTAAGGTCATTTAAACACAAGCACCTCTGACTGAATTCATGAGCACATTTCAAAGCCTTTTATTTTCTCCAGTAGCAGTGTATGTTTAGACACCTGTAAAAGACACTTGGCACTCACCAGCCTGCTGCAGCTCATTAAGGGCCTGCCTGGACACCTGGCAGAGGCCAGGGCTGGTGCCCAGAACTCCAGAAATTCCTCTCTAGCTCCAGTTCTGTTTGTTTTATCTTCTTTGCAGAACAAGCCATCTAAAAGCCGCTTTCTGAAGGGCCTCGTATTAAAAAACACCAAACACTCCACGGTGCTAAGTGGTGACTCCAATCAGTGTTATTTTTGTCCCATGAGATGCCTGGGGAAGCCAAGGCAGTGGGACTCAAGTGTCCCTGTGACCTGTGCTTGTGACTTTGAATGGCTTTGACCTTCTCAGCACAGGCAGAGATGCCAGTGACTCCAGAGTGCTGAGAGGGAAGTCCATTATGATCAGAAGCCATGAATTAGTCAGTCCTTTTTTAAATTAGCATTTAATTAATTAGTACTAATTTAGTAAATGAGTGCTGTGATTAGCTTGATTAGGACTAGAGTGGAGGTGAAGGTGTGGGTTATTGAGGGGTCTGCTCTGGTTTAAGTGAGGCTGGGGAGCTGCTGGCCTACAGGGAAGGAAGGTGCAGCTGAATGGCTCCTATGAGGCTGACGAGGATGGGTGGGCACATTTCTGCTGTCTCTGCAGACAGCAGCCACTCTCATCAAATCCCCAGAGCAGTGTATTTCAGGCTGCCAGCCCTTGCTGTGAGCAGGGAGGTCATGATGGATTGGTGTTCATATAGAACATGTTTAAGAGGATGGCAGAAACCTTCCGGAAAGGAGGAGACTCTTGCTTTTTATGGTGGGGCTAGGGGAGCCTGAGTCTTTATCATGGAGCTTTTGATTTTGGTGTCCCCTGGCAAGCAAGGAGTGTGCAAGACAGATACCTTCAGAGACTGTCATGGCAGCTGCATGGTGTTCTGGTGACATTGTTTGTCCCCAGCTACCACCTGCTGCCATCAAAACCCTGTGCCCAGCCTGTCTGTGCCCTGGATGCAAACACCAGCATCCTCCGCTTAACTTCCAGAGTAGAAATTAAGTACAATAATTGCAGTGGCCTATTCCCACTGTGGTGCTACCTAATTAGACAAGAGGGCAAAATCTCTGCACAGGAGGTTAAACACATCCCCTTCCAAATTTGGCCATGGAAACCTGCCCCTGCAGCTGAGGTGCTCCGGGAACCAAGCGAGGGAGCTGAGCACTGAGCTCTCACCGTGGTGCTGCTTGCCCATAGGGTGGCCCAGGCCCCTCCAAGAGAGAGCTTCTCCAGTGCCACTGGACCAAGTCAGCTCCCCTTAAACAAATTTTCCTCTTTTCATCACAAAATACTATCACAATGAAGAGCTGTTCAGTTGATAGTGCATGTATCTTGTGGACTGCTGCAAAGTCCAGTGAAACTAAGAAATTGCTAGCTGAAGTAGTGGTCCAAAGGAAGCAGCAATTATGCATCTATTGTCTGCTGCTTTTTTGCAGCAGGGATGACTCCTTGACATTAGGCCTATGGAGTCTGCCCGTTAATAGTAGTTTTAAATGGTCAAGAGGTTACAGCAGTAAGGAATGTTAGTAAAAAATGTCTCTGTGGAGTTTAAACAACCAGTATTTTAGGCAGGGCTTGGTGGGTTGCTGTCCCTGCACAAACAACTAGAATGTGAGAGTCTGGGCTGGGAAATACTTAAACTGTTTGGAAAAACTTGTTTTGTGCAGCTTGAGAGTGTCCCTGGAGGCTGTGGCCCAATGCCATGACTCCTGGTAAAGGCTGGGCTGCAGTAACAATAAAGCTTTTATGGGGAAGCTGGAGTACAATCAGAAACTTTTTGGTCCCAAGGGATTATGGGGAGGGGAGTTCCTGGGTTCAAGATGTCTGGCACATTATTCACATTTCCACCAGGATTTGGGGGTGTTCTATGGCATGCAAGGTATGCAAATTGCTAAATGTGTTTTCAATTTTGCTGTGTTGTGCTGTCTTTGTTGGGTGATCATTTTCTCTCCAGTGTAGCCAGAAGATGAGATGGGTTCATAGCATGAGATTAAAAGTGTAGTTGCCTCACAAGCAGCATTGACCTATGAAGAGCTTGTATTTTTGATTCTCCAGCATGCTCCTAACTGGGAGGCTGCAGATTATTCACTGAAAGGCATCTTCGATGGACCACTCCTTACCAAAGTGATCAGAAGTGTGTGTGTAGAAACTATCTCGTTCCTTGTTGCTGTTACTTAACGTTAATCATTTGCATGCTCGATGTAGCAGATGTCAGCAAGAGGTCTAGCAAGTTACCGAAGTATCTGCTCAGTCAGCGTTATACCATCAATCCAGATTTTCTTCGAAGGCATCACACTGCTGCTAATTAGAAGGCTTTGTTGATGGGGAGAAGGCATTTCCTATTAGACATAGACTTCCATTACTAATGGTGTTAACTGCTAGAAAAAACAGGGCAGGATGGGCCCTACAAACCAAAGGAGGAGAGAAGGGACATTCCTGGGGGCTGAACATCTGTTATGGCATCTGGTTTGGGAACATTAAATCTGTTCCAATGTCCATTGAAATAAGTGAAGATTTCTAAAGTTTTCAGTAGACTGTGGAAGGGATGATCCAGAGGCTGAGCAGCAGCTAACCCAGCATTGCACAGAGTTAGCTCCTCATCTGCCTTCAGTGTGGGATGGGATGGCCATACCCTGTGCCCCGCACGAGCCACACGTGTGCCACACATGGCAGGACTGGCAAACCTTTGTTCACCTGGGCAAGGGTAATGGGCCTCACACAAGCAGAGCCCAGGTGTGGAGAGATTGGAAGTAAATATGATTTTTTTACATTACAGAAATGTAGTTATCAAGCTGAGACTGCCCCAAAATTGCAGGATTTGATGACTTTTATTGCTGCTGTCTTTCCTTTCTCTGGACTCTCAAGGAAGCGAACCAGTGACAAAAGGGCTTGTTTGCTGATGGGGTTCCCCTGCCAGGCCCTCCGTGTCCCCCGTTTTGTGCATCTTCTCCCTTCATTTGCTGAGGTTTAACCTTGGGCCTGTCTCCAGTTTGGAAACACTGAGTGGCCCTTAATGACAGCAGCACAAACAAAACCCAATAAAGGCAGGATTTGTGATTTACATGGGGTTAATTACCACAACAAGCATGTTTATTCACTTCTCTAATAAATCCTTAAGACAGGAACAAGTACTAGCTTGACCGGATTCATCCTGTGCATATATTTTTGTAGCCATTTTTGCAAATCTGTATGTGCAGAATAGAAAGAGACAAAATATCTCCCATCACTTAGGCAATAAGTGATGAGCTGTGTGCTTTTCCGCTTGTAATGGTATCAGCCATTACTTCAGATCTGGCACAAAGTAGACTTTAGCATGACTTTTGCTGTCTTGTCTTCTTTTTAAAATGAAATTGGTAGACCATAAATGTATACTAAGTACAGCAGTGGGATCTATTGCTCTGACACCTACCTGCCACAGGAGGAATGTGAGGTCTACATTTGTTTCTGCTAAACTAATAAGACCTGATCATTACATTCATGAGGGTAAAAACCTGCAGTGACAGGTGCTGGTGAACGTCCAGGCCCTGCGGTGTGAAGCTGTGCTTCTGTGGTGGTCCTGTGAAGTCCATCATTTGCTTAAATATTACTGATGATGGCAAGTTGAAGGTCCACACCATCAAATAGAATGAATAGCTTGCTTTCATCAGTCTGATTTAGAGAAGAGTTAACTGATGTAGAGAGGTGACCAGTGGCTTTGGGAGCCTCCTCTCGCTTTAGGTGATGGATTACTTGAATGAATTAAACCCTGCCCCAATTCAATTGCATTGGATATATACCAGTCACAAAAAGATTTTCTTCAGCTGTTAATTCAGCTTAGTTTTAACCATCTTCTAGGTGCATAGGGTTGACTGCAGTGACTCTGATTTGATAGAGAAGTATTTGCAATGGCGTAGCACTGTATGAGCCAGGACCCCTCTGCCATTCCTTGGGAATTTGTGTCAGACAGAACATTTTGTACAATGCAGAAGATTTTGTCACCTTGATTCGAAGGAAGTTGTTTGTGTTAATGCTTAAAGGTAATGTGAGACAAGGCAAGCTCTTCACTTCAGAACACACGTTGTGCCATTGATGTACACAGTACAGTAAATATAACAAAGAGTCCACTGTGGTATTTACACTCACTGCAAATGCATTTGCAAAATAGGATTATTTGCAATCCAATAAAATAGTGCTGCTTTTAGGCAGAAACCCCGTGTGTTCAGCGAAGTGCGGTCCTCAACATTTCTTAGCAGTTACCAACCCAACACATTCCTCTCCATTTTTTTTAATGCCTTCCATTAATAGTTAAGAAAAATCTAGGGAAAACAAACACTCTATTCCTGATTGTTTATTCACCAGTCTCTTAGGAACCATAATTACGTCTCCCAGGAACTGTGCGTTTTATCATACTGTATATCTTAAAGAGCCACTTTAGGTAAAATAACAAGGAGTGCCTTATGAAGGAAAATTGGATTCATTTTAAGACTTTTTTAACCCTCCGAAGAATGGTTCTTTGTTTACTTCTTTAGTGCATGTGGCAACTTGCCCAAGTAAATACTATGCTGCATAAATACCAGAGATTGGTATTTATGATATTACATAAACATACTCTGAATAATGACTCATTGTTGCAGTGAAGAAGAACACAAGCAATATACATTGCAGTCAATGCATTATTTCTTGTCACAGTATTAAGTGGTACTGAAGCATTGTAGTATGAAATTATATTGATATTGGAGAGGAAAAGTCCTACAGCATTGTTTAGCACATCGGAGTTTACTAAACAAACCAGAAAACAGCCAAAACAGGAATGTGATGAGGATAAGAAACACAGCAGGTTAGTCATCAGTATGCAGGGATGAGGAACCAGTGGTTAGGTATATTTTGGGGTTGATTGGCAAAAGATTTCTTGCTCTTTAAACTAAAAACTCATCCAGTACATTAGTTACAAGGAGCTGAGCATTCAGGGCTCATACTCCTGGCCTGCAGTGACACTCAGGTCCACTTACAGCAATAGGATGTCGATACCAGTTTTTCACTCATGGAGCCATGCTTTCAAGTGACTTCATTTCTCAGAGTCCTAATTTATCCAGCCACCATTTCATTAAACATTTACCCACATTTCAGCAAAATTCTGTGTGTGCAAGAATTTGTGTGAACAAAAATGTCACCATGCTATGCACTTTGCATTACTGCCAAATGATGACTCCCCTGCTGCATGGGATTGACACCTGAGAAATCACAATCCCAAAAGGAAGATGTGCATGCCAAACCTTCTCTTTTAGAGCCAGTGGGTTATTAACAAACTTAATTTTTCAAATCCACGGTTGTAGTCTGTTTCATGCAAACAACAAAAAATACACTGAAATCCTCAAAAGGCTACTGAACCACCCCTTTAAAAATGAGGATGAAAATTGTCACCCATAACAATGCACTAGCCTAGATATGTGATTTTTTTGATTTAATTTTTTTTTCAATTCTCCTCTTTCTCTGAAGTAACCACAGTAATTTAGGAACAGCAGAGAAATTCCAAAGGCAGAGCATGTCCACAAAGCAGATAGCTGGTCCTCCTAAAATGCAGAAGTTTGGGAGTGCCCTATGCTGGGTGCACCCTACTTCATGAATGCAGGTTTGTGCATTGTGACAGAGGGGTGGCTTGTGTTTGCTGTGGTTTATCGTCAGCAGAAGACATTTCCTCCCTAGGTGAATAAAGGGATGAATTGAGGATTACTCCTCCTTTCCTCCTGCTCTCTCACATGAGAAGATAGCACTGGATGTTCCCAGCAGCCTCACAAAGTTTGTGGGTTTATGGAAACCTCCACACTACCGCATGGTTAGTAGCTGTTTGTTGTGGTTATTAAACTGTACCTTATTCCTCTAATTTTTACTGGTTCCTGGTTTTACTTCTTTAGTCAAAACCCACTGTGTTTAAGCAGAACTGTGTTTTGATGTTGTCCTGGATGCCATGTGCTATTCCATCTTGTACGTAAGGTCTTACTGGATAAATGGAGCAGTCATTGTCGTCTTCTTCTTTGCACTTCACATTTTTTGTACAGAATAGGAGGGAACACAGATGTTGGGAGAATAGAAGGCTGCTGTTCTGCAAGGAGCAATGTTTAGAGGATGTGTCATGTGCAGTTCTGGATGACAGATTTATGCCTGGGCCACTTACAGAAAGCTTCATAGAGCGCGGCAGATCCAGGTGGAAAGCTACACCTTCAAGGTTTGCCCTTATCTCCCATTTTCCCAGAAAAAAAATGAAGCAGTAATGTATATCAGCAAAGTTGAGAGAACAAGAAATCTGGTCAATTCTCAAATTCACTCACAGTTTTTTTGGTTTTTTGTTTTTTTTAAAAACCAAACTAATAAATCAGCAGCACTGCTCAAAGCCCCCAGTTTTATGGTGTTTGGTGTTCTTCAAACATATGCTGGGCTATCATGCCAAGACATCACTCCTTTATTCGGATTTTGAAGTCATGCCTCACTACCAATTATCTCAAAACACATATTGAAACCTATGCCAGGCAGCTTTAACCTGAATTCTTTCCTCATGTTGTTCGGGGACTGCTATTCTCTCTTTCTGGGAGCCTGGGAGATGAGATGGCAAACTAAGGTCAGCACAAAAGCTTGATAACAAGCAAACCCCATCCAAGCCCCACAGAAGTCAGTGGGAAGGCTTGGGTGGACAGCTGTGGTTTTGATTCAGGCCCAGAGATACTAGAAAATAATAAAGGGAACAGAAGGAAATAGCTTGGTCAGCTTTGGGGGTTATTCCTCCAGTCTTTTAAAGGGACTAAATATATGGTTTTTGTTATGAATTACTCTGAGAAGTTGTTTGTGCTCCCAGTCTGCTGTGTCATAGCAATGTGTCTGTGTGATGAAGGCAGAGCAATTCTGAGCTTACAGGTTTAAACATCCTTTTGCAGTATAGTTCATTGCAAGGAACTGTGAGTTGCCAATCTTCCCTCTAACATATTGGTCTGCTCTGCATAAAGACATTCATATGCTTTGCATAAGCATAAGGATCACACTGACAAGAATGATAGCACTGCTTAAGTAGCTGAGTTGGTTATTTATTCATTTAAATGTATGTGGATTAAGACATTTTCCTGTGATCTGAAGTGGCGGCCAAACCTCTAATTAGTTTGTAACTCTTATTCTGTCTTGTCTCAGTCTTTTGTTTCACACAAAAGAATGCAGATAAAATTTCACTGACAATTACTTTGAAAACAGCAGCCCTCTGTAGCACCTCCCAGGGAAGAAAACAGGCAAGAGACTGCATTTCATTGTTTTATTTCTGCATGAGTAAACTGCACGCCCATGATCTCAGTGCTCACTGTGCCTGTAGAAATGCACAAGAAATATACTATTCTGGGCAAAATGTACATATGCGGCCCTAGTCCACAGGCAGCACTTACAAATCGGGTTAGGTTTATGCTTTTCAGAAGTTCAGCTATCTAAACAAAGCAATTATGTTTTGGCTCCTTCCCTTAACTTTTGCTGCACAAGTGAGTACTCACGTGATTGCAGAAGGTAGGGGATAAGGCAAACTCAGCACATAACATTTGTTGAAATGGCTTAGGAAAGGATCTTATAAGTTGAAGATGATATCACAGCCATTCAGTGGTGCTGCTTCCTTCTGCCACTCCCCACATATGCAAACAAAGCAAACTCTATCTCATGATTTCACCCAGTGTTGTTTGTACAATGATTGGCATTTTTCAGATATCTTTTATATTATTTTTCAAAGATATTTTCTATTATTTTTGTTGATCAGAAAGCAAAAAGATAAATAAATCTGTAAACCAAACAAGGTCAAGTGTTAATTAAAGTTGTCTGATATATGGGAAGATGACATCCAGTTATCAAAGCAAGAGACTTGTCTCTTTTCTTGGCTAGTTCAGCGTCAGATTTTTTGGGGTCCAGAAAAATGTAACTGCTGTGCAGAAGATGATATGTCTCCCCTTCATCTCAGCTATCCTGAGGGGTAAGAATCATTCAGAGTAAGCATTCTCCACTTCACAGATGTTCGTTTGTGAAGTATTTCAAAATTCTTAAATCAAAGGGATGTATGGAACACATCCACAAATATATTACAAAAAGAAAAGACACACAGCTATAGATGTATGTAGGCAGGAAAAAAAATGCAAAATTATTTCACTGGACTTCGTACAGTTCTGCACAGTGTTAAACCTCATCACCATTCAAAATTGCATTTTGATTCTACAGTTCAGTAAATCACCATCAAGGCAGTGTCACCAGAGGAGCTGAGAATTATCCCAGGCAAAGTGCTGGCAAGTCAGATGGCACTGAGACTGAAAAAGTGTGCACATATGAAAATGGGCCCAAATGGGATCCTTACCCAAACACATGGGAACTGAATCCTTCTTGATTCCTGCCTCAAGAGTCAGAGGGCAGTAGTGTCACCATTCCTGCTACCCACTGCCTGAGAGCAAGGAGAGGCAGGGATGACACAGGTTTTGTGGTGGCATCACCCAGTTATCACCTGCCCTATTCCACTGGGACAGCAGCCATTGAACCACAAGAACTTTCATGCTCAGCTTCTCTAGCTGCTTCCCTGCAGCCAGCAGTCCAGGGTGCCCCATCCACCTCATCTCACTGTAAGAGTGACAGAGCACTGGGCCAGGCTGCCCAGAGAGGTTGTGGAGTCTCCTCTGGAGACGTTCAAAACCCAACTGGATGCATTCCTGTGTGACCTGCTCTAGGTTGTCCTGCTCTGGCAGGGGGGTTGGACTGGATGATCTTTCGAGGTCCCTTCCAACCCTTAACATTCTGTGATCTCCCGCAGCTCACACAACACTTGACCTTGGCTTTGCATCTCTGTTGTCTCTTGGCTCCTTTTCTTCCAGCCAGATGTCTGCTTGGATGTGGGGATCAAAGTGTCTTAGACTAACTGTAGGTGAAAGAAAAACACACAAGAGAAGCTCCCTGAGAAAAGGCAGACTGATGATGATGATGTCTGTTGTACATGTATATGTATAGCTTTTCCTGGCTTTCCTTCCAACTGCTGGGTTTTGGTAGAATTGTGTTCTTGAATTTCTAAATAGAAATATGCTGAAAAAATTACTTTTCCACCCAGTGCTGTGCAGCCTGTCCTTTCCAACACAGTTGTTTGTGAAATTACTTATGTACATTTTAGCATAAGACCAGATAAAAGTATAGGATTGTATACTTTCACACTCCTCAGAAGCTTCTGTTGCTCTGCACTATTCAGGATTTGACCCATCTCTGTGATGCAGTTCACCTGTCCAACTTGAATCTGCAATAATAAATTATAAATTTATGGGAGAGTATCTGAAAAGAATCATAGAATCAGAGAATCATTATGGTTGGAAGGGACCTCCAGGGTCATCAAGTCCAACCTTTATCCCATCATATTCCTAGCAGTGCAAAAGCCTAGTACCAGTGCAAAAGGCACCCAGTGGCTCTACAAAAGATGTGGTGTCAGAGATGTCTAAGAGCAGTCACAGCTGCATAACAGACTACAGCAACGGCCTGGATTCCCCCATAGCTGATAGAGTTGATGTTGCTGAAAATACCCGAGCCTACAGCCTTTTGGACAGCTGTAGTTGGTAGTTAGATGCTGCATTGTGCAATGCCACAAGTATGCCACAAGTGGATTTAAGGATAACACATTTAGTGTATTAGCTCTGCTATCCACAGAATATTGTATTTAAAATCAATAGTATAGAATAGTTTATCTTAGAAAAAGTATCTCAGTGTTCTTGTCAGACACCTCCAAGTGAATCACTAGTCATTTCTGCTCACTGAAGAACTCAACTGATTTTTTTCCTATCTACCAATGCTCTAAACTCAACTGTGATCTGAAGAAAACAGGCAGTGAGCTTTCTTTCATTTGCATCAGTGAGCAAACAGAGATACTGCAACTGGATTTAATCTGACAAGATGATTAATTGCATTGTTGCATGAGTGCAAGTGGAATTCGGGTCCATCTCCCATCCCTGCATTTAGCTATCTGTGTAGCAAAGGGGTTTTAGTTTGTTAATTAAAAAAATAACTTGGCTTTTTTCAAGTGTGCAGCTTTGACTTGAAACTGGGTCTGTTGATCAAATCCCATTTTTTACCACTTTACTCCTGTAACCTTAACTACCTTTTTTAAAGGAAACTGAGATCAGCCTCATTGATGATGAGATATGAGTCAGAGACATGTCAGAGACTTGAAGTGTGATAGCTGTTCTCCTCAACCACAGGCATCCAACTAGTATTATTTATGTACCATCGACAACAGGACATGCTCAGACTTGAAGGACTAGTGCTGACCTTCCCTTGCTAATCATTTATACACTCCTTGTTTTGAGTGCTCCACCTTAAGGTTTCTCATGACTCACTTTCTCTCTGGAGTGAACAAATAAATCCTGAAGGACTCTGTATACTTCCAAGTGTGTAACCTGTCCCCTCGTACTCGCCTTGTTCTCAGCAACAGAAGCTCTCCAGGTAGTAGTGCTATTTATTATGGTGTGACTTCAGAGGACTTGGAGAGCTCAGAGGGTGGTGGTTATTGAGGTTGTTTCAGGCTTCTCCAGCTGAATGTCAACCCAATGCTCTCACAGGTGCTATGAGGAATGGATAAAGCTCCTCTTCTCTCTGGAGGCAGGGAAGTTGGACATTTATAGTTCACCCTCCAAACAGGGAGTCTCCAATGTTCAGATAAGATACCTTGACCATAGTCAAAGGCTTATTGAAGCAAAATAAAACCTGATTATATCTCATAGGGATGTATATATATTATAATGTATAACATATATTTAATGTAATAATGTATATTACATTGTATATATATTTGCAGTTCTACCTTAGGTATACATTATACATTGCATGAGTATATATCTATGTATACCCATATATAGACATGTATATCCATGTCTACATGTGCATATATACATGCATATATATGCACGTGTGTGTATTTATAAACACGCATTTTTAAAGTATTTTTGCTTACTGTTCATGGCTGAGAGCTCTTAAGGTGACCCACTGAGTGGGCATTTACAGACTTTTTTTTTATCTGAAGAAAACAGTAAATTGAGGAGACCTATTTCTGGGTTTTTCAGGCTGAAAGACCTCATGCTGGACACTCAAATGCTGAGGCTACTGCTGCTCACTCTTATCCTCTCTCTATTGACTGTTCCATCTGCTAAATGGGGCTGCCAGTGCTGACATCTGCACTTCCCCTGCACTGCTTTTGTAAGAAATAAGCAGTAAATAGTTGCAAATGCTTTGAATGTACAAAGAGTATGCAAGGGTGAATATTATGGACAGCACAAATATTACAGAGTACAGCAACAATGGAAAAGCACCAATATTATCATTAATAAGACATGCAGCAGTTCACAAACAAGATGGAGAGTTTGAGAAACTTGGTGGAAGCAGAGACGAGTGGAGAGGACATAGGTAGAAGAGGGTGCGAGGAAATGCCATCTTGCCTTTGTCCTCTCCTTGAGCAGCCTTTCCCCAAGAGACATTGCAGGGAGGTGTTGCGGATGGGAAAGACCTCCCTGCTGGAGGTTTGTGGGGAGCTTTGGAGAGAGCTAGTCTGCCTGGGGCTGTGGTGTCAGAGGTGGAGGGAAGGGAGGAACATCTTTTGGCTGATGTTTGACAGAGGCCGTGGGCCTGGAGCTTAATTGTAGGGGCTTGGGATAGGCCAGCAAGGGTGGGGGACACATCAAAATGTCATCAGAAAGAAGGAGGGAGGCTTGATCTAACACACTAAGAGCATTGCTGCCCTAATGGTCCCTGATCGAGACACATCTAATGGGATGGAGCTCCACCACAGCAGTCACAGGGGAACAATGTTAGAAGTAGGGCACTATGGGTTGGTCCAGTGCAAGGGAGTAACTTAAACTCCAAGGCTATGATGCAGAGAAGGATGTGGTTCTTTTAATTCCTTCCCCTTGTCCCATTGTTTCCTTCCCAAGTGCACACAAAATCTTCCTCTACCCCTCCCAACCAGCTCAGCTTTTCTTCTCTCTTTGGCTTTTTGTCCTTTCCCTGTTGTAAAGCCAAGCTCACCAGTATATACCCACACCCCATGCAGTAGGGACTTTCCCACATTGAGTTAAATTTGCCTTCTTTTGGCTATTTCCCCCTATCTGGGACCCATATGTCGAGCAAAACAATTGTAAATGGGGTTAGTTCATTCCTTTGGCATGGGGCGGTAGCAGGCAGAGCCAGGAATGGGTTCTTCAGAAAAGGTTGCATTTCACAGCTGTGCCCATTAGTTGTGCTGGTGGGACTCGTTTTCATGAATTTACAGAGCCTGGTGACACCACAAAGCTGTTCATGGGACCCCAGGTTATGAGCCTCCTCCCTATCAGACAGGAAGATGCTCGGAAGGTCTGCAAGTTATGGGCACGCAGGCAAATCTTGCCTGCTCAGGACATAAAGGACATGACCTGTCCTGCCATTAGCTTTCAGAGCCAAACACTCCCTGGCTTCAGAGGACGCTTTATGTGTGTGTAAGGAGCTGCGGCCAGGTCAGGGCTAGATTGCTTCACATCACCAAAATACGAATTCATACATTCATCCTAGAGCAAAACTTGTGCAACAAGCCAAAATGGACTAACATGAAAGCTGGGAGTCAGAGTGTGCTGCAATGTCACTGGAGAAAATACCCCAAACAGCCTCACAGGAAGGCAAGGCTGAGTCTGCTGTCAGATTAATCAGGGATTTTTCTTTTTACCACAGACATGACCTTAAAGTTTTCCTTTGCATGCTAAAGATGCCACCTTTGACACTGAGAGGTGCAGTGTGGTGGAGCTACATCTTTTAATGGAAGTTCCCAGGCGACATGCCAGTACTCTGCAAACAGATAAATTTATGGTCTTTCAGGTATAAACAGGCATGATTTGTGATCCAGAGGAGGATGTGGTTCTTTCCATTCCTTCTCTCTGTCCCCTTCTAGGCCTTCCAAAGCACACGTGAACATGGCCCAGCAATGTAATCTTCCCAGGGCTGGTAAACAATATTCCTATCCTAAATTACTTGAGTAACTTCACCAAAAATTAGTAAAATACACACACACACAGACTATTAATCATTCTGCAAAATACTAGGCTGGCTTCACTGATATAACTCAAGAAGGCCAGCAACTGTAAGGTCTCTACTGCTGAATCTGTGAAATTTTGTTACTGACTCCAATTTAAAACTTTGTAAACATTGAACAGTTTGTAAACTGGGAAAAATTCCCCTCTCCAAATTTGACATATATTTTCCCATACAGATTTTGCACCGAAATAGACAGTGTTCACACTGGAAAAGGACCTGATTTTAAGTTCTGGTATTGTGCTGAAAAACTACATCTCTCCAGACAGGTGCAGACAGCCCTGAACTTGCTCTGCTCACACTCGGTGATGTTTGGATGTGTGCCGGCTCTACAGCAGTGCTGCACAGCACAGCACTCAGCCTTGCCATGTGCTCACAGTCACACCAGGCAAGTGGGGAACAACATATTTCAGAAACCTCCTTGGGTCTGACACTGAGGAGCATGACTGCTCTGTGGTCTTGTGGTACATGTGACAATGTGACCACGCTCACATGTGCAAAGCCAGCTGCCATGTGGGCTGCAATATTAAAAAAAATAAAAAAAATTAAAGGCACATTATGTCCAGCCCCAGCCCCAAGGTGTGCTGGGACAGGTGTGCTGCAGGCAGGGATTTATAGTGAACCAGCAATTCACAGCCCTGTTCTTTTGACTGATTTCTGTCAGCTAGCTCAGAGAGAAGTATTTGTGGCATTGTCCTTGGTCACACAGTTCATGGTGTTATTTCTTGGGGACTGTAAGCAGGGGACCGCCGTTCATATGAGTTCAGCCAGTATCTAGCCGACACCAGTGCAATGTCTTTTGGTTCTCCCAGGCTGCAGGGAAGGCAGCTGATGTCCCATAGCTGCTACAGTGACTGAAGCCCTGAGAGGTGGGCTGGCTTTCTCAAGGCTATGTGCCAGTTTTGGGAGATTGAGAAAGTCCTGATTCAGGGCTCCCAGTCTTCACTAAGTCAGTGAAACCACATATTCTCCTCTTGTGGCCAGTATTGTCTCAGCAATATTTTTGACTGTTCTCATGTAAAGCCCTTTTTTTCCTGGGATGTTAATGTTGGCATATAGGTGTTTTCCATCAGCCTTCTCAGACAATATAAATTGAAAAGGGAATTAAGTAAGGAAGATCTACTACAGTAGCCAGCACTTCAACACACATCCCAAAAGGAATGCTTTGTGATCCAGAGTATCATTGCCCATCATTGCCAACATCCCATGTTTCTTCCTAGGATATTAACATGGATTTAATCATCAGTCAAATCATCTAGTGAGATAAAGCTTGCCTCTAAAAACAGGTTGAGTGGAAGGGACATCAGGTTATTTATCTTGCATTTTTAGTGGGGGTTTTATTGATCATTGATAATTATGCAGGTTTTTGGGTTTGCGCCCCCCTCCAATGATACGGACAAAATTTTGAAGTGTTTCACACTGGGCTTGGAGGAACAAGAACAGGATGTCTTGTTCCCTGTTCGAAATTCACTGTTATTTCCAGGTAACCTCTTCATCTGGCTGTTTGTCCTGCTGTCTCCCTGGTTGTATGTTGTTAACCTAAAGAGCATCAGAGGTAGTTGCAAGGTGGCTCAAATTTCACCATCATAAAGCTGAGTTAATGGAAGTGAATGACACTTTTTCCAACTGTCTCAACAGGAGTGCTGCTGGCTGTTACCATGCTGGCTGTGTCCCTAAACCACACCACTTCCAGAGTCTGGCGTCCTTCTCCAAGGTCTCTAGAGCCACAGCTGTGATGGCCAGGGCCGTTGCTTGGTGGTACCAAGCTGATGAAAGGCCGCCAGTTGTTATTCCACTGTACAGACACATCCCGAGTTGGCCATGAATGTGAGTGACCATATTTACCATATTTACAATTTTCATTTATATATCTGGGTATATTTACATCTTTGTCTATAATTCACCATCTTTATTATTATGGTTGCTATTATTTTCTGTTTCATTAAAACTGTTCTAGTATTTTTTCCACCCTCACAGCCTCTCTCCCTTATCCCCGTTACCTTCCCCTGGGAGTGTGTGGGGGGGTAACAAAGCATCTGGCACCCAGGCATTGGCCAAACCCATGGTGCTGGGTCATGCACAGTCACAGTGTACAAAGCTCTCCCAGGCAGTGGAGTGAGGCTCCTGTGCCTGAGTTTGCACTGAGGCTGCGGAGCAAGGTGAACCCAAATGTTATTTCAAGGGACGTTTTTATTTCTAAGCTACCTGCTGTGGCAGTGGCTGTTACTTGTAAAGCCAGGGTTTTCTGTTATGGATTTTTTCCCCTCTCTTTGTAGTTTAGTTAAAGTAATTGTGGATGTAAGTATGCAGCTGGCTTCTGTGTAAGAAAAAGATGCTCACTGCCTGCTGCAAGCAGGACCTGCCCTGTCAGTGCTGCTGCCCAGTGCAGCTGGGGCTGGCTCGCCCGCAGACCCACACGTCCCCATCCCCAGCCTCGCGGCGGCAGAGCCGTCTGGGTGCTCTGTGCCAACCCCAATTCCCTTCAGCCGCTGCCAAAACCCTTGTGGGCCCAGTGTGGTCGTGGTGTGATGGGGAGAGCCCTGGGGGAGGTGGTCTCACAGCTCCCAGCGAGCATCCCCGCCATGGCAGGCATCACCTGGCTGCCCACCACGGCCACTGGGCGCTGCCTGGCAGAGGTGACTCAGAGGCAGGGAACCCTGCGAGGGCCCTGGCACATGCCTGCACTGAAACACTGCCTACAGCCTCCTGCCTCTGCCCAGCTCGCCCTTCCTGCCGCCTTTCCCCCGGGGTCCTAACTCCCGACTTTGTTGCTCTATAAACATAATAACAATAATTATTCGCTCATTGGACACATAGCCATCTTCTTTGTTTGCAGGCTTAGATAAATATCATTCAAATCATGGAGTCTGATTCATGAGTCAGGACGATGGCAGCCCTCCAAAAGCTCCTTGCCCATGGAGAGTGTGTTTGTGTGAGAAAGATAGTTTCACTGTATGAAGAGTAAGAAACTGGAAGCCAAGTGAATTAAATACAAAGCAGATAATTATGTGTAATTCATTTACTGACTAATGATTGCACCTGGTACAGAGGTTTATGAATTCATTTAACTCTGCATAGGTTTTCAAAAACAATCTTCCTGCTATGTGATAAAGGCTGGCATTTCTTAACAGACCAGTGTTTACATTAGTGTTATTGTAAGATTCTGCCTTTTTTGGCTTATTTATTAATTTATCTCATGATATTTCACTTTTCCTGCATTCATCTGGTGTCTCTTTGACAGTGACAATTGCCCAGAGCTGGTCGAGGCAGAACGAAGCCATCACTCGACTCCTGAAAGCTGCGCAGTGCAATTAGACATGGTTCTTATCTTCCACCTACTGCAGCCAAACCTTGGCACAGAGGCTGTGCCTTTGGCAGGGGAGCAGCAGGTCACGCCCCCCTCCTCCCCTCTCTGCTCTGATCACCAGCAAATTGACACTCTTTTTGTGCTGTCACCCAGTTGTCACCGCAGCCTGATGCCATCAGCTCCTTCCAGCTGAACACCAGCAGACAGTACCAACCTTCGCCTGCTAGCGCCTGGGTTGATTTCAGGTTGAAGAACCCAAGACAAAGCCTTTAGTGGGGTAGAAAACTTGTGCTAACCAAGTGAAACCCAGCAGCAGTGTCAGTGTTGGTGACAGCCCTCGTGAGGCCACCCATCCCTGGTGACCTGGGTGAGCTGTGCCTGGGCACTGCAGCTGCAGGTCCAGGGGGGTTGTGCCATGCGGGCCAAAGCAACATGCCCGAGGCCTCGCTCAGTGCTTGCAGCAGCAGAGCTGCTACCCAAAGTGATGTTCTTACCAAGTGGCAGAAACAAAAGAGCTTTTCCAGTTGTGTTCCTGGTGCGATTCCTCTCCCAGCCTGTTAGTGTGCCAAAGGCAGCTCACCTGGACTATCCCTTCCACCCCCCAAGTAAAACCATGCACTCAGTTAATTGCTCTGTGATGTGGTTTGTCAAATCAACAGACGCTTGGCTGTGGTTCCTGCTGAGATTGTCTGGACCACCATACAACTGGGATATGATTTTATTAGTGGGTTTAAGCACAGGGCACGTGAGAGGTAGTTGTGCAGCATTTGTGCACGGGGGAGAGGGCGGGGCCTGCAGCCACTGGGTGAATGCACACTGCTGTGAAATGCCCTTTAAGACTGACTCTGGGAACACCAAAAATGACATACGGGAAAGGGGAAGTTATTGGTGTATTGAACAGAGACTATTTAATAAATCATGACAGTATCACACTGAAGGAAGCTGATTGCACCTGCATACACTTTCTAGCATTATTCGCCACTGGGTGTTTACCGAAACGTAACATGGTGAAGCTGAGCTCATGGCTGCCAATAAAATCACTCTGGTGTCTGATGTAGCTCCCATCTCTGCAAGAACACACACTGGAGGTGTCCTTGGAGCTGCAACCAGCCTTGGTGTGTGGTGATGGGTGACCTGAGCTCAACGTGCACCCAGAATCCCTCTGCATGACGCCAAGGCTGCATGCCAGGGCCCTGCTGGGTGCCAGCCCTGTGTCTCACAGCCCTCTTGGGCTTGCAGCGGAGGTGCTGCTTTCTCCATCCGTGGCAGCCAGGTAATGAAAACATCAGCAACAAAAAAACCTGTAACACTTTGCCCTGCTATTTTTGATTTGAGCGATTTGTAATTAGAAAAGCAAAACCCAGCTCATCCTGTTCACATGAATATTCCCATTGACTAAAATGCAGTCAGCACGCACTCTAAGCTGGAACATATGCAATCCTTTTCCGATGAAGATCTGGCAAGCCAGAACAGATTGCAGGCTGTGAGATACTTGCAGTACGATAGTGCACTATCGTAGGTGGATCCTCATTTTAGATAGTGCGATGCAGCGCCAATGAGCCTGATTCATTGCTGTGTTACTCCAGTTTTTCAGCAGAATAACACCACTGAATCATCAGCAAAGTTGAAATAACAAATGATAAAATGGGAGCATTGTGTCTAAGTTTGCAGCACTCGCTCCTTCTTGCAGAACCATTAACCTATATGGATTTTTTTTTTCAGTCCAAAAAGTAGCAAGAATATGGCAATGTGTCTAGGCTAGGTCAAAAACACAAATAAAATCTAAAATAACAGCTCGTGTGGGATTCCCCCAGTATGCTGATGTGGTGATTTATTTTATTTTAATTCAGAAGAAGTGGATTTTTGAAAAAAGAGCTTAAACAGCTTCTGAAAAGATGCAATTTTTGATGCAGTCCATTTCTATGCACCAGATGAGCACCGTGTAAATGTTAGAAATAGGATAAATTAAAAACCTAGTCCTGGTTTCTTTTCAATTTATGAAAATACCGAGAAGTTGAAAAGAACTGAGTAATTGTGATCTTTGTGCAAGTAATGCTCTGGAAAAGCCAACTAAAGGCAGTAAGCAAGCTTGCAATTAGTAGTTCTAATTATAAAGTATATACATAAAACAATGTAGCTTCATAAATAAAGGCCAAATTCAAATGATGCAATAGGAACAGTATAACATCATATAAAGATGGACAAATGATCCAGCAGAAGAAATACTTCTAAATTATCTGTATCTTTTCCAATAGTAACAAAAAAAAAGATAAAATAATGGCAGTGCTTTGTTCTATTTTATGTAACTTCTACAGTAACTCTGTCCCAGTGCCACCTGGGGCTCGTGCTTCTGCTGCAAACCAGAGTCTGCCTCGGCTGCTGTTCACAGGCACGGTGTCAGACTCGGTAACAAGCGACCGTCGCAAGCACAAGCTGGTGTGGGAGCTTGCGGCTCAAACAGTGGGCTCAGATCATCTGTGCCATTTGCCTTTACCAGGGGCCCTTCGTGACTCCCATTTCCATCACTAGAAGCAGCTATCAAATGCCACAGCTTTTTTTTTAATTTTGAGCTTGAGCTCATGTGCTTTCCAGGTACCCAGATTTATGTCAAATGCAGGCACAACAAGGACCAGCTGCTGTACAACACAGGGCACTGCGCTCCATGGTCTGTGGCATGTTTAGGTGTATGCATAGTCTGAGCTCCACCAAGCTATGACAACGCTTCATGCAGTACACGGGAAACGCCAACGCTACGGAGCAGCATCTCTGCAGCTCGCCTCTCGCTGAGGCTGGGTGTGCAGCAGCAGAGCGGGATTACATGCAACACCTCTGACAGAACTGGTCTCAAACTAGAGTCCTAGCTGCAACTAGAGAAGGTGAAGAGACATAATACCTTAAGGAAATGTTTTTATTTATTCTCCCTGGGTGCATATATGGCAATCACCCATGCAGCGTGATCCAGGATGCTGAACACCGTTTCATTATGTTCTATAAATAAAGGACTGATGTGGTTCAATTGTATCAATTATGCAACTCTTCTAAGTGGTGTAGTCAAGGGTAAATGCAGGCAAAGGGCACTCCCTTTGTACTTGCTTCTACTCCGGGCACTTCTAGTATTTACCCGCTCCTTATATCCCACAGACAGATGAATCTACCCACTTCTATTTACCACTGTACCACTGACTCCTCCTTGGTTAAGACGACTCCTTTTCCTATGCACGGATGACACAACGAAATAGAAAATGGAAGTCAAGACACGGCTATGTGTTAGTTGGTTGTGCAAGTGTGGCTGTACAATAATTGCGAGCAAAGCATCGGTTTTAAACAATGTTTAAACTGACACCATTATTATGCAATGCAATTAATTATGGCTAGAAGGGCATTTGAGGTTAGTTGGCCCCTACCTTTGTCCATTTTGTAATTATACCAAGAAGAGGATGACTAAGTTGTGCCTAAGCTAATTGTATCCATTTGGTTTTATCCCTCCTCTTCACCATTGTAAGTCACTTGCATTCTGAACTGTAAGTTTTTTTGAGGGGTTTGGGTGCATTTGTGCTGAATACAATGAAGCTCAGTGCTGACTGGGCAGCCTCAGGTAATATTGCAATAGTAGCACTAACAATAGCAGTAATATTTACAGCTAGTCAAAGTGGTAAGTACAAAACAAATGGCACTTTTTTCCTGCCACTGTTACAGTTACCTGCAAGAGATCTGTCCTTATCTGTTCCTGCTCTGTGTGTTCTAGGATGTGCTTGTGCAGCTAGAAGATAAAGCTTCACAGCATGGCGTGATGTCCTCCACACATGCTGTGAACCCAGCAGACACCTCCAGAGCAGCTGAGGGCCAGCGACAGACTGACGCAGCAGAACACGCCGCGCCAGCCCTCCTGCCCAATGTGCCGGGGTGGTCAGTATTCAAGGCTGCACAGCCCAGCTCAGCTGATGCACCCCAAAGAGCAGGCAGCCTCCTGCTCTTCGGCAGAGCCAGCTCAGCCCTTTCTGCACCATGCCTGCCAGCGGTCACCAGCCCGGGCCAGCGGCTGCAGCACAGATGTGGCACTGCACGAGAGCTGCTCCTCCAGACAAGCAGTTTGCTGCTGGTGTCAGAGCTGTGGTGTGGACAACAGGTTACCTGGGCTCTGGAGCCAGGCTGGCTGCTTCTGCAGAGTGCCGAGTGTGAGCTGGGCAGCTGCCCTGGACCTGAGCTGGCAGCCCGTCACGCACCAGCCAGACAAGCTGCCCAGAGGTAGTGGCACATCAACTGTCTCTTCTGAACAATACCTGTCAGTGTCAGGGTTACAAACAAACAACACCAAAACCCCAAGGACAACAGCTTTACCCCAGAAAGGCATCTGGTAACACAAGGTCTTGTTGGGCTATGACAAAAGTTTTCAGCCTATAGTCTTCAGTTCATGGCTGGAAACTGGATTGCACTTATGTAAAATAGAACTGCCTGCAAGGGTTGAATGCCATAATTAACAGGCAGTTTTAGAAATTATTGGCTAATGCCATTTAATAGAAATACTGCCAACGATTGTTGTAAAAGCTTGGTTTGTTCCTTCAGTGGTAATATAAAATGACTCAACGTGGCTTCACTGGGAAGAGATACCTTTGTCCCCTATGTATCATTACTGACATTTTTAAAGTGGTTTAATATGAAAATACAAATTTTGAAATCTAAATGTATTTCCCAAAACTAACCAGAGGGCCAGCTGAGCAATCACAGTATCGGTGACACAACCTGGCCTCACTATCACAACATGACACTACTGACCCTGTCCTGCTCCCATGGCAGCCAAGGCAGCTTCTGACACTGATGGTGGTTAAGCAGTAGTAAGTTTAAAGGTTCCTGTAACAGGCAAATATGTTCATGGAAGCCTGAGCAGCTCCATCTGGAGCATCTCCCTCACAGGGGTACAATGTCACTCAGAGAATTAATCCACATAGTGAATCATAATGGAGAATACAGGTAGCACTGAGATAATGTGTTCTGCTCACGTGATGCAGCTGTTATATCACCTAAGAACATTTTCACAGTGCTGCAATAGTGACTGAAAGGTTATTTCTCAAACCTTGTCACCCAGAAGGTACCAGCTGAAAAGTTTCTGTTTGATTGCTAAAGAGTAGAAAGCAACAAATGACTATTGGCAAATCTTGGCTGAGGCATGAGGTAGCTGTTGCACACCTCAGCCTAACGCCCACCTTCACTTCAGGGAAAGGAGAAACCAGACCTGCAGACACACTAATCACCTCCTGGCTTGAGAGTTCCCACTCACCTGTTTGGAAATGAACTCCAGCACCTCACTGCTTTCTATTTACTGCACCAAGCGCCAGTAACCACATAGTGCTGCCAAAGAATCATAGATTGCAGCCCTATTAAAGCATTTTATGATGCCTTTTAATCTATAGATTTAAAAGAAAAGTCAGTCCATGGGGAGACTGACCTTCCCGATACAAGCAGGGGAGGTAAAGTCCTCTCTCTGTTCAGCTGGAAGTAGCACAAAGGTGAAGCACTGCTTGTGTCTGGGAGGGCTCGACAGTGTGGGTGTCAGGGTCACCCCACCTCAGCTGCAGCACTGGACTCTCCAGGACAAGGCTCAGGCAGTCAGATGGTGTCAGACAAAACCAGAGCTCCCAAACCCTGTTTTCTGGCTGCAGCCATTGGCGAGTTTAAGCACACAGACTTCTTCCCTTCAAGTGCAAGAGGCAATGCCCATCCTGTTTCTGAAGTGTATGGCATGGCTGTCACCAACCTTATCTGCAAGCCTCCTCGTCAGCAATCTCCCCACTAGTTGACATGTCACATGCCTCTAGCAGATGACTACGGTGCTTATAAAGGCAGTGAAGCTGGTATATTAACAAATAATAACATGAATTTATTTCCCCTTCCTGCATTGCTCTCTCTGCTCTATTCCCTCCGGCAATCTTGGCATTAAAGGACAATTATGCTGTTGTCCAGACCCCATGTATCACTGTATCAGGAGAATTCTTGTCCACTGGCTAGAAACAGTAAAGATGTGAATGCACCTTCTCTTTTGAAATGTTACTCCAACCTCCCACACCTCTCTCTTCTTTGCTAACTCCAGTCAGCCATCCTCAGGACCTACACCCACTCTGATCCCAACTCACTGATGAACACACATGAAAACAGACCTTGCTAAATAGCTTGCAGCTCCTGTTCCATAGCTGTGTTTATAGGATCATTTGGATACTACATCTGATCCATAAATGAGAGCCCACTGGTTGGGCGAGGACTCTGGGGTTTAGGGTTTAGTGCTTGCTCCATGGAACAGGCCACTCATCACAGCACTCCGCACCACAGCTCTGAGGTGCTCCAGGACCTCAGGATTGACCCAAATGGAGGCTACAGCTGGTCCTGATGAGGTGTTTGGGAACATTCCCCTGTGGGGATGGGCTCCACACAACCTGAACAAGGAGATGGCTGAGGTCCTCAGGGGACCCGTGATTCCACCCAGCATTCCCATGGGCCTTCTTGTGTTATGGTTGGAGCATCTAGGTGAGCAGCTGGAGATGCACTAGAGCCCCTTGCCTTGCTCCTCCTGCCCTCTCTCCCAGGGAAAGCCCTGCACGCTGGAGACTGGGGCCCTACAGCTTTGGCCTTGCTTCACTTAAAAGTTTTGCACTTTGTACCCACAGCCTTCTGCAAAGATGGAGGAGCTGAGCAAACAGAAAGCTCGCTGTGGGACACTGGTGCAAAAGAGGTTTCAAAAGGTGAAGGGAGAAAAAGTTACCTCGTGCTGGTACTATAATGGCTTAGCACTGATGCCATAAATAAAAGGAAGTGTGTTGGATGCTTTATTTTGCTTGCCTGGTAAACTGTACAGTTAGAGTCTGAATAAACCTCTTTTGTCAATAATATTACCTTTCTGATATAAAAATAAATAAACTTAAACAAAGAAGGGGTGGAGACCTGCCAAGCCAGCCTGGTGCAATAAAAACTGCACTGACAAGGGAATAATTTTGTGCTAAAGCTGAGGGGCTAAAATGATAAGCTGTCAGGAGGGCAAATCTCCTCCAGAAGGAGCTGACTCCACACAGGAGGATGTAGAATAAAAGAATTAAAAAGGGGACTGCTCCAAAAGGAAAGGAAAAACCAAAAAAGCCATAAAATTTTTGCTGCCAGAACTGCTTTCTAGTTTGATGGGAAGGCTGCATGCAAACAGCTGCTGAGAAATAGGAGCGTGGCAGGGTAATAGCAATTAGGAGCATTTTAATGTTCATTAAAAAAAACAATCACAAGTAAATGATAGAGTGTATTAAGTCACTAATATGAGGCTGAATATAAAACAGACATCAAGAAGTCATGCTTTTACTTTGCAATTAATTTCAGTGGTGAGTTCTAGGCTTAACCACTCCGATGCCAACATGGGAACCTCCAGTAGGCAGCAACACCTAACTACTGCTGGGCGGAGGTGAATCAACCTCCTTCTGTCGTGAAGCCAAGGAGAGACCCTCAGACCATCTGCCAAAGGTGGGCGGGTGAATAAGTGTTACTGTCTTGCTAGACTCCAATCAGGGCACCACACCTTGTGATAGTATCTCTGTAATAAGCAAACAACTTTAAATGATACCGTGTCACTGCAGGAGGGTGACCCAGCAAGTTGGGTTTCATCAATGCATGAGGGACTGCAGTGCACGGGCACTCACACCCACCCTGGGACCCTGGAGACCTCAGCCTGACGCGCACAGGAATCCAATTGGACATTGTGTCCCCTTCATCAGAGACACACATGGCTCCACAGCAGTGCTGGTGCTACACAAACATCCCGTTTGCCTTCCTGTGCCTCACTGTTAAACGTCTTCTGATGGATGAGGAGATTACAAATGTAAGAGTCCAGCACAGAAGTACAGTCACGAGCGCATGGGTGCCCAAATACGGTACCATTATGGATGCTGCTTCTAATTAGCCAGACGTGCCCGATGCTGCATGCCCGAGCGTCCCTGCAGGGTCATTACCTCTCACCACCGTGTCTGCCTCTTTCCTCAATTGCAATTACGTGGTCCAGGTCCAGTCACAGGGGACGTGTCTGCTCTGCCAAGCCCTTCCAGGCGTGGAGGCCTCAGTGAACCCCAGGAGGCCGTGAGGCTGCCTTGCTGCTGTACTGACCAGCGTGTCCAGGAGCTTTGTTTTCCACAGAAATGGATTCAGGGGATGTCACAGGTGCCTCCCTGGCTGGGAGCAGGCGCCGCGGCTGCAGCCAGGCCCCTGCAGCAGGAGTCACACTCAAGCTATCCCAGGCCACGCTGGCTTGGCAGAGCAGTGTTTGTCCTGCTCTCGCTCCACAGCCAGGCCTGGTGGCTTTCCAACCATTTTGTTTCTTACTTTCTATGGTAGTACTTACCTCAGCATTGTACTTCAGCCCCCAGTGAACAAAAGCTATACCTAGTGCAACTCAAACATCTTCTGTGAATTCCAGCTACCACAGGCCGTTGTGTAAATGTACATTTTGGCAAGTGCCAGGCCCTTCCTGTTGACTGAACTACTCATGCTCTCTCGAAATGACCGTGCCTGTCCCTAGCACTATGACCTTACCCTTTCTTCTTCCTTATATTCTTCATTTACTCAAGCTAGTTGAATCCTTGTCAGGTGCCAGGATCTGACACTACCACACTCCAGTCTCCACTGGACTGGTAGCCTCATTCCTTCTCTTTTCTCATTTCCTACCCTTAGGGCTCCTGCCACAGCAAGGCCATGTCCACAACAGCAGGAAGATCATCCTTGGTGGCAAGGCTGGGAAGAAAGGGATTCCCAATAGAGTAGAAATAGGTGTGTCCTGGTTAGGCTGCTTCCGAGTTTGACCTGCTCAGCCACTCCCTACCAAAAATTCCTTCAACCAACACTGTAGGCTCATGCTGAAGGTCTCACAAACTCAACACATGTAATCAACAGGCTTCTTCTGAAAGGGATTAGCTAAAGCATTAGCAAAGATGAAGATGTCTTAAGTAAGTCCAGTAATATCAGTACCTTTTTCCCAGGAATATTATGGAGCAAGTTCACTCAAAAGCCATGTCCAGATACAAGAAGGTAACCAGGAACAGCCAGCATGGATCTACTACAGACAAACTATACATGGCCAATGTGGTTGTCACCTGTGCTGGAATGATGGGCTGGATGGATGAGGTGGGGGAAGCAGTGGCTGTCACTTACCTTGGTTTTAGCATGGCCTTCGACATTGTCTCCCATATGGGCCACGCTGCGGTGGTATTGCCTGAATGGATGGACCACAACCTGGCTGAAAAAAACTCATGTCTGGGCCATGAAGCTCAAAGGATAATAATGGTCAACTATGAGACAATTAATTGGCACTAACAGATGGGATTTCTCATGTGACAATGCCGGTCTTCCCCAGCAGCCTGGGTGACAGAGCAGGATGGTTCCTCAGCAAGTTTGTGCATGACATTGAATTGCAGCTGTAGGTCCTTATGCTGGAGGACAAGGCAGCCATTCAGGTGTTTTATAGCAATCTGGAAGGTAAGTAAGTCTGAAAGAAATCTGAAATCAAGCAAGGACAAGTGTAAAGTCTGCACCTGACACAGAATAAACCAGCACAGGCTGGGAACCGAGCGGCTGGAAAGCAGCTTGGCTTAAAAAAGGACCTGGGATCCTGGTGGACGAAAAGCTGAAGAGGAGTTGGCAGCGTCCTTTGCAGTGGTGACAAATAATCACACCCTGGCCTGTGTGAGCAAGAACAGAGCCAGGCTCTCCACAGAGGTGCACAGCACAAGAGAGTTGAAGCAGGAGAAATTCCACTAGATGACATAGAAGAAACTTTTCAAAATAAGAGCAGTTAAACCTGTGCCCAGAGAGGTTTGTGAAATCCTCATCCTTGGTGATTTCAGAAATTTAATGGACAAAGCCCTCAGCAACCTCAGCTAATGTTGAAGTTGGCCCTGCTTTGGGGAGGCTGGAGTGCAACCCTCCAGATGTCCCTTCCAACCCATAGATAATATTTTGTAGGTTGTTTTGTTGTGTTGTTTCAGTTTGTTTTTTTTCTTTTAATAGCTGTTGATAAGGGAAACCTGGCTGGAGTTAATGATTTGTCAAAAAGTGGAAGCTGTTAACTCTATAGCATCACCTGCCAATTATTTATTTATAATACAAATGAATTCTGAGTATGTATCACAAGCCCAGACACTCAGACTTCACTTCAGAGATTTTGTGTTTTAAGGATCAAAGAACTGAACCTTCTCTCTCATATCTTCCAGCTGAGCAGAAAAGAGGTCCTGCCATTAGCACACAGGAGTCAAATTTGTCAAAACTACTCAGTTCAGAACTGGCATAACAACTATTTCTCAGCTTTTTTTTGGATATTTGCAACTCTCGCACATTCTTGTGGTGGCAACTTATCATGTTGAGAGGTTTTCTGATTAAACCATTGTTTTGGCCTGAAATGTTGTGAAAGCAGTGCCTGAGATCCCACCTCCAAACCCAACCCCTGCCTCAGTATTTGCCTCCCACCATGATCTGCTTGGTTCAGACAGAAAATCACGGCCCATCTCTAGTCCCAGATCTACCCTGGCACAGAGGTATGGAGCGGCCTGTGTACTTGAGTACACAGTGGACAACCTTGCAGGAACTAACACAAGGCTGGGAGAGGACTCTAGGACAGATAAGCAGTGTGCATGTGCCCAGTGCAAACCTACAGTACACACGGGTTGCTGCAGTGCACGTGGCCAAGTCCCATCCAACGCGCTGTGCTTGCTGCCATGAAAAAAACCCACACCAAAGTTGGTTGTTAAGGTTCAGCAGAACCACACTGCAAATGTGGGGTCCATGAGACCATGCCTCCAGACAGCACTGGCTGCAATGTCAGGTGTGTCAGCATAGCAGGAGAACCAAAGGACACAGCACTCCCTGAGACAGGCCAGGCTATTTTTACCTGCCAGTCTCTGGAGAGATACGGGTCACTCCTGTGAGTCACAGCCCCAAATGCCCCCCATTCCAAAGCCCCAGATGACCCAGCCCTTCTGCAAGCTTCTTGTTGTCAGAACAACAATGAATGCTCAGAAAAGGCACCAGATTTGTCCCCTATCTCTGCATCAGTTATGTGACATCAACACAAAACCTGGGCCAAGAAGGAAAAAATAAATAAATAAAAGTAAAAGCCCAAACATATTTGAAAGTATGTTCAGAAACAAACAAGCAAAACCTCTTATCCAAACAAATCATAGTTATATCTTGGGTGAGCTGTGTTTATGAAGGTTTAGCCAAGAAGCTTGCGTGGAGATACTTCTCCAGCCTTAACATAACACTACCAGCCTGGACAAGTGCTACTAGAAAACAGCTCATTAAAATGTTGTTGTGGTATTTATTTATAGATAGTAATTTATATCACATCCATCACACACACGGATCTGGCAGCTACGATCGGCAAATTGGACTGCTTCTCCCCAGCTCTCCCTGCCCCAAATCCACTCCCCGATGCCCCTTACTCCCTCCCCAACACAACAGCTTCCCACTGGGTACCTGGCATGTATTCAGCATGACAGCAGTGTTGCTCTGCATAAGCCTCTCTTTGTCCACATTTATCCAGCCCTGCAGCACTCTCCAAACATGCAGGTGGTGTAACGAAGATGCAATAGCCCCATCAAGAGCCAGACACACATCTGTGGTGCTTTGTAGCTAGGTGTTCTTGGGTATAATCACCAGCTACTGCAGAGCTCGTCCCTGGATTGGACAGGCAGCTGGAGTCTGCATCTGCTGGAGGGTCCAGGTGGCTTTGGAACACACCAATAATAACACCAGAAAAGCTCCTCTGCAGGTTGCAGACACCAGTGCAATAGCCAGCATGATAGAACACCTTGTAAGAAAGCATAGGGTGCATCGTCAGTGGAAAAAATAAAAAAAAAAAATTGGCAAAAAAAAGAGGTTAGATGAGGTAGCTGGGACTGCCGGGGGCAATCTGAAATCAGTTTATGTTAGAGCAGGTTGCTCTTGATTTCACTACAGCAGTTGTCACGCTTGGTAAGAATAACAAGCTATTCATGTGGCAGCCACCATTGTGCAGCTTAGCACATGCAGACTAGTGGAAACAAATCTGAGCAAATGCAGTGGCTAAGAAGGGACTTCTTTTTTAAAAAAGCACATTAAATAGTTGTGTAAATAAACTTCCACTTCAGGAATCTGTGAGAACAATTCTTTCCCTGTAAGAGGACTTTGTTACTGGAGCACCTGATGTTTTACCCTGAATCTGCACTTTAGGTTGAAATGCTGGCGTATACACCCCACTGCAGCTCCTAGGTCCTTCCCACTATCCGAGCCCTTCAACCTCCAACTTTTTTTTAATACTTTCAAGCTCATCAGCTATCTAGAGTTCCACCTCTGTGCATGCCCAGAACTGCCCCAGTCCTGACAGGGCCAAGCACCTCAGCCCAATTCACACCTAAGTCTGATCAGGATCCAGAAACTGGGTGTTGCTTTGCCTAAATGCCCCTAGGGCTTTGATCAGGGATTATATGTTACCTGGTGACTGTTTCATGTAAAATGCATAAACAGTCCTGGGAGGAGAGTCCAGAATCTCAGCTCCCATGTGAATGCTCAAACCAGTAGGTAAGACAGTCATGCACTTGCTTTCCGGCTCCATGATTCAACAGCACATTGCTGTAGAGCAGCAGATCCTCAGCAGAGAGTGGGTTAGGAGTGTCCAGCTCCTGCCTTGTGGTTTGGGTGCTCTGCTAGAGGTGGCAGATGGGAACAAACAGCCTGAGGAGAACGGTGACCCTGCTTGTCACTTTCTAGCTGCTGACAATCCATGTTTCAGATTAGACATCTTTGCTGTGACAGGAAGGCTGTCTGTACTTACTGTCCAGAGGAGCTGCTGGGCTGGGTTACTGCAGCAGTTGCATTTAAGACTTAAAAGTTCCCTACTTGCCTCTCTGGCCACCACGCTGAGTGTTTTGGTCCTCATGTGGAAGTGCCAGACTTGCCTTAGGCACACTGCAGGGACTGCTGGCTCCAAAGTCAGAAGCTGGGCACTAGAAATGAAGAAACACAGAGCTTAATACATCAAAGTACTCTTGGGTATAACTTTAGAAATTTGTAATTGCATCTGCAAATGGCTACACCACAGTTACTCAGCCTGGGCACTCAGGTCTTGGTGCATAACATGAGGAGTTTCATGAATTAACATGTGCTAAGGGAGAAAGCCATTTGGAAAATCTGTGCTGCTGTTATTGCTACAGAGAAACAAAGTCTTCTACTACCCAGTACCGCACCAACTCCCTCCCTGCTGAGGCTCCCTCCATAACATCCATTGATGTGTTTGTCTCATCCAGGACCATTTTGAGGAGAAGGGTAACAGCTGTGTTTCTTCTAAAAAGGGGAAAAATTGTATTTAGATCATTAAATAGCAAAATGCTTTCTGTATCTGTTTGCATTGCTCATAGATATTAGAACCATTCTTTTTCATGAGCAGAAGAATTATTTTACCTTAAAAATGCACAAATGATGACATTTCTCTGAGGAAACATTCAGCTGGACAAGTTTCCATCATGACCAAATTCATGACAGGGTGCAGCTTGGTCTGGCTGTTTTCCATTTTTACTGCACAAATTATATTTGCAATGGTAGAAATTGATAATTCTGCCCTGGACTAAATACACAAAAATTGTTTGGAAAATGCCCTGTTTTGCTCACAAATGCAAAGCAAATTTGTTTCTAAGTTTCACTTACTGCAGCAACAGTGAATTTCCCCATTTGCTGCAGTGTTCATAAAGTTCCTTTGGAAACCACTCAGTATGCCCAGTACACACAAACACCAGGAGAGAGACACAGGCCAAGTCACTTCTAATAAATGCTCTCAGGCTTCCTTCTGCCTGAGGTACCAGGACAAAGAGCAAAGTTGTTCACATTGCCCTCATGCCATGATTTGGGGGAAATACCTCCTTCTGATAGCACAGCAGAATGAAAAAAAAAAAAAAAAAGAAAGAGAAAGCGGGGAAAATGCTTCTGAATTGTGTCCTTCAGCCAAAACATCAGGTTTACACCACCAATGCCACAGCTTATCTTGGGATCTCCATTGTGTCCATCATTGCAGGCAACATTAGGGACTCTCCTAGCAGGGGCAGTGACCAACTGAGCTGTAAGGCTTTGCAGCTGCTGCTCTAAGAGATTCATCTCCTCCACAGCTCAGCACAAAGCAGAAGCAGAAACAGAGTCACTGGTGGGTCCAGCTCCAAGACCACCCTTAGCTACAGAGAGCCACGGATACCACAGGGCACATGCAAAGGGCTGGCACTCATTGCCATCGAAGGCTGGTTGGTATTTTTAGTGTGTTGCACATGTGTACGTACTGGTCAAATTGTACAGGCCAAGGGGGACAGCAGACAAGGAGCACTTAGAATCATAGAATCATAATGGTGACTCCACCACCTCCCTGGGCAGCCCATTCCAGTGCCCAACCACCCACTCAGTAAAGAACTTCTTCCTAATATCCAACCTAAACTTCCCCTGACATAACTTGAGGCCATTTCCACTTGACCCCTGAAACAGCATAGCCTTTGTGTGGTGATCTTGGGCCACTCCTGAAGCACAGCTAGATACCTGAGTGTACGTGAATATGGCAGTTCCTGAGCAAGACCTCTCTTTGTTAGAAGGGCTATGGGCTGTACAAACCATACAGAAGTCAGCCAGGAGGTAAACAAGAGGGGTTCACCTCTGCTGCAGGCTGAGGTGCAGCAAAGCACAGTGTTTATGGCAAAACAGAACTTTCCCTGAGGCTGATGATCGCCTGGCGCATGAAGCTCTGAGTTACAAGCTGAGGAAACATGTCATGCTATTTCCCATCAGTGAGCTTGCTTGGTCCAGCAACAGCAGTGCAGAGCTCTGATTCACAGCACTGTTTGTGGGGCATTAGTGTGCCACCCCGTGCAAATCAACAATGGCTTCAGGGGAAAATTAACAGATGGTCACAGGGGAAATCTCCTGAGGGATTTTCCCCCCCTCCTCTGGGATAATAGGCTACCTATGATTTTGTGAAACCACCTGCATATTTTCCCAGGCATCCTGGCTACCAGTTAGAACAGAGAGTATGCCTCTGCAGTGCTGTTTGCAGCACTGGGCTTGCTTTTCATTAAATGCCTCTCATTTGTGTGCAAAAGCCTGTACAGTCCAGAATTTCACCGTCATGATGCCACTGAGGCGTGACATGGTGGTGATGACTAATGCTCAGGATTGGGTTCAGGGAATACTTAACATTTTTGAGCTAATCCCACTGCTTCAGGAGAGTCACTTGACATCCTGGTACCCCAGTTTTCCCATTGCTGAAAGGGTAAGAAGCAAATCCTCTCCAGTCTTTAGAAAAAGACTACAGTGTATCAGTGTTGTTAAAGATTCCTGCTGCTCACTAGGAAACTCTGAAACAACAGGTGTATCCCAGAACAAAGAGCAACAAGAGGAAACAGCACAACATCCAGGGATAGGAGCAGAAAGCTCCACCACCCTGGGTGTATACTACTGCAGAAAGGCAGGGATGGGCAGTGAATGTGTATCTCATGAGTAACACGCACGTGCATTTTCATGTGGCATCACCATTCAGCAGAGGCTGCCAGCTGGTAACACTGCTCTCCCTGCCACAACATGTGATGTATGGCATGGCCATGTGCTCCTTCAGAGCAGCGTGGAGGCACAGGGTCTAGGACTTTATGCTACCATTCTCTTAACCTTGCTTAAGCTACAAGATATTTGCCCAGATCCCCAGCTCAGCCAGATTTCATAAAAGTGAACATCAATTCCACTGTACTCCCTGCTGCCCACACCAGGTGTTCTGGGATGAACATCCTGCACACACCAGATCAGTTCCAGGATCTCTGGGAACTGTACTGCTTTGCCAAGCACCCAGCTGCAGCCCATCATGCAGGTACAGGCGCACAGGGCAGCACCGGTCATGTCTGCTTCCCCAGGACACCTCCACTCCCCTCCTCCCCTTCTCTTGTGTCAATAACACTGAACAGTAAGGCAAACATGAGGGCTCTGGGGCATCAAAAATATCCCTTTCCTGGCAGCTAGGAGCCACTGCTGCTGCCCTCTGATGTGTGTGAGCACTCAGTTTCATGAATCCTCTTTCCATCCCACCACACAGACCCTACAACAGCTCCCACGTGTGTTGTTCCCTGTATGCTCTACTGTTCTCCCACATCAGCATCTGCTGCTCAGCCTCACTGTCTTCTCCTTGGTGCTAGAGGAGCTGCTCTGTAGAAAGCCATTCCTCCACCCGCCTGCTGATGTGGCCCTGCCTTAGATGAAGGTGGTGCTCTCTAGGACTACAGAGTGCAAGAAGACTCTTCATTAAGGCTCCAGCACTGGAAAGACGCTCTGAGCTCACAGCCAAATGTGACCTGCTCTGCAGGGAAATTCTTTCCCCAGCAACCTCTTTCCCTCCCCCTGGGTTAACAGGCAGCAGGGGCTCGTGGAGCAGGGGTTGTTGATTTGCTAAAGGATCATTGCCTCTCAGAATTGCACTTCAGGAAGCCAGGAATTGCAGTTTGCCAGCTGCATGGTTTCCGTTTCCAAAGGTGCCCTCGTGCATGTACGCGTGTGCCCCTGCTACCTTCCTTAAAGAAATTACTGTGCACAAGGCAAAACACCCCCACAAAGCAGCACTGCAGCTGGATGCCAACAGCACCATGTCCTCTGCTCTAGCATTGTGTACAGCACATTCCCTATTTTGAGGACTAGATGTGTGCCTCAGGCCAGTACAGTTTAAGGACACGAACAAGAAGGGTTACAAATGAGAAGCTGTGGTTAGCTGGCAGCTGGCACAAGTATTGCTTTTTTGATAAGCACTTTAAGTGGCTCATTAATGACAAACCCTTTTCTAGTGAATCATACCTGCAGCCAGTAGATGAACCACAAAGGACAGACTCCAGCCCTTTTCCACAATAGTGCTTGGTGCCTAAAGACAAGTGTTGCTTGGAAAATGACCTTTATTTTTTTGGCAAAAGACAACGACAGGGCAGGGGTTGCAGTGCACGAAGTGCACATGTGCTCAGTCAGTTGGAAGAAGGATGCTTTCTAGCTGCCATGTTTGAATTTCAACTGTTGACTGTGAGCCAGGTTCGAGATGATGTAGGTGGTTTTGTAAGTTACATCAGTAACTCAGTGGGGTGGCTGCAAGCGGGCCAGCTACACCACAGCTCTTGACTGGCACACTTCCATTGGGAAGATGCACAGGTCTGAGCCTAAAGGAGAATTTCCCAGGAGATAAATAATGCCCTATCTGATATTTCAACCTTGGTTGCCTACAGTGTCCTGAGACAAACACTGGCAAAAATAAGGAAAGGGATTTTTTTGTTGTTTCCCAGTTACAAATCCTCTCCGTAGATTTGGAGATGTTGAAAATAATCTATGAGAATGCAGATTATTTTTGAATTGGCATTTTAGTCCAAAACTGGATTGGAAATAATGGTGATGGATGAAAAGGTAAGCCAGGGTGATATGTTACAGTAAAGCTGTGTTGTACTTTAGATTACTTATTAACAAACAGCAAATGGGCCTCTGCCTTGACCTTTTTTCATTTGAGCAAATACACTCTTCCTGCCCCTTGTAAACAGCAGTTACTGGTAACTGAGTCACGTACCCCCTCACATCACTGGAGTTAGTTTTTTTCATTTGTGGCAAGGATTTTAGACAAATCGAATTTTGCCAGGCTCAATAAGGTTATTAGCAGTATTATTAGTCTTAATAATACCAGCAGTAATAATAATACTCTGGATCACCATAAACCTGAAAACATCTAAGTACTTCACAAATATTAATTAACAAAACTCAATAGGAGGTCTGAGAAACCAGCAAAAATTGTCAGCCTCACTTCAGAGCTGAATAGCTGAAAACAGAGCCACAGCAAGCAGAAGTGGCTGTTTGCTTGATGAGTTTCAATTAATGGCTGTTCCTTTGGTGTCACGAAATGCCAGGTGCCCAGTGCCTCTGGCAACACTGCCATGTTAAAAGCACATATCTGGGGCAGCAGAAGTCAGCAGTAGGTTTGAAAACTGGAGACAAAAGGATAGGTTCTTCCACTGAAAGTTGGGCTTTTAGCAGCTGTGCTGCTTAGAATGGGACTGTCACATGTGCCCCAGGTGTCTTGTGCCTTGGCATCCATGACCAATGGTCCCTTGGGCACTTCGGAAAAATCCCACTTCTGCTGATCTTCAGTGAAGCTGAAGACCAAGAACATGCCTAGAATCTGCACATGTTCTTGTCCCAGCAAACTGTGGATACCAATTCCTTTGGCAGCCTTTATATTAAAGCATTTTGAGTGGAGGAGGCGAACTCTGACAAACACAAGGAACCCCTCTGCAATGATGACCACTTTTCCTACCTAAGTATTTCCCTGACTTCCCTCTGCTGGTATTAAAGCTCCAGTAGTGGCTAAATCATGACAATGGCACTAGGGAGTTTGCAGTATTCATCCTGGTTGTAAGTTAATTTCTCCTGCAGATATCACCCAAATCCATTCTGAATCACACAACATTGGGAACTCCATAAACAAGGTGAAAGTTTCATCTAGATTCTTAACCAGTGATGTCTAAGAGTCTTTGCAGCAAGGGGTAATTACTGCTATTAATTACAGACTCCTCTAAGGTACATTATGCCACAGCATACAGAGGATTTGACATACAAATAGAGGGAGTGACTTTTTCATTTCTTTGATTTGTTCAAAAAATGTACCATTTGTAGGCACAGAAGGGACACTGGCAAAGTCAATCTGGATGTGTTGTTTGCAGTCAGGAGCACACAGTGCCGAGAGCAACAGCCTCACAACTGAGCAATCCAGTTGCAGTTTCTCACTCTGACTGCTCATGTGATCTTGAGCATGTCACATAACCTGTCTGTCCCCATCTGTAAAATTAGGATAATAGTAGTTAGTTCATGTTAAAGCCTGAAAGATGTCAGAACAGTAAGAAAAAAGGAGTCTGTCTTCACTGAGCCTTCATCCATTAGTGTCTTTGAAGAGTTACAGAAAACACTGTGACCAGATGGACTCCATTTCCCTGTCTATGATACAACCACTGGTCTTTGCCTAGTGGGCAACTTTTCACTCAGCGACTGTGCTCACTCCCTATGCTCTATGCCTAGTGAAGACATTCTCTGAGAACCTTTTCTCTTCTCTAGAAAGATGGATGGCAACCAGATACTCGAACTTCACAATCGTATTCATCAAATTTACTCCACTTAACTCTCTCAAAGTCTTTACCAAGTCAGATGTTCTCTAACTTTGCAATGAATTTGAAGCATCGCATTTGCTTATAATAAACCCCAATGCCTCACATGTTCCTGTACATCTCCTGTGATACCCACCACAACTGCTCCTTACAAAAGACACAAGCCCTACCACTGAAATCTTGTGAGGTGTTGCTCTTGGGGGCATGGTGGAGTTAATTTTCCTCTACTTCCCTTTGTCTCAGCACCCCCAGGATCAGCTATTCCTCTGCAGAAACACACTGGTGTCACAGAAGTTTTCAGTCATGTGATGCCTGGTAACTTTAATGGGAGTCCCATAGCTGCCATCCCACACAGTGCTTTGAAGATCTGGGCTCTGTGTTTCATCCCAGATAGACAGTCTATAAAAGTCTCGCAAACAATTCAGGCACAGTGTCTGGCTTGGCCAGCTCTCACCACTGACATGTTATCCTACAGCAGAAGCAGCCCCCAGGCTTACATTTGGGCACAAATGGAAGCAACTCCATATCTCTTTGGGAGCCCTCCTAGCCAGCAGATCCTAGAATACACAAGACAAGTAAAACAAGGCAGGGGTCCTCTGCACAGCCCTCTGGTCTTGCACTCTCTGGGCATAACATTTGGCAAACATCAAAGAGGGGAAGGAAGAAGCTTGACAGGAGTTTTGGGGGTTTCTATGGGGTGAGGCATGCTCCATCCAGGCACACACCCTTGGCCTGCAGTCATTCACAGAGCCATGGAATTATACAGTGCTTTCTGAAGAGCTTTTGTGACTGTGATAGAAAAAAAGAAACCAATGGCAGGATGAAAGGAAGGCTGCTTGAATCTGCTGAGAGCCTGAGAGGACACCTTTGCACAGGAGAACTGCCCATCCGCAGGTTAGGGACAGCTGTGTGTAACCTCTGCTTGCTATGGGCACAGCCACTCTGGATTCATGCAGACCTCCCCTTTCTCCAAGCTCTGTCTCCCCTAGCTGTGAGCTCTGTGCTCTAGAGACACAACGGCCTCCACTGCCTGTCCTATCTCCCTCCCTCGCACAACAGGGAAGGACAGACAATCTTACAAGCAAGGGACAGGACCACGGCGGGGGACCACAGTAAGGAAATCAGTACCCCGATGGGTTGCTAAGGTCCCAGAGCCATGGGCACATGGATCCAATGCAGGGATCAAAGAACAGGATTGTGTCACCATGGCGTGCTGCATCCCTCTTCCTCACCTCCACGTATCCATCAGCTGCAGAGAGCAGCTGCTCGGTGGGGCAGGCCCGCTCCACACAACTCAAATATACAGGAGCTGCTCTGCACCTGCAGTGCCTCAATGGTGCAACAGCTCCTGTCCTCACCTAACCCTTCCTTCCTTCCTTACCTTTATCTCAGACACCAGGCTTGTTGGTAGCTGTCTCTTACTGAAAAGCACACCTGGGTGTGCTGCCAGGTGAAAAGGGACACAGAGAACAGTGTCTTCCCATCACCTTGTTCTCTGGCTCTTGCACTGCTGAAGCAGAGAGTGTAGGATGACCAGCCCTAGGACTAGCTCAGTGCCTAGCACCTCAGCCCTCTCCTTCTCTGTGGCTTCTCCATGGAGGTCCCCTCAGCAGTGCAAAGGGAACAGGAAGAATCTGGAAAGCTCTGTGGCTCTGTGCTGTTTTCATGTCTGTTTACACACATTACTCTCTGAATGGGCAGAGGTCTGTGAAACTGCTGATTCATTAACATCTTCACCATCTGTGGCCTCTTTAAATGAGAGTTCACCCTGACCCAAGGATGATTTACTTTTCTTGGCTGTTCATCTCAAATTGATGCTGTCTCCAGCTCCTCAGACTTCGAGGGATTTGGGTAAAAATAAATATTATTGAATCTCTTGTGAAGCTGTTGAGTTAACTCTAAGCAGCGAAGCTTTCAAGTCTCTGACAGAGAATGAAAAGATGTCAAGAGTTAGTGCCAGGGAATGACTTCTCACCAGTTCATAACCAGCCATCTTCTTTAAACCTAGTAGTCTCAGCATATTTGCAGTCAGTTTGGAGACCACTGAAGAATGAGCGAGACTTTCAAGGGCCCTGAGCTAGATCTGAGCATGGATTAGAAACAGAGGTTAAGCTGTCAAATACCACACACATCCACCCTAGACAGGCTACAGCCATCTCCTGCCCCATCACAAGAAAAGCTTCATTTCCTTCTTCCTCACCCCAGCCATCATCAGCATCTGGTTTTTGCAGATGATTTCAGCATTAGCCCTACCATCTTTCCCTCCTTTCTTTTCTCACTGTGCTCTAACAATCTGTTATTGCAGATCTACTTTCCCATGAACGGTCACAGTCTCACCAAGCAGGGCAAAGCTGTGGTCAGTAAGATCTCCTGCCAGGGCATGTTATATGACACTATTGTGGGCAAGCAGCTACCCCCTTCCTCCCCGCCAGCTACGTCTTCCTACTTGTGAAACCATCCCCTCAGAACCAGAAGAACCCGCTCCAGGGTAAGGTGCCCGAATAGGGCTAGCAGGAATTGGCCCTGAAACTTTGTTATTAGAGCTGACACCAGAGGAGTCCAGGGAGGTGCTGCTCAGCTGCACCTCCCACTAACATCACCAGCATGGAAGGTGCTTTGCATGCCTCAGTATTAGCCCCAGCGTTATCACAGGACAAATCATAACCATCATGATAAAATTTTGCAATAACCTCAGTTTAATTAATACTAAGGAGAAAAGTCTTGCCAGGCCAGATGGCCAATTCTTAGTTTCTCATGTGATGACTGTCAAACTACTGTCTCCACAAAAGAACGTCACAGAGCATATTTAATAAACCTTGGAAATGTTTATCACCACAGCAGTAAAGATCCTGGCTGATCTTCCAGGATCTGTCCACATAAAGGAGCCAAATGCAGAGTCATTTTTTAAGGAGTTACAGCCAATAAAGGATTCAGGTGGATATAACTAGACCTTAACTGAACTCAGGCACTACAGTCCAGAGTCACAGAGGTCACTATCTCTCAGCCACCTGCATTCTGTGGACTGTCCTTGGTTCACATTCAAGTTTTCTGCTTCCGTGTCTGCTGAGAACAGCATCTCCAAGGAGATGCACTTTATGCTATCCTCCATGGGCATCCAAAGATGAGGTGCCCCTTCTCTGAATGCCTTAAGGCATGGGGTCTTGCAAACCAGCTCCAAGAACACCAAATGCAGCCTGAGGCTCCTAACACCATGAAGCTCTGATCACTTTACTCTAAAACAGAAGCTGCCCACCAGCAGCAGGATGAGGAGCACAAACATCCTGTTAGTGGAAGGCATGGTTCCACTCTGAAGAGCTTCACCCGGAATAGCTGATCAGTCGGCAGTTAAGACAGCCTCATGGGAAGTGAGAGATGAGCACCCTCAGATTGAGGAACGCATTGAACCCAGGTCTCCCACTTCCTCAGTGAATGCTCTAAAATAAAAGACAGTGACTTAGCAGACAGACACCAGCCAGAGAAAGGAGCACTACTCTCACACTTCCAAGATACTGCTGGCAGTCCTTGGGAGAAGCATACCATCAGTCGTTAGAGGACTCAGACATGAAGTCTTGAATGAGGTTTCTGTGCTTTGATGGGATGGCAGGGATGTGAGAGTGGGAGATGATTTCAGAAACACCTGTACTTTCAGTCTCCCCTCTAGACATGAAACATGCTCTGTTTGGGAGAGAGGTGTCTCAAATACCTAGGTCAGGTCTGGATGTAGCCCTGATTTGAATAGGGAGAACGAGGCGGAAGAAGGCCTTGCCATTGTACAGCATTTCTGCTCTGGTCCCCGGCAACCCATGTACATCTGGGCTACAATCATCTCAGCCTGTCCCAGCAGCCTGGCCTGCTGACTCCTCCCCATCCACGGGCTAGGAAGCCTTGGCACAATAACGCTGCTTTTGGCTCCAGGGTCTGGCTCTTGAGGCTAGAGACAGCAGCACCTCCCATTCGGATACCCATGCCCTGTACTGAGCCTCGTGCACCCCGACCCGCAGTCAGGTAGCACTTCCCTTATGGCTCCAGGGACTGGGGTGCCAGGGGGGCACTATAAGCACAAGGGTCCTTCATTTCATCTGTGCTCTTTGGATGAAAGGATGTCCTCCACGTGGTTCACTAAAGCTTTACAGGTCTTTTGGCTAGTGAATAGACACGTTCTATGGAAATTTGTTTTGGGTCATCTGTATTTTTATATTCTGATGGGACAGGACACTGAAAATTGCTATTCCCCTCTTTGTAGCAAATAGGAGAAAAAATGCCTCCAGACTTTCATACTGCAGTAGAACACTTTAAAGTGTACTGAGTTCTGCCTTATCTGCATTAAAGTGCATTGCACTTTCATGGCCTTACGTGTTATCTTGAAATAATAACAACAAGAAAACAAACCTTCTGTATAAAACAAAGCAATAAAAGTGCATCAGTTTCAAGCGTTGGCTGATAACTCCACAAAGAGTATGTTTCTTTTGGCAGATGATATTTCCATTTTCAGTGTAACTCAAAAAGGCTGAAGTGACTGGCACCACTCTAAAGTTTACTTAAACCCTACCATAGCTGCTGCAGCCACTGCAGAGTTCTGCTTTCATGTTGCTGCTAGCACAGGGAGTTTCAGAAGAATTTTGGATTGGCTTGGATACAAGTCTAGCAGGGTGCTACAAATAGAAATAGCAGAAGAAGGTAGTAGAGTAAAAATATGCAGTGTTAGATCACGGGTAGAGAAGTAGCACAGACAGGAAGCCAGTGAAAGGGATAGGCGTGCTGCTGCTCTCTGCCACTTGCTAACATTTTGAATGCACTTCATTCCCAAATCCCCAACAAAATTCCCACTTGCATTAACCTTGTCTCCCTCCTTTGTATCGACATTAGCAGACATTCGGGCTAAAAAGGCCCTCACACTAGGAAGGAGAACGGCTGCTTTCAAACCTGCCCTTTCAGAGCCGCCCTGTGCATTGCATAATAGTTCACAAGGTCACCACGCTATAAAGCTCCATCTCACGGCAGGTACAGCGGGGATAAACACAGAGCCCTGCACCCCAGCATTTCTGACCTTTGGGGATGCATGTTTGTAGCTGGGCTCAATCCATTCATATGGTGGCCACATCTGAAACTCTGGGTGCCTGCCTTTGTCGATGCACCTAACAGCCTGGCTTGTTTCCCAAGGTGCAGACCACGTCCAGTTCCTACTGACTCCTGAGGGATTCGTCAGTCACATTAAGGAAGCTGAATATGGATTTAGGAGTCTAACTTCTGGCACTTGGGGTGGAAAACTTTAGCCAATAAGACTGCACAATCCTATTACCATGACAGTTTGGGAATGTGAGAACTCAGCAGTTTGGAATAAGGCGCCACATTAAAAATAGATTAAACTGAAAACAGCCTTTACGGCCTACGGCACCTAGGACAAGTGTCTGCCAGCTGAAATGCCTTGTAGGTAGCTGTTCGCTAGTGAATCAGGTGCTGGCTGAAGGTGCCCACAGTTGCCTCAAGACACAGACAGATTTTTTTTCCAGAGACACTGTATTATTTTTTTTTTTTAGTACCATATGAAATTCGGCAGCTCCAACCCTAAGGGGATCCGTGCAAACCTCCTGCTTGCTCTAGTTCCCATGGCACTCACATCCACTGAGTTTCACTTTGAATTCCAGCCTCACCGATCTCCCAACTCAGCCTAGACTGATAAACTGTGCCAAACCTGGGCTCCAGCTAGAGAGCAAGATTGTTTCCCTTTCTTTTAACACTACTCTATGGATGAACCAAGTTGCCTTACTGTGACACAGGAAAAATATGATCAGCATCCAGTGCAAGCTGTTGGGAGGACTTAGCTTCCTGTTCCGTTTGCAGCCCAAGGGTGAAACAAACGGTGAGCTTGTTACCCTGGCTGGCGTCTTCCTGCTAGCCAGGGACAAAAGTCACTTGTCCCTTTGGTTCTCCTAGGTCTGTCCAGCAATGACCACAGAGATTTGCTGACCTGCTGGCAGGCACTTTTGACAGTTGATGGGGTTGCATTCAGTGGCTCTGTGTGTTCTTCTCCGACAGCTCCCAGAGGACAGTGATGGACAGTTATGCTTAATATAGGCTGTCATTTTGTATTATATCTTTTCTTTGGAAGTAACTTCATAAAAGACCAAAACAAAACACAATCCCAAACCCCAAAATCCAAACACCAAAGAAAGCTGAGGAGTGCTGCAGACATCACAAATGAATTATTGCTCCTTCAGTTGACGTGGAGTGAGAAGCAGCCATAGCCCTGCCCGCTTTACTAGAGTGAACTGCCATAGAGTGGTGGTTACTGGTCACTAAACATTACTTCCCTGGATTTCTGCTCTTTTCTTCTCCAGTCCCATGATGTGGTGAGGCCCTTGATAGAGGCCTTTGCTGCTGTATCAGCATTTGTGGCATTAAAAAAAAAAAGTGACAATAGAGCAAACCTTTGGATTCCACAGCTGGGTTGCTTAAAGACATAAATGACCAAGCACAACCCCAGCGCCTAACTGTCCTCCTCCTCGTCCTCAATCTGTCCTCCCATTCCTGATTCATGCAGCAGTCACAGAGTGACAGCAAGGGTTACAGTCTTGCACAAAGAACTGACAAATTAATTGCTCAAAGCAGACTGGATGTATTCACATGTAATGGCTCAATGTGCTGGAATAATACTACAAGCACTCTCCGACCAATTTAATCTTCAGCTGAGTATAGTAACTCACTGAATATTGCAATACACTTGACAGATTAAGAAATCTTTTTATTAGGTCTAATTCCCTGCATATATCTCTCTATTTTTCCTGCAGGATTGTTTGGGAATGCCTTACAGTAACAGGGTCAAGAAAAAAACAGTACATACCAGGTATGTGAACAACTAACCTAAACTTCCCCTGACATTAATATAAAAAATAATATAAAAATAATGCCAAAACTTCAGGGGGGATTTCGGAGTAGTTCTATTTCTGTAGATACAGGTTGTCTGAGAACATCATTGACTAGGTTCTGGTAGAATAAATAAAAAAGGTAAATGACAGATGGGGATATATCTCCCCCAAGCCCTGGGTTTTTCAAAGATGTTCCCTACTCCCCACACTCTACACACAATCTATACATCTTAAGATCCAGAAGGCACCTTTTTTCATATGTAACTTTAAAAATTTACACTAGGCTTTATAATCCTAAAATACCACTGTGGCACAAAGCCACATATGCAATACGTGGGTGGAAAAGCTGTCAGCATAGCGGAAAAAATATTCTGCTGAAACTCAAAACTTTGCAGAAACAGCTGAGTCACTCTTTCGCAGTTAAGGTAGTCTGGGCTTGTTACCCTCTTGTATGCCTCTGGATGGTGTCTGGCACACGTACCCATCCTCTGACTGCCAGCAACTCCAGTACACCTCTAGACAAGAGCTGCCTTGGAAGTATCAGGCTGACTTTCCTCACACAGGTGTATCTTGCCATCCGCAATGCTAACTGAATGAGCACTGACCGTCCTGGGGGCTCAATGGGTACATACAGCAATGCAGGTCCATCTGCACTGGCCAACTCGTATGTATCAGCTCTACACTGCTATGCAAGATAATACTCAGTAATACAGCCAATTTAGGATTTGATCACAGTTCTCATGGCAAACAATGTTTTCCTGACCTCCTGAGAATGAATGTTTTTTTATTAAAAAGCATGAATATAGTGAAAGTTCAAAAACCAAGCTCAAGCACACTAAGCTAAAAAAGTGAGACAAAAAATTGAAAAAAGATCTCCTCATTTACTCCTCTTTTTTTTCTTTTTTTTTTTTTTTCTTTTTAAGTCTCCTGGTTATGAGCCATTTATTAGCACATAAAATTACTGGAATTGCAAAGGCCCAGAAGTCATAACTGCCAATGGATTATAGACTCTACTAATGCATTCACATATGAAATCTATAAAGCTAATTTTAAAAAGAACTCTAGCATAGCCTATACATTTTGATCACCAGAAAATATAATTTGGCTTCAAAATCTTTTGAGTCCTTGACATGCATTTTAATCAGAATGCAAGATTTTCCTGAAAACTTGTACTTGTGTGTCCAAATCAGAAAAGTCTACATACACGTAAACAACAGCTTCATTTGTATGTGCAACAATGTGCCAGATTTTCAGCATGTAAGAATAATTTTCATACAAACTGTAACAACAAGATCACCAGTTACCTAGACTGTACACATACAGCCATGCAAATGCTGTCACTGGGATTCACAGTTGCTTATGGGGACAGTTTGCCACTGGGGAATGGCAATATCAGAAGGTGACTTTTGCATTTTAAGCCCTATGACAACAGGCACACTCTAACTCACAAATCTTCCATAAAAGCTTACTTCTCAGTTTTGTTACATGCTAATCTGATAGCTGCTAGCCAGTTCAACTTGCATCCATGTGTTTCCTCCTCCAGTAGGAGGATTTATTCCATACTGTACATCATAAAAGGGTGCCCAGTGTGTACACATACCCAAACTCAAATTGTTCCCTTACCTTGTCTCCCATCACACTGGAATGATGGGTGGGACACTTGTGAAGGAGGAAACGCAGGGATTGATTCCCCTATGCTTCAAAATTTTCTGACACTTTTCTTGTTCTTCTCATATTTCACAAAACCCAGCAGTCCTCCAGCAAGAGCACTTTGCTTTTCATGGGAAATTACTCTGACTGGGGCAAAAATATGCTTTTCTAAATAAACAGATTAAGTTATATAGCATGAAAGCTAAAAAAAACAAAGTAGCCCCAGCACGCCTACACCCTGCCTGCCATCACCAAGCACACACACATGCCCAAACTTTGGCTGGATATAATTTCAAGCACTAGGCTCCTCAAGAGCAGATGTCGGACAGCTTGTTCTCTCAGACCTTCTCTCTCCTCTTCCTGGATTCCTCTCCTTGAACGTTTGCTTCCAGTCCAGTTAAACTCAATGCAAATGTAACCACTGGCAGAATCAAACTCTAAATATTCTCACTTATACATCTTAACTGCAGACCTTTTTCTTCTCTCTTCTCTAACTTTCCCTCAGTATCACATTTTCTTCCAAATAGGTCCCTCTTTGTCCCTAACAGATTTGTCTATGCTTCTGCTCACTGGTGCCTGCAGTGACCTGTGCTGTAGCACCACGCTGATGAAGGGAAACCTGCTCTCTTGTTCATATATGTTTTACATGCACGGCAGCACTGGAGATGGCATTGCTGGACTCATACTAGAGTCTTCCTGTGCTCGTTTGCTCAGCCCTGTTTCTTCAGCTAGTCCAGAGCACAGTGCCTGCTGCAGTGTGAGCAAGCAGAGCTCAGACACCAGCTGAGCTTCTACCACCGCCAACCACATGATTTGCAAAGGAAAGAGCAGCCACATCAATACATAAACTTTCTCTCAACTAGCAGCATGCCCAAGAAATAAAAGGTAGACACAACTCAGTGTCCTTCCATGAAGCCTCCTCTCAGTCAAACACTAAAGCTCAGAGAAACCATTGAAAAGATACCCGTAATCCACACCAGGCATGGAGCAGGCATCTTCCACGGAAGTATGTAAGCCTTCAAAAACCACTGCTCAGTTACAAGCATGAAATACTAATACCAAAATATACACTTTTTAGCTGAGCCCTAAAATGTTTTCATTACTTTAAATCTTCTCCTATTAGCTACTGAAAGGGGAAGAGCAAATTTCACTCAACTAAATGAATACAGGAAAGCTCCCCCAGTCGGTTGCTCATGAGTTCTTTGCAAGGACAATCCAGGTCACTGATGTAACACTGAGGAATATATCCAGCTACTCAGGAAAATTCGTGATGAACACCAGTTATGTCAAAAAACATCTGTCACTGATTAAAATTCTAAGGAAATCATCCATATACAAATTAGCTAATAAAAGTTAGCTATATTACTGATAACTAAAAAAATCAGATCTCATACACCACTTAGCAATCAAATTACAAAATAAATTACATGAGCTAAATTAAAAATATTAATTACATTCTTAACATATTATATAATGACCTATATATTGTTACAGGTCTCATGAAATATGCACTTGGAATTTGCCTTAGCAAAGACCACCTTTAAATTAGTTTTATCAACTCAGAATTCTTGATGTGATATTTGCAAATGTTATTGCTCACAATGCAAACATAAAGCAGTATACCTAGAGCTTGCTTTATTTACATTACCAACATGTTCACTTAAAATAAGAACTCGATGCTTTCGTGTGGTAACCATATATTGACTTTTTCAAATAAATGTTGCCAATAGAGCTATAATATACATTCCTCACTTAGCAAGCCAAATAATACAGTGCTATTCTTAAAGCTGCAGTCTAGGGAAACAAATCCTAGTTTTATTGTAGCCAACAGCAAGCCGCCTCGCCTCCAGAAACAATTGGACTAAGCCAATTCTGTAACCAATAATAAGATAGGTCAAGAAATTTTTGGTATGAAAACTCTGGCAATCCCATTCTTTTGATATTTAACATGAGTTCCAGTAAACACAGGAGAGTAGCTAACTGGAACGAAGCAAGCAGCACTGGCACATAGCCTTACAAATTTTATATTATTTTATGAGAAGTCTAAATGCTAATTTGCACAATTATGAATCAACAACAGACATTTGTTTCAGCCTGACTGTCATCAGGGTTTTAACTGAGCTGGCATGTCACTAAAAGTATGAAAATAACTTTTAAAAAGTTAGTAAATATGCATTCCCAGCCCACCAAACTGAACTTGGTTCCACCAAAGCAAATTAAACCCTAATGTATAAATGACAACATAATGAAAGTAAAATGTGTATGTGACAAAGATGACTATAAACTTGTATACAAAAGCTAGAATACATGACACTTGGTGACCAACAGTGGGTTTGGCACTCAGCCCTCATCTCACAGTTGCTGGTTTGGGTGTACTTACTGGTATTTGTTGCATCCTCTCCTCTCCCTGAGGGCCTTCGGTACAAATCACATGGTGGATCCAACACGTATCAGCAGCCCAAGATTTATTTGATTCTCAAGGCAGGTCTACAGCCAGATGTATCAGAAGCTGTGGAGGGAATACCTAGGGTGAGAAAACTGAAGTACAGAAGTTCCACGGTATTCAAGACGGTTCTGAAACTTTTTGAGGCATTTATTCAGCCAAGACTTTCCCTCATTGCAACAGGATTTTGCCAGAGAAAATGGTTTGAATGCCTAAAGTAGGGTTAATGTGATTCTTTATTTTAAATGTATATAATCAGAAATCACTAAATCCTGCCCAGGAAAGGTGCTGTGCTAATCCCTCTCTACAGCCAATTGCTACTGACTCTCAGTGAAGCTGCACTCACAAAAGCATCCATTACTGCCTACTACCCAGCATCTTCACACCTCAATAAAGCCAAGTCATCAAACTAATAAAGGAAAGAGTAATGCCTAAAACTAGGGGAGGTCTTGAATCTCTTTGTCGACTAGGATCTGTTGTTAAAATATAACTTGAACTGCTGCACAGAAAATACAGTCAGTGCAGGTAACCAGAGCCAGCTTCCACCGCATGGGCCCAATCCTGTTCCCACTGAAGTCTGTGGCAGAACTCCAACCTGTTTAATGGGAACAGCAACAAGCTTTCTATCTACTTAATATAAATGAAGATACACATCTCCTCTTTGACACATTTTGGGCTCAAAGCCATTGGCTGACACTTGTTTGGTTCTCTGCATGCATGTGACTCATGGGATAATATAATGCCTGATTTCCATTCTGCCAGACCTGTCTTTCTCCGTGGTTAATTATTAATTTCAGAGGCAAGATGCAATACTGCAGTAAAATAGGATGGTGTTAAACTAAGAAAATTGCACTGAAATATTTAGAGCAAATGGATCAGATTCCCTTTTGTAAGTATTCCCTTCTAATTAAAGAGGTACACCCACATAGTCCTTAAGACACGAGCCCATTCCTCCTGCATACAGAGGGAATTTGTGGAAGTCTCTAGCAAAGTACTTCGCAGGCAAGGTAGTGTAAACACACTACAGCATCAAGGGAAACCTGAAAATGCCATTAGAAAATCTGTATTCTAAATAGTTGAGTTTCATTTCAGGCTACCTACACGGAACTGGGTTACTCTGGATATACAGGTGCTCGGTAAACTATGAGCATGTGCTGATCTTCCACCAAAGCTGTAAACTACTGAGGACAAGGGCTGACTTTCTCTCCTTGGATCATAGTCCAAGTTTGAGATACTAAGTGGTACCATTAAAAAAATTAAATTATTAATAATATAATATGGGCTGAAAGATATTATCTGAACAGACTTTCTGATTCTTCTGAAGTTTCTTGTAGTATGTTTGTTATTATCAAGTGTTGTCTCAGCTTTAAAATGCAATTACCTCATATATGATACAGCAAATCACACTGGAACAGATATTCCCATGCAATGTATATGTTTGCATGTGATTTCACTTGTATAAACCCAATTTCATTACAGGGGAAGAAAGAGATGCCCCGAACCAGAGATGCTGTCATGATTTCGGCCAATACCCAGGTGCCAGATGCTCTCTGTTATCCCCCCACCACCCTCTCAGGGGAAGATAAGAGGGGGATAAGGGAGAGAGACTTTGAGATTGGAAAAAATACTAGAACAGTTTTAATGAAACAGAAAATAATAACAGTAGCAATAATAAAGATGGTGAATTATAGACAAAGATGCAAATATATCCAGATATATAAATTAAAATTGTAAATATGGAGCCTGAGCTTCCTGCATGGTAATTATATCCAGACCAGAAAAGTCCCAAACTGGACTCGGCAGGGGATGGGGGTACCTGGGCCCAGTGTCCCAGCAACAGCCCACAAAAAAAACCACCTTGGAGGGGCCACATCAGTCCTACCCGAGGAGGCGGGGGCAGGCGACCTGGCTGTGTGCTCAATGTTCCTCTGCAGCCAGGGCTGGGGCAGAGCAGCAGCACAGGGAGGGGTGGGCAGAGGCGCCCCCAGCCCTCAGCACAGCAGCGCCAGGAGCCAGGGGAGGGCTCTGAGGAGCCGTTGGATCCTGAGCGCCACGGGCAGGAGCACTGGGATTGGTCCGTGTGGGTCCTGACCCAGCCTCCCCTCCCCACAGGCACCGCTGCTCCCCCCATGGCCATGGCCCCATGGGCAGTGCCGATCCCGGGGTGCTCACACCAGGACAGACGTCAACATATAAAACATTATTTTTTACTTAACATTTTATCCCAAGAGAGGGCAGTGGGCCTGTTCCTCCACCCTTTGCTCAGTTAGACATTTGCCGCTCTGTTCACCACCGGACCGAGTCAGACCCAGTTCCACCAGTACACTCAGACTGGGAAGCGCCTGCTTTCCCCTAGCAGCAAAGCTTGCATATCTCCCCTGCAGCATGGAAATTCACGTGGAGCACTCCAAAAGCTGTTCCTATCTTCCAAGCCCCCGAAGCAGGTGGATGAGGCCAGCTCCTCAGGGCAATCCACCCGTCGCAGCGGAAAAACAACAAATCACTGAGAAATCTTGACATTTCTCCTCCACCCCCGACCTGCTGCAGGACTTCGCTATGGTCATGAGCAATCTCTCAACTCTGCACACAGTGCTAGCAGACAACTCCTCCCTTCCTCCCCAACATGCTTGCTCGGGCTCTCAGTCACTGCCCACCCCCATGTCTCACCCCCTCTGTGTCCCCAGCCCCATGTCTGGGGCTGGTGAGGGTGACGGGTGGAGAAGGAAGGACAGCACAGCCACATTGGTGTGGCAGGATGGGCAGAGGCTGGCAGCATTGCAGCAGTGCTGCGTACAGAAGGAACAGGCTCGGTGGGAAACCTTCAAAAAGCCACCCCACGGTCACGAAGACAAACGCTGCTGAGCATATGCACACCCACAGCACCCTGCCCAGCGCTGGAGCTGCTCGCGCCCTTGCCCAAGCCAGAACAGTCCTGGTGTGGGGAGATGAGTGGGAATGCCACGTGCAAGGCCAGCCCCTGCCCACAGCCCTGCCACTCACCCCTGCGCCCACCGCATGCTGCAGCAGCACAGCCCCCGCCTGCCGTCCTCCCCTGCAGCAGCATGGGCTGGCAGCTGTGCTCACACCAGGGTGCTGGACTAGACAATCCCCAGAGGTCCCTTTCCAGCTCCAACTGACCTGTGATATTTGGAGCAGAAAGTGCACAGAAACCCCCACACCACCCGGCGCTCATAATGCATGCCTAGATACTGCTGAACCAGGCCAGGCAGGGGGTCACACGTGAGACCTGAGCGGTGCAATACTGCTCGCTGTGACCCTGGTGCTAAGGCAAACAGCCCTGAACACGCTGCTGAGAGCATTTTCTCATCTGGGCAACCACTTGGGGACTTGTCAGAGGCTCAGATGTATGCCGGGGTAAGGATTCAGGCTGAAAGTAAGAGAAAATGCAGAGCTGCAGCTGGGGAGGGCTGGGAGGAGGCTGCCACAGGCAGGCTGCAAGGAGCACAGAGACTGCAAGGAGCACAGAGGCTGCAGAGCGCTGTGCTGCCAGAACTGTTTTGTCTAGGCCACGGCTGGGGGCCTTGTCGAAGGCTCAGCCTACAGTTAGGGTTAGGATTAGGGAACGCTGCTCGCTTTGGCACTGTGTTTAAGGCAAGTGTCTCTGAACACTTCCCTGCTATCAATTATTTACCCTCTGAAATATCCCAGGGCATGCTGTGTTTATATAACTATTGAAACACCCATGCGGTAGATAGGTGATCTTAATTTTGAATCATAGAATGGTTGATTCTCCTGCCACCGAGGGCCTGTTTAATCTACAGTTCATTTAAATTAATGGAAAACTCTGCTTTGTCTGAGGCCATGAACGATTTGCTGAAACCACACACACACACACGGTGAGTCACGGTTCAGAACATAACTCAAACGACCAGGACTGTATTCCCATGCTGTAACCACGAGATTACGTCCCTCCCACATATCCCCTGCAATGATCCTCGCCGGGGTGATAGGAGCGTTTCCCCACGTTACACGCTGGGCAGCATTGCTCAGCAGGGCACACACCTGAGGGAGCACAGCTCTGCCCCTGGGGGGGACACACACACAACTGAGAGTCACTGCTTTTGCCCAACACCACTAGAACTCAACTCTTCCCTTGGGAATTACCTCTTCTCGGAAAATTACCAGCTCTGAATCCTCCGATTGGTACCCAACTGAACAATACAATCCTTAATCCTGATCCACACGCAGCCCTTACCCGTGGCCGAGCAGCGAGTGCTTGCAGGTCGCCCGTCACGGTGGGTTTGGGAGGAGCAGCGGCACCTTCCCTGGGCTCCGCAGGCTGGCACAGCCCCGCCGGGAGGAGGCGAAGCCCCTTGGCATCTCAGAGCCGCCGCCATCGATCGTGAGGCACAGGGGCCCGGCGGGACTCGGCCGGTGAGGCGCTCCAGGAGCTGTGCTGAGGGCATGTGCTGCCTCATGGCCCGGCAGCACCTGGTCAGGGTCCCGCAGGTCCCCCCCTGCCTCTGGGGTGTGCATTCCTGCACTCTGCGTGCCACGGCAGCGCCGCACGGGGCAACCAGCGATGGGGAGCTCAGGGCTCTCAGGGGCTTCACCCGCCCCAGCACCGGGGACGGGACCCGGGGCAGCTTTTCCTCACACCTCGGGCACAGCCTCGAGCCGGCCCCGGCGGAGGGGAGGCTTTGGCCGGCTGCTGGCGGCGGGAACGGGCGGTGACCGTGGGGGCCCCGCTGACCTCCCCACAGGACACCCGGGCACGGCGCCACGGGCGGGGCCGGGCGGGGCCGGGCGTTCCTGCACCTC
>VZRW01004275.1:846055-860395 GCA_013398125.1 Aegotheles bennettii | reverse complement strand
ACGGGCACCGAACAGGCCGGGGGGGGGGGGGGGGGGGTTGGTGGTCCACGGGGAGCTGTAGCACTGTCTAAACCACCAAAATGCTAGTAAGAACTCTGAACAAAGTCACGATATGGAAGAAAAGCATCAAGTCTGTGACAGAAGTGAGTTTTGGATGCTTCAGAGTGGAGAGCAAGATGTCCCCAACTGCATCCAACTGTCCAAGTTCTGCTTGGTCTATAGTGAACCCATTCTCAGAAAAGAGACAAACCCAGAGCTGGACTTTTTGCCTGCTGGGAGAAATATCATCTAGAATAGTAGCTGGTAAGCAGCTTGTAGTCAGAGTTTTTGAAAGGCCTTATCCAACTGAAGTCGGCAGAAACATGAATAAGCCAATGGACATTTAGAATAAAAGGTCAGAGCTGCATGAAACAGCAGAAGCTTGTAACTATGTTTGTCATTTAATAACAATACCTACGCCTCTGTAGTCTTAAAACGCTCTCACATTTTATAATCATTCTGAAATTAAGGCCTAACCACATATTAAAAGAAATTCAAAGTAAATCAGAAAGTTTAGGATCAGATTCCATTCCTAATTACTGTAATTAACGAACAAGTCCCCACAATTTAAGGACTGGTTTGCTCAGTACTAGTATTTTTTTTTACATAGACCCCCTTTTATCTAAGTTAAGAACTTATAAATAATCTTTTTTTACATGAAAACATAAATTCTTGTTCAAATTGTTTTAATGTGGTATAAAATGAGGTTCCCAGACTTAGACAAATAAGAGGATCCTTTATCTTTTTATTGTCCTTCCTTCTGTGAAGTCAAACAAAATGTTTAGAAGCTGATCATCCCTCAGACAAGCACAAATGCATATTTCCTCACGCACATCAACAGTGACTGACACCAAATATTTCAAATCTAAACTCGGGAGAAAACTTTCATTTTTGTTGCTTCAGTTACATGTGTCAGAGTTAATTTAACTAAAAGAGGAAGGATGTGTGTTGCATACTATGGATCCCTGAAAAGCAGTGTGGCTGTCAACTCTTGAGGGTGCTATTCTTCCATCTCAAAGCAGAACTCACTGTGTAGGAGCTAGGGGAGGACCGGAGGAGTGCTCCTCAATTCAAAACAGCACCAAAAGTCATTTACACAAAGTCAGCTGTGCTGGTTTCTGCTAGTAGGGAAGGAAACTGAATAGGGAAACATAATCGTGCAGGAATGTAAATATCTGCTTTATGTAAGTGAATTTTGTGACTGTTAAGAGTTTTTAATTGCACTGTAATACTGATGTCTCTTCATTTCACCTGAATTCAGCTCCTCTGCTGTGCTCAGGCCTTTGACTCCCATGGGCTGTGAAATTGGTTACCTGGCTATAGGACTCAGGCTGGCGTTAAAGGCTGCGTGGGCCATACAGCACTCTGCTTTCTGATCTGGCAGCTCAGAAGTATGTGCAGAACACGGCATGTGGCAGCCCTGTTAAGAATCCGAATGCTATTACACATTTATTTTACTACCTTGTTAAACTAGAATATTTCATTGCTACTGACAACACTCCAGAATGTCCTGTCTGCACGCAAAATTCCTTGGGGCGAATGCCAGCACGGCCCAACCTCTCTCCTCTCCCACCAGCAGAAGGGGTGGGGAGGAAAGGAGACAGATTTGGCTAGGGCAGGGGTGGGCACTGTGGAGCAGAAAGGACAGTACAGCTGTCCTGGGAGTGACAAGGGGACATAGTCCTCAGCTGGGCACAGTGTTGTGCCCCAAGTGCATGAGAGAAGTAGGCAGGGATGGAGCAGCAGTAGTTTCCTACATGAATAAAGAGCTGGCAATATACCATCTTACTTCTTGTGGTGTAGTGAAACACAAACTTCTCCCCTCTCCTGTCTTCTGCCCCAGGGAGGAGAAACATGATACTGTACATAAAAGCTGCCACACATGACAATTTTCAAAGGAAAAAGCTTTATGTGCCAAAGCCTTGGAGGCCGGTAGATCAGTATGCAGCATGGTATGACAAGTCAACCAGGACCTTCCCTTCAGCTGGGCAAGATACCTGGTGACTGATTACCATTTTGATGTGCAGTTTGGCCCAATGACAGACGATTTATTTACTTATCATTACAGCTTTTCTCCTTTGGAGAAACACTATTTACAACTCCAAGGTGAACCATCTCAAATCCATACTATCTTCCTCTTCCTTTTTCATATCATTTCCTTTGTCTTCAGGGTCTCTGTTACCATGTCCTCAACCCTTCCTGTCCTTGTGCTCTACTGACTCTTGGCTCCTCTCCTGAGGGCCCAGTCCATTGCAAATACCAAGCTAGCTGACTGGGAGCATCTTTTCACTTCCATTTGTCTGGTTACTGCTCACCTCCATTCAAATGGTGCTCAGAACCCAACCTGTTTCCAGCTTGTCACCCATAATCATATACAATCAGTCTGTGAAGTTGTAAGTGGTTTATCCATTCACATTTTTTGCATGGTTAATGAGCCATTACATCCATAGTTCCTCTTTTATAGTTGGGACCATATTCATGGTGCCCAGAATATTCCAAATGCTCTTCAAATACAGGATTAAGTTCTGTTCCAAAGAACATGCAGTTGAAATACCACAAAAAAGGATGTGATAGTATTGCTCTTCACCCCTCACCGTACTATTTTCTGCTGCAGTATTAGGCCATCACCTTTGCCTCAAGACTTCCCCAAGTCATGTTTACAGTTCTCCTAGTGGTATGCATCTTTTATCCCTTTGCTCAGTATTTGGCCTATCCACAAATGATCCATTCTCTCTATATACTTTTAATTCAGACTAAACAATAACCTCCCTTCTTTCACACCTGAATTACTTTTCAATCTTCTGTCTACCTTACAGACTTTAGTGGTTTCTCTAATCATGAATAGCTCACAATCTTTAATTCATTCATGCTCACAATCTCCCTGGGAGGTGGAGCAGTGTTGTTACTCTCTATGTCACAGCTGGAGAGCCGGCAGACAGAATGACTTGCCAAGGCCACACAAGAAATAAGTAGCAAAGCTGAGAATTTAATCTCTCCCATGTCCTGAGCTAATATCACAACCAATGAGCATACAAAAGTTTGACTACTGCTTCCCTACAAATGAAACACTTTATTTTTTATACACTTCCTTGCTAGTTTTTATTTTTTTTATGGAAAAGTTAAATTAACTTTTATCTTGAAATTAATTTATTTCTGAAGTGAACTGCCAAGAAAATGTCATTCTTTTCTTTTTTATTTTTGACATTGTATCCTTATGGGAGCATATAGGAAGTACAGCTAACTTTCTTCTAGACCCTGCCCCTAGTCTACTGAATTGAATACTCCCTAAATTAACTTTACTCCCCTTTAGGGCAAATTGTTATACGGATCAAAATTAACTAAAGAGTAAAAATGTGGTAAAAAGTTACATTCTGTAGTATAGTACAGATATGAAAGCCTCATGCTGTCATTCCAGAGATGAACACATTGCTGAATCCATGGCAGGCTTCAGCGGGATGAGAACTGCACAAGGCCTCTCAGAGAACTCAAGGCTCTGGTGAGTTTTTTACACTTTTCTTACATTGAAGCTATTGTGTGATTCACAAGTCAGACAATGGGATAGCCTCACTACCTGGTAACTCATAGTTTTTTGATTCCCAGCCTGCAAATACTTGATGCTCAAAGTATCTATAGAAGTAAGGACTAAGACCTGGAAATATGAAGATAATACACCTTTGGTGCAACCTTTCTTTTATTCATGTCATAAAGTATTTGGCTTTGGTGGCAGGAAGGTTATGGGCCACACTTGACACACATTTTAAAATGTCAGGTTTTATAAGTATTGACTCTATACTAATAGAAAGTACTTCTACGGCTCAGTGTGGGTGCTGCCTTGTATCTGGAAATTTGACCTCCCTGTTGAGCTAAACTCAGCTTTCTCTAATTATCCCACTGCCAGCCCAGGGATTACTGGCATGAGTAATCTAAGCAGGAGTTGGCCTACTAAATGAAAAATGTAAAAGGCAGCGAGAGGGAAGAGAGTCATAAGGAAGCTCTGCAAAGTTGTTAGAGTCACTCGGTGACATCACCAATGAATCCCAACTGTGATCAAAGCAACCGCCAGCACCAGGGAACTCCAGACGTGCAGAGGAAGGCAGCGAGCAGAGGCCATCTCAGTTTGAAAATGTCTGCAGTTTTGTTATCAGCTTCAAGCTAAGAACAGCAATCCTTCTGGCATCAGAATTTCCCTGACTCTTCTAAGAATAACCACTGTACAAAGATGAGACTTAAGAGGCAGCTTACATGTACAAGCTGGCATGTGGTGCTGAAGTTCCCATCTGCAGCACATTGACCCCGGCACAGAGCGATTTCACCGCAAGACTGACCATGCAGCAGGCTGATGGGGCAGCACTGGCTCTCCTGCAACCACTGGTGAGTGACATGAGAAATGGTTCTTCATTACCTGCAGAGATTCCAAAGGTCGCTGGAAAACATCCAGCAAAAGGACTTGGCACTCCCGCCTGCTGAGGTAACATCCATTCTGCCTTCTGACCCTTGGTAGAAACAGGCTTCACCTGGTGACATTCAGCATGCCAGTCTTGGTCAGAAAAATCAGGCATTGCTCATTGCTGCATGAGTTCCACAAGACTTTTGCACTTACCCTTTTCTGTTCAAACTAGAATCTTATGCTTTAGGTAACACAAGTCTTTATCTTAAGTGCAGTAAGAGACTCGCCTCAACCAGTGAGTCTAACGATCGGTAGGTTTTTCCTGAAAGGATCACAGTCCCATAAAAATCTAGAAACTAAAGTTGGGAGCTTACAAGGACATTTCAAAGTTTTAGAGAAAACAGGACTGGCTACCTGAAGTTATGATGCTTGGAATAAACCATTCCTTCTGCTCAGTTTTCAAAGGCAGCTGACAGCTGAGTTACAGAGTGCTTTAAATAAATATTATCAGAATTCATATGAATAAAATCAGAAGACTTCTTTTAATGGAAGCCATCATCTTCTTCATTCATTTTATGGAAGCATAAAAATGATATTTTGTTTGCAGTAATAATTCTGAAAGCAAAAAAGCCAGTGCCAGGGCTAGGCTTTTTGCCAGATGTTTTGGTATCTAAATCCCATAAAGCAATGCTGAAAAGGCACAGCCCCTCAGCTAGGAGATAACAACAATGTCATGTGACTTACATGGCCATATAATTAATAACCAAAGCTACTCATTCAGCAGGAAGGAGTCCAGTGCTGAGAGGCTTCTAATTCCAAACAAAAAGTCTTTGTAAACTACTCGTGTTTCTAAGTATAAAACGAACCAGCTATTAATTGGGTTCCTATACTGAAAAAATGTCTATTTGTTTCCTTCTGCTGCTGTAATTAAAGACAGGAAATGGGAGTAAGTTTTTGGAGTCTATACATTATTCACTCGGAATAATTCTTTTAGGCCTAAACAATTAAACTATATGCTAATTTTATGCAAATTACATGTAATATATTAATATGAGCATAAATCCTACATTCCTTAACAAACCCCAATATTCTATTAATGGGGAATATAAGCAGTACAAACTGCTCATATTTATGACATAAACATGGTAAATATAAAGTGAAATTTAACATGGCAAAGTAAAATTTAATTTTAGAAAAATAATTCCTAGATTCTTTAAAAGCGGGCAAAAATTCCAGATTTTTAATTACATGAGTTGCACAGTTCTAAAAAGAATTCATGCAACATGTTTTAGCACTGGTGTTACAGCACTGGATTTTATTTTACTAAAAGGTATGATTTTAAATGGAAGATGATGATTTATAAACCTGCATGCCACAGAACCCATAGCATGGCAAGGATAAAGCCATGCTGGTTCTCTGCAGTCTGACACTCAGCTGCTGAAAGAGAAGCACAGAAAAGTGCAACTCAGCCTAGAACCCTGTTGCTTCCTGTCAAAGAAACAATTGCTGACAGTTATCACAGCCAACACAGCTGGTATTTAGGTTGAAGAAGACAGCACAGGTGATAGTGGGTCAGTTTTTTCCATTAAAAAAGGGGCTGCTGCACACCAGCATGAATGTTCTGGGGCCTTTTAGAAAGGCTTAGTATATGGAAGTATTTATATAACTAAGTGCATGGCTTATGGATCATTTACATTTAACTTAAGTCATCATTTGCATCTATGGTAGGATCTAGACCACATGGGAATGACTTTTCTCCTTTATTAATAAACTGAAGTAAACATCACTTAGCTCAGCATGTCATTGATACAAGTTTGAGGCTGTGCAAGCTCAGCTGCTGATTCCACTGGATATGCAAAAATTGGTGCCTATATTTTATAGAAGAAAATCAAACCCTAAATATCTGTGTCTCTATTATGATAAAAATGTTCAAACAGTGGGAAACGCTGCACACAGAGCTCAGATCTTCTGACACATCAACTGCAAACTTAGTCTTTAGGAAGCCAGACTTGCCCCCAGTGCCCCTTGCCTGTTTGTTTCAGTGGGCTCAGAGCTATTCGAGTCAAATCTCCCTTGCAGCACTAAAATACTTTTAAGGCCTTGGATCCACATATTTTGGTCAAGGCTAAAAAAAATCCATCTGGTGTTAGAGTATCAGAACATGTGACACATATCACATTTTCAGCAATCTATTTAAAAACACATAAAGAAAGTAAACTCACGCACGCTCTTCAGCTCATAGCTCAGCTACCAAAGGTGCTGTAGTGTGAAGTATCCGAGCTGCCTGTGAACGCTCACTACACCTACACAGGTGGTGTGCCTTCACATGATGAAAACCAAAGACGTGGACTGTTTCAGAATATGCTGCAGGATTCTCTCCTCATGACACACACCAGTGTTGAATAAATGTCCCTACATTAAGATAGTGTTCACAGAAATGAAATATTTTGTTATAAACTTCCTGTGCTTAAGGCAAGGGCATTTGTGAGTTAGGTTTTCCAGTTATTTATGGCACCAGCAAAGCACAACACCCCACGTTAGCTTGTTCCCAGTATGGTAGCCTCTCACAGGTGGAGTTCTCTGGGAGTGGTTGCCCATGTGCAAATCCCTGCTAGGAGTACACATACACCTGCATGCACTCATCCTCTCTTCATTGTGTTCATAGGAAGGAAAAGACCAGCACGTGTGCTACATTCAGTTCTGTTCCACCTGCTGAGTCCCTTACTGTCAAAGGGCTTCGCACAAGTGGGAAAAGAGGATGGGAGGTGAAGGTACACATAAACAACGTACCTTGAAGAATTTCATTTCCTGGTAAGCAAAGTCCTTTTCTCCAACTGCCAAACCCCATTTTCAAACCCCAAACCGGGACTGTGGGTGACTTCAAAGCAATGCCTGTAGTCCCTGGAGGAGGGCCTCAAAAACCTGGACAAATGATTGTGACTTTTACCACATTCATTGCACGCTTTGAAGGTTCCTGTGATTGTGTACACCTCGGTAAAGTCCTCTTTGGAATGTGTATGTTCAGCACACATTGGGTATGCAGAGAAAGTCTTCAGGGAAACCACCATGCTTCAGCAGAGTAAATCTCTGCCAAGTGGCTGCTGGCATTATATCGATTGCCAGTGCTCATGAACCACTGGGAGTCTACAACAGCAGGTTCAGTATGTTTTGAAGTGTTCTGTGTTCCCATCAACTTTTCCTTTGCATGTTACTCTTTTTTGTCCCATATTTTCGCAGACAGGCTGCTCCCCTCCAAGTCACCAACATCATATTATTTTTTATAATATTGCTGATCCTGAATTCTTTCCTCGGGCAAAATTCCTGATAATGTCAGTTGGTGTCTTAATTGTGTAAGAACTTCTGATGAAATAAATCATGCCTGATGCAGGAAAACCCCACACAATGGCTAAACAACTCAGAACACAGAGAGTTTCCTCTGTACAGGGATTTGCTGAGTTGGTTTTTAAAGCCAGTGAGATGCAGAAACATGACCTCAAAAGACATGCCAGCAATGGAGGGAGCATAAAGCTTCTCTTGACTGTCAGAGGGAAATCTGATCTAGTTACTGCTGAGAGGAGAGAAAATCAGATGAGCCCTTCTCCAGTGACATTGTTGTCCCTGGGACATGCTAGCAAAGTGTCTTTTTCTACAAATTTTGCTGCAGTGTTTATATACAGTAGAAACCTAACACTAGATCGTGTCTGGTAAATTCTCTATGTGATAGTCAGGTACCTGCAAGCATAATTGCTTTGTTCTTCTGGGAGCCTACAATATGTTAGAAGGTATGCAGAGCCAAAGAGCAGAGAGCTGTGCCCCACTGTTTCTTTGGAATTTGCTTCCATTTCAGGAGGCAGAAAAAACAGTTAACTCACCAAATGCAGAGAATCAGCTTTCTGGAAGGAGGATGGCACTGTTCAGATAAGTACTTGTTTTCTGTTGGGGACAGGAGATAGTCCTTGCTTGCCTGACGAATGTGCCACTGTCACGGATTACCTAGCACAAAATGCTCCTAGATGTTATAGCAGGAGGTCACTGACAAACATGCTGTTGTTGCCAATACACTTTCTCAAATTGTCCCCCCACATATTTTGTATTATTCAGGCATAAATAATTCATTTTCTAGTCACATCTATGAACAGAAGTGAGGCAGAGTAAACAATCAGGTGGACTATCCCCTGCCAGCTTTGTTTCTGTTTTCTTTTCAAATGGCTGTTCATTGAGCTTTTTATGGTCGTATAGGCTGCAGGGAATAATAAAGCCACTGATAAGAAAGAAGTTTGTGTCATCATTCTCCCAACACCATGAGACTGAAGAAGAAACAGAGCTATGCCTCTCCAACTTCATTGCTTTCCTGGAAGGGTATTTATTTTAGGCTTCTGTTCTGAAGAATGATTTTGAAGTCTGGATAAAATTCATCCCTAAAACTATTTACTCTTCTTGATATCATATGAATAACGTAAAGTTCTTCACTAGAGTATACCCCATGACAAATAATGCCCTAGTAATTATGGGTGGGGCTTTTCATGCAGTGACTGATGATACCTTGGAAAAGAGCCATGGCACTGTGCATTCAGAAGCTAAGCTATCTAAATCCTTGCAGGCCTCATTTATGCTTTTGGGAATATAGGACAGGTGTGGCAGTTACTAAACCTGGATACTTGAGAATTCACCTCTTATTCCCAGGTGTGGGCCATTAATTCTCGCTCAGACTTGTTCAGCTCTAACAAGTCTCTTTTGAACCAGTTTTTATATGTGCACATATACACACATGATACATTGCATTTTCCTTTCAATCCACTTATCTACATTGTTTATACTCCTCTTTAGCTATGCACCTCCACCTTACATTTTACATACGCATGGCAGCAAACCCCAATACTGCTCAGTGACAGTCTGCAAATCCCTGTCACATTCTGTAGATACCAGAAGAATCACAGTTTGCATTGCTGAAGAAGTTCAGGTAAAACTCAAGCCAAGCCTCAATGAAATTCACGACAATGGCTATACCCACTTTAGTTGGATCACTAAGCATCAGAACAAAGCCAGAGAACACTCACAAGCGTAGGCTGATGAAAACTGCAAAATCCTGTAAAAAACTGTAAAGGAATGTGGCACTCCTTCTTTTTGCTAGATGCTCTTCCAGAAACCTGAGCACTTTGGAGTAATGTGACACAGTTAGAGTCTCCTCCCAGACCAGGTATTCTTCAGGGACACACTTGGTATTTTTGAACTCAAATACCTCCAAGAAATCTTCTAATTCCAATTCTGATATTTCTATAGAATACCCTTGGTAGAAACAGGCTTCGACAAAGGATTACTCAGGGTAATGAGATGGCCTTCTTCCTCCAAATCCCTCAAGAGGCCACTGCTATCGTGGTATGCTCAGATCAAAGCATTGGTATTGGAGAACCTGAGCTCATTTAGCTTAAAGCACAAATTCCTGAGGGATAAGCATAGGCTCGGTAAGAGTTTTCTTAAAAAATAGATTTATCATCAACAAGTACTTTGTAGCTATGAAAGAGAAGCCTGTGATATGTGACTGTTAAAGAATGCAGCCTGCTAACCAGAATAACATACAAAGAAGTGAAACATGCAAAAATGGGCACACCTTTACCCATGCAGCTAGCTAATTCTGAAAGTGCTAGCTAGAAATTTCTGATTAACAAGTGTAACTTCCTGATAATGGCATGAAACAAAAATACAGCAATTAAGGAACTAAATCTCAGGGCAAAATTAACACAGATTCTATCTAGATGCAACCAGTCCATCAGGCATGAAGTGCCAATCTCCCACTTAAAATTGTAGAGGAAATGGGAACAGCTGTAGCTAGAGAGAAGTGTGGCATCTAACACCTATGAAAGTGACAGGCTGGGTTTCTAGTAAAAGTGATCATTGATACATTTGTTTTCTCAGACACTGTAAGATTTCTGTGTTAGCCTGATTCATTTTGCTATTCCAAACAGCCTGCTGAAGATGTGGGGAAGGGAACAGCTGTCTGGGTTTTTTTGTCCTCCTCCATTTGAGACACATTCCTTTTATTCTCTCTGGAGAGAAGGCTCTGGGGAGACCTTAGAGCACCTTCCAGTACTCGAAGGGGCTACAGGAAAGCTGGAGAGGGACTTTTTACAAGGGCATGGAGTGATAGGATGAGGGGGAACAGTTTCAAACTGAACAAGGGCAGATTTAGATTGGATATTAAGAGGAAATTCTTTCCTGTGAGAGTGGTGAGACACTGGCACAGGTTGCACAGAGGAGCTGTGGCTGCCCTCTCCCTGGAAGTGTTCAGGGTCAGGTTGAATGGGGCTTGGAGCAACCTGGTCTAGTGGGAGGTGTCCCTGCCCATGGCAGGGGGTTGGAACCAGATGATCTTTAAGGTCCCTTCAACCTAAACCATTCTATGATTCTATTCTGTCCATGTAATTAGTTTCTTTCAAGACACCAGTATGAGTAGCTCTAGATATCCAGATAACGTTAATATTTTGATAACTGCAAGTATGGGAAGTAGTACTGGAAGATGCAGAACTAGAAACTGGAAATACTTAGTTGCGAGACTTATTAGCTGCATAGAGAGAAAGAACAAAGGCATTGGATTTTTCCTGTAAATGAACTCCAGGCAATATTACAATAAAATGAATGTTTGCTATTAGAACAGAATGACTCCTTTCTTTACTTAGTATTTTCTAGAACAAAAGCGCTGTGACTTTCCAAGGCTATAGTGAGTCAGTGCTAGAATTAGAAGTGCAATCCTGAAATAGTGGTCATCACTAAGCAATGTTTCCTCTCCTTTCTCCTCACCTATTCAAAAAAGCTACCTCTGACAAATTGTCTATTAATAGACAAGTTTCTATAATTTAAATTATCAGATTGGATTGAAAAAAATCAGAAATTCTGTGCTTAACAAGTGTAAGGTTTTCCAAACAAGCAGAGGTATTGATAATACTGATAATACTTTTTATTTCTGAGTTTCATTTTTTTTTTAAATACAGCTATTTGAAATAAAGCCAGATTATGGATAAATGAAACCCAGCAACCCTTCTGCTTTCTGAAGCTTTTATAACCACAGCTCTACAAAATTTAGATTTCTAACAATAGGAGTTTAGTCTTGGTGCAGGTCAGTCCTGAATGTGAAAAGTAATTCTTGCAATACCAAAATGCAAGGGCTTTTAAGAGAAGGGAGGTTTGGAATAATAAGATTAGGGAAAACCTCTATTACAGACTTTGCACTTCTGGGATATTCCCGAATTAACATCATCTGCTTGGTGATCATATGGAATGCATTTGTATTCAAAAGAGTCTTTCTGACTAGTTTTGAACAAATCTAGGTTAAGAAAATAGCAGTAGCAGTTACCAAGAAAAGCTTTTTTTTTGTTATAATTCAGTGCATTTGCCCTCAAGTACATTAACACACTTTACATCACAGCCTCAAATGGAGTGTTTTTACCTGAGGGGCCTATTTATTTCCACTCGTAAAATATATACATTTATTTTCCTCTCTTCTAAATCACTGGGAAGGACTGACTTCTCATCTAGAGGAATTCAAAGGCATGGACGTTAGGCCAGACAGAAAAACTACACAAGTGGCATCATTTGTGAAAAGTAAACCTTTATCAGAAATGTGCAAGTCTGAAGTAAAAAAACCCACTGAAGGCTTATCCTTGAGGGAAATGGAGGCAAAGAATTGAATGCTTACAGAAAAAACACCTGTTTTGTTAAAGTGTAGGTTGTAGTGCTGTGTGTTTGTACGGTTTTTATTTTAGGACAAAGAAATAACTGCCCATGAAGAGAGAGATAATGCGCATAAACACTGGAATCAAACACAACAGAAATGATTCAAACAGTGACAAAATAGTTTTCACACTGTAAGTGGAAGACTGCAGAGAAATTCTTAAATGTTTTTGTAAGTGTTAAGGAAACATACAGAGTGGGTAATAAACAGGGACATTTACCTCAACAGGCTCCTCTCTCCTTCACACCTTCTGCTTCCAATTCCTACAGATAGTTCATATTTCCTCAATAGCCTTCCTGCCTCTAGCTGTCATTTGCTGTAGATTACTTAAAGATGCTGAATAGCTGTGCAATTTTTTTCCAAGGACTAAAGTCTTTAAAGAACCACGAGATTGGACTATGCAGGTGAAAATTAGATACTATTACAATATTATCTATAGTTGTATAGGTAGCCTGTTGCCATAGGAACACATCCAGACTCAAGAGTGAAAAGGACTCCAACACAGCAGGGACCAGCCTGCTTGCAACACTCGACTCCAGAGCTCATGTAACTTGTAAATAAGCAGGTAAAGGTGTTTATTTCAACACCATATCTCAAGAGCAGTTGCCCATATATATTTCTGTGATTACTTTTCAGATCACTTCCATCCTATTCTATTTTTACTGTAACACTGTGGGGGAAAAAAAAAATGCTGCAAACACCAAAGCACACCGCATGATGCAATATGATACAACGCTAACCAAGCACTGAAGCACCTTGTGTGCATGGAATTATGTGTGTGCTTTAATGTTTAAAATAATCAGACTCTAAGTTGGTCTACATTTTATTTTCTTCAGCTTTCTTTGATGGGGATTAATGAATGAATGGCCATAAAGTGCTCTAAAATCCTAGGAAAGCACCCTAAGAGCACACGCTTACTTAACCATTGTGAGTAGAGGATAATGTTTAATGCTTACCTGGGATTTTGCTCTAGCTATAGACAGGTGAGTCATTGTCACAGAAAATGTAATAGTTTCAACTGAAAAACAGAAAAACATTAGTGATATTAAAGCACATACTTGATGACTGACAAGGAAACAGTATCTTCATGGTAATGAGCCAAGTTAAAAACTGTTTGCCCAGACTAATCCTCCGAATTCTTCTGCAAATGTGGTTTATTTTCCACAGGGCGTTACAAAAACAACAACAAAGCCCCCATAAAAGATCAGACAGCCATAAAAATAGCAAATACAAATAATTAGATCTACATTCTGAGCTCTGCAACTGTGTTTACAATCTAATTCTTCTCACTTTTTTTTTTTTTTTTACAAATAAAACATTTCCCAAGCAGGTCTATGTGCTAAACTGGAGCAGCATGGAAATTGGTACTTTTAAGCTCTGGGTTTAAACAAAACCTACTTTCCCCACAGTGCTCTTTTCACTGCCTGCACAGCTGAACTTGTTCAAAACCTGCTCACCTTACAGAGGGGTGCTTTTGAGAACCACCCACTGCAGAAGTACACCTGTGCCCTGACGTATGCATTTCCCACCTGGGGAGCTCAACATGCCCTGGGCACACAGCAAGGGATGTGAGCACGTGCGTTTCCAGGCTGTGCTTGTTCAGGCGGAGTTCAGGAGGCGTCAACCAAAGAGTCTGGAAAATATTAAAGGGCGTAATATTCTTCTCACTTTTTAACAAAAAATGAGAGATAGTAACAAAAAATGATAGTAACAACCATACTAATGAAACAGGGCATAATCTTTCTAATCCTTTAGCTCTATGATCTAGATGTTTCCTATCTGACAGAGCACTGGAACAGGCTGCCCAGAGAGGCTGTGGAGTCTCCTTCACTGGAGACATTCAAACCCCTGGATGAGTTCCTGTGTGATGGACTCTGGGTGACCCTGCTCTGCCAGGGGGGTTGGACTGGATGATCCTTCGAGGTCCCTTCCAACCCCTAGGATTCTGGGATTCTGGGATTCTGTGATCTGCCCGCATTTACCCTTATTTTTAATTATTTTTAGCATGTTCTAAAAGGAAACTTGCCCAGTCATCTATGGAATGTAGGCACTTGCCATCGCGCTGTTCCCAAGGGAGCAGTTCCATGGCTCTGCTCTTCCCGCTCCCCATCCCCACATCCCCCCACTGAGGCTAAACCGCAGCTGGATGGGGGTGGCGATCCCCTGCCAGCCGGTAATTAACAGCCCC
>VZRW01004275.1:703804-845394 GCA_013398125.1 Aegotheles bennettii | reverse complement strand
TGCGGCTCCTCCTGCCCCGCGGGGCCGCTCGTCCCGCTCCCAGGAGCTGCCCCAGCCGCGGCCCAGTGCCCCAGTGCCGTGCTCTGACCGGCGCTGCCCTTCCGCTCCACCCGCTCCCGGGAGCTCGGAGTGTCCTGGCAAACCCCTCGGGTGCCCGGCGGGTTTGTGCAGCCCCGGACGCCGCTCCCAGCGCAGGTCACAGAGCAGCTCTGGGTTAGCTGAGCCCCGGCTGGAGGTGGCGGTCCCTAGGGCAGGGCAGTGCTCCCCAGGGCCACGCTGCTGCGCTGGGTCTGACCCCTCCTGAGCGTGCAGCAGCTCCCAGCTGGAAAAACTCGTGTTCCAGGAGTTGGTCCATCCGTAGCCATAGCTGCCTGCGCCTCTTCCAGCAGCCAGGGCTGAACGGGTGCCCCCTGGGCTCTGTGATGCTCCCGTCAGTGCCACCAGCCTGCAGTCCAGGTGGGTGCTTCAGGTGTTCACAGCATGGTGGGGGGCGTTTTTCCTGTAAGGTGTATGGAAACAATGGCGATTCCGAGGAAAATATGGGAAAGTGCCGTTGTTGTCAGCTATAGCAGCACGATAGGTTTGAGCTGCCAAGTCCCAGAGTTGTTCCCAGCCTCGTGCAGGTGAGTGGCCATCAGCTCCCACTGACCTGTCCATGAGCAGCAGGCCACGCACCAGCCATCACCTGGAGAGTTGTGCTTCTGTTCTTGGTACAGGGGCATCTGGATTTAGAGCCAGATGCTACAGGGGTATTCCTGCTGAAGTCCCAGAGAAGGGAGGTCACCTCCTGCTGTTCAGGACTGATTTTGCATTACACGAAGCAGCTGAGGGAATCTGCAATAAAGTTATCCTGACTGATGGTCAGAGTCAACAGTCACATCTCAGAAAAGCAGCAAAAAGAAGCATTTTGTATTTTTTCCTGTTAAGTAAAAAAAAAAATAATGCAGATCTAATTAGCAAATTAAACCACGTCTTTTGTCTTTTGCCAAAAAAACAACTTTTGGAAGTTCAAGATTAATTTTTTAAATTACTTTTTTTTAAAAAAAGGAAATATAATAAAGGCCTTGATTTTCTTGGGAGTCTCTGTGGTCCCTGAGGAGCGCTGTGACAGTGAGAAATGTCTCTTTGCCTCAGAAGACACCTCTGAGTTACCAGCTACTAGCTGTAGTGGGTGGCCAGTCGGTGTCCTGGGTGGCCAGTTGGTGGCCCAAGGAAAGAACAAGGCAGTTCTAACTGGCTACTGGAAACACTACCATGTGCTGGGTGGAACCAGCCTAGGGCTGTCGCTGAGCTCAGGCTGATGAGCAGCTTTATGGGAACAAGATGCTGGGAGACTGGGCTGGCTCTCAGAGGAGCTGCCTCCTGCTGCGATAGCCAGGGCTATCACCCACCCATTCATAGCAAACCAACCTGTTTGTGGAGAGAAGCAGAGCAGCTGTGTTTGTGTGGCACGGTGTCTGAGAAAGGAACTCAGAGTCCCATCTGCCTCCCTGCCCACGTGGCCTCTCCCAGTTACTGTGTCCTTTACCTCGTGCCTCTTGAGAGCCCCTTCCACACGTCTCATACCTGCTGCCTTTAAATCTCCCTGCAGTATTCCCTGAGGATGCCCCGTAGCACCTGTTGCTATCCAGGATATCCTTCCCTCCTATTCTGTGGAAGAACTGACAATTGGGAATAGGGATCCAGCCTCCAAATAACCAGGGAGAATAATTAGTTTCCAGCCTCAGCTGTCACCACTCCTGGGTTATCCGTGGTGCAGGATAGGCAGTGCTATTTGCTGTGCATAAATATTAGTTGGAGCAGGACAGGAATCCAGTGTTCTGATCATCAGACCAGATAAGAGTGTGTCTCAGTCAAAAAATAGTTATTTGATACAAAATGGATCAGTTCCAGTGTGACATTGGTTCATCTCTGCTCACAGCCATGCTCTGCCCAACTAAAATACTCTATTCCACTGAACTGTAATGGAGCAAATAATTTCTTATTTGAATTACAGGGGAATGTGACAGATCTGAAGGGAATGTTGAAGCAGTGTTAGTTTCAACAGCATAGAGAGAAATAGCACATGGAACCTGGTGATGTGAGGACATTTGTTACATGTGGGGTGGGGAGCCTTTGAGGGGGGAGCCACCCCTTCCTCAAAGTATCTCATGAAGCACAAAGCAGATGGTGAAAATGGTGTGGGTTACCTCAGAGATGTCCAGATGAAGTTAGCAAGCACTGTAATGTGTTGAGGTAGAGGGGACAGGAGAGCACCCTGTCTGACTTTGAAAAGATGCCAAAAAATTAGTGGAAAAATTCAGTTCTCAGGGGTAATCTAATAGAGCTGTGTATTCTTCTGAGGCCTACAGAAATCTTGTATTTAAAAATAAAGCTGAGCCAAAGCCAGTTTGTGCTCCAAGAGGAGCATACACTTGCATCTGACTAAGAAATGTCTGTGCAGTCACACACACACAGCCACTACAGCTAGCTGTGCCAGTCTGGTGTTTGTGCACAGTGACAGCTGGTTAGCTGTATATTCAGTTTAAATGCGGGACCAAATTGCTTATTCAGTCAGAATCTGAGACTCAAATGTGTTTTGCAAAAGTTGCTTTAAGAGTTGAAATCAGGAAACTACCAAATACAAAGGTTAGGCGTGTATGTGTGTAGAGTTAGCTATACAGATGTCAAAAATAGCTGATGGTCTCTTTCTGTCCTGGAATACGGAATTAAAAAGATTCCTGGAGAGGAGAGGAGGGGTGTGGGAGTCCTCACACACCTCCTTCACTTGTTTAAAGTGAGAAGGCTTCTCTGTGACAGTTTTATTAACATTCAAGCCAAGCTTCCTAGGCTTTTCTGTGGATTTTACTGAATCACACCCTGCAACTGCATCTTGCTCTGGCTCCCTCATTATGGGAGAACATGGATCTAGACAGTAGAATTTTAACCTTTCTAATGATACCCTAGCAGAAGGTAAAACAGCAACTCAAGCTGCTGAAAACAAGAACAGTAAACAGCTGATGAACCCCCACACAGCAGCTCATTACCAAACATCTCACCACCTCCATTCATCTGCAGGCAGGGAGCACAGTCACCCATCTCTTGCGCAGTTACTGGTGCAAGCCGTAACCCCTGGGTGGGACACTGCCATTGTGGGGCTGTGAGCATTAACTTCAGCTTGCTTTCCCACCAGGTTCTCTTGAGGATGTTGAACACTAACTGCGTATGTGTGTGACAGAGCAAGGGCTGCATCGCTGCAGTGAAATCTGATCTTGGAGTAGGATTACTCTATGCCAGTTAGATGCTTCTCTTTATCATGACAAGAAGACAGCACTGCTTTGACTGATCACTGAGTACTTTTCATTTCAGCCATAGGTAGGCGTTTCAGGAACTTAGAACAGTCCTGTTGCCCTTTCCCTCTTCTCTCCCAGACATTTAGGAGGTCATCTCGTGAGATGGGAAGAGAAGGGGAGCAGCTGTTAGCCTTGCCAGGGCCGTGTCCCTGCAGCAGCTGTGGTGGAGTCCTCCTTGTGCCACCAGTAGGGTCAGGAGCAGGCTGACCTCAGCAGCAGGAGAACATGAGTCAGGTGAGAGGGTGTCCTGCTTGTCAGGCCTGTTTGTCTGCTGGAGAGTGGACAGTGACCAGTGCAGGAGCTACAGCAGGGGAACATATTTTGTGGATGAGTCAGCTGTGGCTGCTGCCTTCCCAGGGGCAGCAACAGTCCCCTGTCTCTGCCATGCAGTGATTCTCACGTGGCCATCACCCTGCGCGCCTGTCCCACCTGCTTGTTACAGGCTTGTCTTCCCTTGCTTGTGGTTGAAGGGGTTCCTTTAATGTCACTCAGCCACAGCCTTTGCAGCACACTACCTTTTTCCATAGATTATTTTTTTCCACTCAGTACTAGTGAGACCTTAAAACAGTTATCAATTTGGACATCTTCAAAAGCAAGTGCTGTAAGATAACAGAGGAAAAGGTGGACAGTCTGAGCACCCTCACTCCAGAGAAGAGAGACCAGGGAGGAATTTGTCTGTGCATGCACCCAGAGGGATCATCTGAAGAGGACAAGGATAAAGTACTCCTGTTGGTCAAGAGTCAGGCTGTTAATAGGTTTAAGCTGCAGAAGGAGAACTTCAGTCTGAAAATAAAGAAAATTATATAACTGGAGGAAAAGTTAGACAGTGGAACCTGTTGCCAAGACAGAGGTTGTGAAACTGGAGATATTCGAGGCTGGGCTAGACACCCATCCATCAGGGATGGCTTTGGAATAACTGAGTAAAGCCAGTGGACAATGCAAACAGCTTGACTAGATGACCCAGTAAGCGTCCTTTCCAATCCAAATACGTTCGAGAGGCTTCTGAAATGTAGTTGGCAGCTTGTCCTCTTCCAGCACAGTTGTGATTTTACTGCCAGTGCCATCAGTACCTTATGCTAAAGCCAGTGATGTATAAGATTGTAGCTGAAGCCAGCACCTTTAATAGCATTTTTATTTCCTACCAGGTTCAGCTTGCTCTTAATCCATGTGAAGACCTGTTGGATACACCTTCTAGAAACGTAACAGTTTTCAGTCTCCTAATAAATCCTGTTGTGTCCAAGAAGAGCCTGTCCAAATGAGCAAGACATCTCAACAGAACACCACTACAGATGCGAACGGAGTAAGCGTGATTCACACCCAAGCACACAGCAGTGGTTTGCAGCAGGTTCCCCAGCTGGTGCCCGTTAGTCCTGGTGGTGGAGGCAAAGCTGTGCCTCCAAGCAAACAGGGAAAGAAAAATTCCTTTGTGGATAGAAACAGTGATGAGTATCGTCAGCGCAGAGAGCGAAACAACATGGCAGTGAAAAAGAGCCGGTTAAAAAGCAAGCAGAAAGCACAAGACACGCTGCAAAGGGTTAACCAGCTCAAAGAAGAGAATGAACGTTTGGAGGCAAAAATTAAGCTCCTGACCAAGGAGCTGAGCGTACTGAAAGACTTGTTCCTCGAGCACGCGCACAACCTTGCAGACAATGTGCAACCTGTTGGCACTGAAACCACCACAACAAACCCAGAAAACAATGGACAGTAGACACTGTTGTAACCTTATGGAATGAACTCTCAAGGTGCAGCTTGTCTGCAACACCCATGTAGTAACCAAGCAAAAACTCTGCTCTTTTAACCATCGTTTTGTGGAGATTTTCTTCTTTTTTTAGTTTTAACACTGAAGATTTGATACAATTAGACCAGAAACTGCTTAGAGTATCGGTTTACATATTTTTCTCCTCTAAAAGATTTATCTAATAAATGCAGATATAAATTCATAGTCAACAAGGAGCTTAGTATTGGGGAAATAGCATTTTCACAGAAATGTTCACTTACCTTCTTCTGGTTTGCATAATGGGAGGAATCCAGCTGGGTGGTTCACTGTAGTATCAGAAACTGATAATTGGATAAAATGCCTTTTAAATACCTGTTAGTGTATTTAAGCCTTGTTTTTCTCCATTACATATTACAAAACTGCAAAGGCTGTGGAGGATGTTTGCTTTCCTGTTCAGTGGACTTCTTTAAGTCTGTAGAGCAAGTCCTATAAAGCACCACTTAGGTCTTTCCTGTCCAGTTATAGTTAGTGGGGAGGGTGTAGTACGAGCGAGGTGGGATGCTTACTGCTGTTTTCTAGAAAAATAGCAATATACTATGATGATACATACAGGCAGTTGGCTTCCAAATGGCAAATTAGTCTGAAGCATCATGTACAAGAGGTAAAGCAGCACGTTGACAAAGCCTTTTAAGCGGGTGTTCACATTGCTCACATAGCGGCTGGGGCCTATATGAGAACAAGATTTTGGTTTTCAGAAAATGTCAAAATGCTACCAAAAAATTGTGCTCTGCAAAATTGCATTCTTGCTGGGGTACAGGTATCAGGAGAACAAAATGGGCAGCTTGGCTTAGCAGTGAAAGAGGCAAGACAGCACCTGTTCAGCTGGAATGTGTGGGTCACTGCCTGTTGACTTTCATCTCCATTTCATGGCTGTTCAGATTTGCAACCAAGATCTCACAGAAATTCACATTTATTTTAAAAATAAATGGCCCTAGTTTGAAAAACAGTTGGGTGGAATTTCCAGCCATCATACAGCTGTGTGAAGGAGTATCTTTGGTCTTGTTTTATTTTCATAAAAGTTTTTCTATAGCAACTTTTTTAATGCTAGTGCTAAGTCTTTGCCATGATCCATGATGCAGTGGTATGTACTATATTGAGAATTTAGACAACAAAAGTAAAGCAGGAACTTTGATGTAACCTTAATTTATTTTCATTTTTAAATATTTCATTGATGGTATGGTTGTGTTACATTTAACCTGTGTGTCTGGCTAGTGGATTATTACATTGTCTTAATTTCCCTCCTACACTACCTTTTTTCTGTAATTATTTTGTAGGATGCTTGTTTGCCTTGTATCTGTACTTAGGAAGAGAACTTGGATATTATCTCTATGAAGATTCTGTTAGAAAATGAAACCTTGAAAAGTTCTTTTTGAATTTAAACTTTTAATACATGCGGAAAAGTTTTATGGATTGTTTTGGATTACGGCAGTCTTTTTACAAAGATAGTTTTTTTGGTTCTAGAGTAGGTAGGGTTTAAATATCAGAAGCTAATAAAAACCTTTTGCTTCTAGTGCTGGCCTCGTTTTTCCTGTCCTTTTTCAGAGGTGCCCACCTCTAGCAGCTGTCTTTGAGAAATCAGTGCAACAGTGTCCATTCCTGTCTTCCACTCAGGTTTTTATTCAATAGAAAGAATCAGACACTTATTACAGTTTTGGCTGAATTCCTGATTTAACAAAAAAAAAAAGAAAATTAAGACTGAAAATTCACTGTAATTAAAAAGGAGGGGGAGGAACAGAATACCAAAAACTACAAGGAAAAAGATGACCTGAAGGCATCTCATTTGTTAACTGTGCACGTACTCCAGTGCAAAAGGCAGGAGCCAGTCTGTTCTCCGGTTGTCTGCTCTGTGAACTGGGACTATGTGGACCTGTTGTGGTCAGTTGGTTTGACAGGCTGATGTGGGGTCCTCCACGAATAACCAGAAGAGGGGCTCCAAATCTCTCGTATTTGTTTCTGATTTTGGTGAAAATAATTTCTTAAATCTTTTTGAGAGGGAGTAACATTCTTTCTGATGCTTTGGAGGGTGACTTCACCTGTTACTCCTGACAGTTCCAATTCCACTTCCTTCTTTTTTTAAAAAAACCCCAAAACCACTGAGTTATGAAAAGTCATTTGCTTGCACAGTGACATTTCTGGCTTTGCAGTCTCCGCGCTTGCCTGCTTTGCCCAGGGAAGCATGTGGGCTGTGTGCAGCACACCACTTTAATATGTGAAGCCATGGACCTGAGATTATATCAATTTACTATTTTAAATCTACCCTCAGTGAGAGTTTGGTTGCAAGAGAGGCATTAGTCTATTATTCTAAGCCCCCTCCTGCCAAACCAGCTGACTCAGACCCCCGAGGAGCAGAGGCAGAGGTGAGGCTTTCCCTCTCTGCCCCAGGCTGGAGCAGCCCAGGCTGTGTGACAGCAAAATGCCTCAGTCTTACCCCTTCGCTGCAAGGCACAGGAGAACACCCAGAGCTAGGTGACTTGGACGATTCTCTCTTCCTAAAGAAGGGCTGGAATAAACACACATCTACACAAGAAAAATTCAGTGTAGGCCTATAAAAGTTAAGGTTTTCCTTTTGGCACATTTTTCTTAACAAGACAATACAGTGCCTGTCACTACAAGAAGGAGCATTACAGCACCACACGTTTCAGCAGGAAACCTTATTCCCATTTTCTTACTGTACCACTAAGAGAGAACATGTCTACTCGAGCCTCCAGGAGCACGACGAGTCTACCACTTCAACTGCTCCCTGTAGCTGCAGCAGTGTCATTGCTGTGGCATTTAAATCCAGAGTGCAACCAACCCCGGGGAGCTGAAGCGATTTAAATACATCGGTTCAGAAGCGCTCGGACCTTTCTGAGCACACAGACATGCTCAATATAACACACACTTTCTGTTATTCTGGTGCCACGCTATTCGAGTCTGTATGCACCAAGGAGAAAAGACATTTGGGAAAACATGATAGTTAACAGCCTACAATATCCTAATGTAGTCAAAAAGAAAGTTTGCTGTTACCTGTATTTTCCTCCCACTGACACATTCTAAGTGTACTGAACAGCACCTTGCCTTTTTTTTAAAGGGTTATTTCCCCCTCCATGCTAATTTGGAAAAAAGTTCTAATTCACTTTTTGCTTAAGTGGATAAAAATTATCTTAATTGCAGAACATATTTCTGGAAGGAAGGATTAAATTCATATTCATCAAGTTCATGGGCTTGATTATGAAGGAAGATGGGAGATGGTGCACCATCCCAGCCCGGAACGCACCAACATCTCGGGCAAACAAAACAACAGAGGAGCCAGTTACGTGAGCGAGTGCTTACCCCCAGAACTGCCAGTAGGGTTTGTTCACTGGTACATGTCGAAGCAGAACCAGTTCTGCCTCCTGCAGCACGCCAGATTGCTCGACCTGTTCTGCAGCAGCAGAGCCCAATATTTGCCAAGATTAATCACGGGCAGGGAACGGCCTGGTAACTAGACTGGGGTTATGGCTTGGTTGAAACAATTCCAAAACCTTTTTTTTTTTTAAAAAAAAAACAACTCTGAAGTGTTACTTTAAAATAGTAACTGCTACTGAACCCAAGCAGGTTTCAGAGTGCCCATGGCTGTGTTCAGAGCGTGCCACAGGAAAGCACTTGAATGTGGAGGGAACAAGGCTGGGGCCAGGAGCTCCATCTTGCACTGAAAAAAACTCCTGAGTTTTAAGGGGACACAAGCCAGTGTAGTTTCTTTGCTAGAGCAAAGCCTGATGTCCTCTGCACAAGTACTACGTTTCAGGGGTATGAGACTTGCAGTCACCCCAGAAGGAAGCGTTGGCACACACAAGCTGCTGATCTCACAGCCTCCCCTCCTCACCCCTTTGCAGTTCAGACCTCCTGCACTTACCTTGTACAAGCCAACACAAAGCCAACAACCTTTGAAAAAAATATAAATAGACACATTTGTTAATAAAGTGACATTAAACACGAGGAGTAAAGTCCTCTGGATTATTTCACAATGTGTTTCTTTAGCCTCCAACATGCAGCTTCCTTTTTAGCAATGGGTCACCAAGCTGTTATGAATAGAGCAGGTTCTTATCACACAGATCAACCCAATTAGCAAAAAGACCTCTCTGTAGAGCAGTACATTTGACAATTTTTAAGGAAATTATTTCAGGCCTAAATCCAGTCCCAGGTGGGAGACACAAAGACAGCAACAGTAGTTTTTGACACCGTCCAAGCCCATGGTGTCTTGTACGCCCCATGTAAGACAGGCGCTTGCAGGCACTCAGAAGCTCACAGTCGGTCCCATCACCTGCGGGCCAGCTCCAGGATGTGAGCAACAGCACCGAGATGCTGAGATGATCAAATCAGCCAATCCCTTCCCAGTGGGAAAATCCTCATCTGGCAAGCAATAAGACCCAGAAAGGCCCTGACATCCTGCTGTGACTTCAGTTCCCCCTGACATGACAGAGGGATGTTCTGATGTGGCTTTGCAGTCAAACTGTGCAACAGAGCCTGAAGACCAAACAGGAGTTTTGATGTGTTCATAAAGCAAGCAATATTATTTTTATGTAGTTACAGCAACTAGTGCTATTTTATGATGCAAGAAATGTATTTATTCTCCTGCAGGCTGATGAACACCTACAGTAAAGAAAGGCTTCCCCGGGTAATTTAAATCTTGCATGAATGAAAAATCATTTTATGTTCATTATTAATATGTTTGTGGTGTATCCAAATAAAATTTACATTATTTCATTCTGAACTGGCTAACACTGGACAGTTAAAAATAACTCTGTCATTCTGCACAGCACACGCTGCTGAATGACCCTAGGCCCCACAGCAAAGATACTCCCTTCTTGCTGTTTCTAAGGCTCATGAACACCACAGCAATCTGTTTTTAAGGAACAAATAGATGGACAAATCTAATAAGCATCAGCCTGTGAGTGAAGGATCAGTACACCCACTACCCAGAGCAGAAAGATCTGGCTAATGGAGGGTCAAAGCTTCCAGAGCACAAACAGGTAGAAAGGTTAGATGAAGAAGGAACAGGAGCAGAAGAGCATAATGATCACAAAATTGTGAGCATAAATGATGCCGAGGATGAATTTTAATAAAAATTTGATTCTGCTTACTCCATTGACACTGGAACAAGATCCATAAGAAAAATATAAGTGTCATTATGTCCATCGAGAACAGCTGCTTTTTCTTAAATGTTTTTTTTTTCAGTTCTTATGAGGAAGTTTAAAAAAGGACTTAGATTGTCACTATTGCTGACAGTATTCAGATAATCCACTTGGTATTTTAAAGAGTCTCAATCATCACAATTCAGATTTAATTGCAAGATATGCCTGAGCTGAGATTTGACAGAAGTATAAGCCCCACTGATAATGCAGCAGGGTTATTCAGGTGGCACTTGGTAAAGTAAACTGCTGATTGGAAGCAGCAGCATTTGAGTCACCTGGATATCAAGTGCTGAAGCTCCTACCTTCATTTTTAATAAATGAATCATTGCAGGTAATTGCCTGCCTCTCTTTTTATTAAGAATTGGATGCATTTTATTTTATAGGCTGCAGCATTAAATCAGAACGATGACTGATTAGTGTGAGACAGTAAGCACCATCCTGAGCTTTACTGCTTTTGGCTGGAGAGGCAGTCAAATGACTTGGCACTGCCTTGGCCTTCTGCCATGAAAGCCTCGATTTCTTCAACAGTACGTGGGACACAGGTTAGCAGCTCCATTCCACTGGCTGTCACTGCGATGTCGTCCTCGATCCGGACCTGTTGGAGAGAACATGTGGTTACCAAGGTATTCCAGCTGGGGATGAGAAGCACATCAGGCAGCAACAGCAGTGAGAGCATGAGGCGAGTTTCAGTCTGTGGTGTTGATGCAACACCAGAGCAACATACTGGGAGCACCAGAACTGCCCATCACCACCCACACCGTGGCACAGAGCTCTGTAGGGCCCAATCGCCCTTCAGCCACCGGCCCTGCTGCCCCCCTGGGACCACATCAGCTCTGTGGTGACCCCAGCAGAGCAGCCCTGCGGGAAGTGGTGGCCCTGCAGGTGACTCAGGTGATGCCTCTGCTGTGTTGGGTACACCAGGGACAGGCTGAGCGAGATGCTGCATCAGTGAGCTCATGCTGCGTAATTACATGGCGCCAATAAATCTCCACCTCCTGACATCAGGAGCAGCAGAAGGAACATTCTCCCCCGAATTTGCCTCCAGCCTTGCTAGTGCAGGGCTTGCTAGGGACAGGTTCAGCAGCCCAAAGTGCCTGTTCTCGAAGCGGCCCTGTTGCTGAGCTGCAGTTAGCTGCTCCTTCCACTTAAACATCACATTCTCTTTTCTCCAAAGACAATAAACTTTCAAAGGAGGAACTGCAACATGAAATCGCTCATAGCTGATATTCCAAACACTGAATTTTGAGCTGATGAGAAAGTCCTAAACGGGTCAGACATTCCTTTTAAAATACAACCACTACAATTCAAACCATGCAAGGAAAAAGCAGATCCTCTCAGTTTTGCAGCTCTTGTTCTGTTAAAATGAAAAGTATGCTCCATTTCTGTTAGACTCTAATCTCTTCTTACCAGTAAATATGCCTACACAGTCATTTCCCGTTATCTTATCAGAAAAATGTTAGTCAAGTCGCTAAGCTGCAATAAAAGCAATTTTAGTAAGGTGTAAATCCAAGAGAACACAAACTCTGGGGACTCCCACCTTACAGTTGCTTTAATTGTTCCTGACCTCTTGACATTTTCAACTAAAAATAAAGCTGGTTAACATTTGTACTTCTGATTGCAAAATAATCCGTTTGTTCAAACAAAATGAGTCATCCAGTCCTTATTAAACTGTTTAATGATGTCTTTGCCAGATTATTTCTTTTACTTGGTAACAAGTTAAATGTATTATAAAGCAGAATTAGATAAACAAAGTCCATTGATTTCACACATTGGATTTGGACAGCTGTACATTGGAAAGCCATGAGGCTCCTTGCACTCGGTGTCTGAAAGGCCACTGCCCTGCTGCAGAAGGGGAAATCAGCAACACGCTGAACAACTCTGTGCACTTGAACAGATCTCACCAGGGCGGGAGTTTTGATTCATTGCTTTGAATTTGGCCACCTGAGCGAAAAATAGCCCAAGGATCCAGCAAGACAGTCACGTGGCACCTAGAGGTGAATCGTGCCCCCTGCCTCACAGCAGCCCCCAGCATCTGTCCTGCCAGGTCCTGGGCCTGGGCACAGCCCGCCTGGGCGGACCAGCGCCTGCCAAAACCTGCTGGTACCCTGATAAAGTGCCAGAAGCCAGGGAACACGTGTAGTGACATGGTAAAAGCCAAAGCATCATGTTGGCAAGCACACCAGTGTAAATGGAGCTGGGCACAGCACTGATGTGGCAAATAAAAATTTTAGTGCAAAAGTGTGAGAGCAGAGGTGAGCTCCAGCTAAAGCTAGAGCTGACCCTGCCTATGGAGAGAGCCTCTTCACCAGCACCGCTGGTTTCACAAACCTTCACCTGCTTGAGCTGAAATTCTCCAGTGTATCTGCTGCAGAGAAGTATTAGTCCCAATTCATCTGCTTAATAAGTAAGATTAGCAAAAAAAAGAAGAAAAAAATATCTGTGTTTTCTAGTTCAGTGTTTCACACCTTCACCAGTATCTCAGCACTCTTTGAGAGGATGAACTGACTTTGGAGCAGATGAAAGCCAGACTAAGAGGGAGGGGGAAGAACAAGTGGGACAAGGTGTTTGTTAATACTGTGCCCTGTCTAGGCCACAAGAGAAAATCAGGATGGGGAAGGAGCTGGAAAGTGGAGCTAGGTGATGAAAGAAGCTGGGGAAGGAAGATACAGTGAGGCGAGACAGGATTGACAAATAATGGACAGAGAGAGATGGGGCTGGCTAAGGAGGCCAGGAAAGGAGATCCTGGTAAGAGGTGAGACACCCTGAACGAGAAGAGTGCAGAAGGGTGCAGGAGCTGCCTAAGCCAGGGAACTGAGAGTTACCAACAGGGGAGGATGGGGAAACCCATCAGTCTGGAGTGCTGCACCCAGCAACTCATCATATAGGAGAAACACTGTTAGGAGATCATATAATCAATCCACAGCTGTGGATTGCTGTGAAACGCAGGACAGCCAGCACTGTCACACCAGCCTGCTCACCATCAGCAACTCCAAGTGGTCTTTGGGATGTAGCTGGAGGTACACAGACCCACCCCTCCCAGGGGACCTCATCCATCACTCCTAGCTCCAGCTCTTTCTCTAGGATCTAACCATTTCTCTGCCTGGGTGTACCTCACCTGAAGTGGGGGCTTGTTGTAACAGAGAAGACAGACTTCTCACTCTCAGTGCACATTTTTCCTTTGCCTACAAGCAACACAAGTGTGGAGGAACACAGGTTCTCGAGTGGGAGGAAATTTTTTGCATTTCTTCTTTTCCTTCACGTCCTCCATGCTTCACCCTGAGCTTAAACTCAGCAGCAGCAAGAAGCAGCTTCAGAGGACCTGCAAAACCTTCCCTACAGGAGACCCCAGCGTTTGGTCTTGTCTTCTGTCCAAATGGACAAAAGACGCTGGATCTGCCTGGCAGGGCTCACTGGCTTGGGACTGCCTTTCCCAGTGGGGGACAGTGGTTATGAAACTTGCTCTCAGAGCTGTCCCTGTTTGCAGCCTCTTTGTTCAACAGTGCTGCTTGTTTCAGGGCTACAGAGTGGTTTGGAATTGGACATGGCTTAAAGGAACAGCAAACCGAGGTGCGAGGCTTGCTGCACCAGCAGCTTCCAGGGTGCTCTGCAAACATCCCAGGGGACACTTTGCTTTTTCGGTGTGAAATGGCACGTTTCAAAAAGTACTCCTGCAAAACAGTGCCCAGGAATGCCAGGACTGTCCCTAAATTGCCTTTTTCTTATCAAGGGTAGTGGCATGATCTGTCTAGATAGACCTGATTGCACAACTGCCTAATGCCAGCAACAGACCATCATGTGGCTGGACTCAGTGGCCCCAGTCCTGTCCCACATCAGGGTCCTGTGGGCACAGCCAAGGACAGCACAGGAGTTAAACATCAGGGCTGCTGTCAGCTATATATACAGCCTCGCACTTTGTCCTGACTTACGAATACAGTCATGCTCCCCAGAGCCTCCTGTGTTATCTTCCAAGGGAAGGGGATTGTAGCACTCATTCATTTCTTTTGGATGATGATATATATATAAAAGGCTTTTGAGAATCAAGAAACAATTTTGGCCAATTAAATAGTCCAGATCTGCATGATGACAGATCCCAGATGTGATTAAAAAAGACCACTGGTGACATGTCTCCTTTTTTTTAATCTATTGAACATTTGTTTGATTATGGCTTGGGAAAACAGCAATACTGTCACTAAAAGACCTTAGAGCATGAGACTCGCCTGGGGGATGACGACAGGACGTGGGCCACACATGCTACCCTGCAAAGTAAATTAGCACACGTGCTTCTGTCCAGCTGAAGGATCCACATGTCTTGTTCTTATAGCTGGTATCCGACAGAGGCAGATCATGTAGCTAAGGGGACTTATTTCGACTCAGCCATTGACTCACCACTAATTTTTAATAGAGCAAATTCATCACGAGCAGGGTTTGACTTCCGTATTTCAGGTTGTGGAACAGAGCTGCCCTCACGTCAAACCCAGGGGCAGGACATTGCAGGCTTGGGGAAGGCACTTCCCTGCTACCACGTTACACAAAGTGGCAACGCCAAGATGTTTTCTATGGAGGTTAATAGGCTCTGTGCTACACAGCGACTTTCTCATCCCATACTGCCTGTCTTCCTTCTGCTTACTCACAAGCAAGTCCTTATGTCAAGCACACTTTATTTTAAAGGCCCACATATAAAAATTTTATAAAAGAGGATTAAGATTAGTAGGGTGAGGCCATGTATTTTATTAGATCAGCTGATGCAGCTGGAAAAAGAAGCTTTAGGCACACAGTCCCTTCATCCAGGCTCAAGAAGAAGCAATAAACTATAAGCTAAACACAGGCTAGAAACAACTGCTCTTACTTTAACCTAATTATGTTAATTGAACAACTTAAGAGAAAAGGGTTAAAGAAGGTTTATAAGTAACTAGTTGCTGGTTTTGAAAAAAATTGTAATATTACTGAATCTTCAGTGTCCTGGGCTTTGTAAATCTATTTAACTTTTAAATGAGGAAAATCTGCAAATGAAATAATGTATTTAACATTTAGCTTTCTTTCAGCATTTTCTCTAAGTTGCATAGAGGTTTCACACATTAAGTCTAGTGCTAGTTCTACAAATCCCAAGGAAAACTAAAGCCTGAATCGAGACTGAATATTTAAGGCCAAAAACAGCTTGAATGGTTTTACTGGGTCTTTGAGAAAACATCATATGAACTGCATGAATCAGTGATCAGCTTATGAAGAATGGAAATGTCAAACCCTAAAGGGCAACATTTGGAGTTGGTATTTCCCCTTCCCTGAGGAATCAGCTGCTTTTCCTGAGCAATATATACAACCCTATACACATAGCTCTATTTGCACATCTATGTTTATTTATGAGCGCGGGACGGGCAGAGTCCAGGCAGAGCAGAGGTGCCCTGGGACGGGCACTGTGCCGGCACCCGATGGCAGCACTTGCTTCACAGGATCTGTGACCTCGCTACATGGGAGCTTAGTTTTGCAGATACAGAACTGAAGTACATGTGACTGAGTGACTTCCCAAAGCTGGCCGAGCAGCTTGAGAAGGACTGAGCTCAACGGCTGTCAAGTGAAGGGTTGAGGGCTTCAGGCAGGGCAGCCCGAGCCCTCAGAAGCAGAGCCCCTAGTAAAACTTGCCTCCCTCCAGAGGGATCTGTATGTGACCCAGAACAGCTCTTGGCTGGTAAAAGCCCAAATGACGAGGTCCCTGAGCAGCAGTTACAGCCCTGAAGCCTGTGTGCCCGCATTCCAGGGAGGCTGGGCTGCACCTCCTGGGTGTGCCAGGGGCCGTGCTGGTGCCACCGGCAGCGGTGCGGAGCGGGCGAAGGGGAACCCCGCGTCGCCTCGCATCCCTTCCTGCTCTGGCAGCTTTTACAATCTCCTTATGGCTAATACCAGGCAGCATGAATTACAATAAATAGCTACAGTCTTGCCCTTTTTGGCACAGCAAAAGAGCTTCTCTTCTCAATGCAGAGACTTGTCACAGTCAAGAAAATTATCCAAAGCCCCAAAAAGACATTAATTCAAGGTGAATTCATTAAAATCCACAAATCCCCTGTGTGGACAGCCTTACTCAGAATTACACTGGTGTTACTTTGCTTAATGTAATTTCATTTTTGAAGTGAATTAAACTAAACCAAGTTAAGAACATTTTAATTAGTGCTGAGCTCTGCAGAGGGAAACGGACTACTTACTTCCTTTTGTAGGATGGATTTTTCTTTTAAACTTCAAGGAGAATTGGACTGGCTGTAGTGAGCTCTTTTGCTAGAACTGACACCAATACTGACCCCGTACTATTAATACTTGTCAGTAAAAACACTGGGCTGCACGAGACATTTTTTGTCACGTAGAGAGAAAGTTTTCTGACATGCTTTTGAGAGAAATACTCACTCATTCTGGACAAACTAGAATGAACCAGCATGTAGACAACTAAGCACACTACACAGAACAAATTACATCTTCTGTTTATGCAGAATCAGATCAGAATTGTAAAGATGGAAAAGCTCATTTTGATTGTATTGTAATTCAGCTTTTGTGTAAAATTCAAAAATATTCGGATGTACTTCAGTCTCAGATTTTTTTTTCCATTCTTCTCCTGGACAAAATCAAGTGACAACATCTGGCTCAGGGTATGTGTGTGATTATTTTTTTCTCCCTAAGTAAAATGTATTGTTCACAGGGGGATCGGAGATTTAGATTTTTGCTCAATCGTTTTTGGGCAGCTCCCCCTTTTACCAAAGTTTGTTGGCTGGCTCTCCTTACAAGTCATCATTACAGGAAGCTAAGCAAAAAATGGGAGAAAGTTAGAATTTGCTTGAAATCTCTGGAACAAAAGTGCCTGATCCAGCAACCTACTACCAAGGTAGCGATACTGTGCTGTCGCTCCTATTCCACGCAAACACAGGCAGCAGGTGAGCCACATGCATGCCTCGAGCTGCAGGGCTGCAGTGGGCATTCACAGCAAGTCATGGAAAAACGTGGGCTTTGCTGAGCATTTCCAAAGACAGCTCACCAGGAATCAATTCAACTGCTGACAAACTCCCACAGAATGTTTACAGGGAAAGCACAGATAGGTAAACCTGTTTTTTGCAGTGTCGAGCTACACAAATGCATTACAGTGTTCCTCTGAAATAGACTTCAGTGTGTGGTGCTGTATCTACAGTGCTCACAGTTAGAAAATGCAGAGGTAGCTGCCTTTTGTTCACCAGTATCTCAGTTGGCTGACTGGCAAGTCTTGATAAACAACACAGAGACAGGTAAGGTCCCAAACCTCAGCAGTGAATTCAGCACTAGCAGGGGTAAAGCCCTGTGTCTCTCCACAAGGCTGCACACACATCCTACCGGGAGCCTCCAGGGGTGGCTGCCCAGGAGCTGGCTCACACGACTGCTGATGGCACACATTGCTTCTCTGTCGGTGTTGGTGGTTCAAAGCCAGCTCAGACCAAAAGTGTTACAGTAATTACCCTCTCATGCCTGGCATACAGTGATTAATTAGTCAATGGCAGCAGCAGACAATTCCTAATGAGTGACTTTTCATACCAGAAACTCACTGCTGTTGCCAGTGATTGTTAGCTTTGTTGAGACTGAGCAGAAAAGCCATGAGGAGGATGGGGCATTGCAGCTGTCTGCTCTATCTTCTCTGTGCATGAATACGGAAGCTCGGAGAACAATGCGGCACCCTTCAAATGCTCACCCTGCTAAAATGAAAACCCACTGGAAGCCACTGCAACTGCTAAATGCTCTGCGAGGGCGGTGGCTTTGAATGGGAAATGTGCCCTGGAGAGCATGGAGAACCAGGGCCCCTCTACTTGCACAGCTGCTGCCTGCATGGGAACGATCACCCAAATCACGGCCACCTCCCAAGTCAGCCAACCCTCCTGTGCACACACTGCTGCCCGAGCCTGCCACGCGGTACCTCGAGCAGGGCTGCTCCTGAAGACCACTAGCCATTACCTTGGAAAACAGGGAAGGCTTTACATTCACAAGTTTCACACTGTTTTGGTAATAACTGTTTTTCTCTACTGCCTCCCTGCTTGTTTAAAGCATCAGGCTCTTCTGCCCTGAGAGGGAGCACCAGACTGTGCTGCTGTCAAGGAAGCTAACTCTGCAATATAGATCTCAGTCTTGTATATCATAACATACACATTTCACACATTAGATAAAACATCTACCTGGCAAGTCACTGTACAGTGCTGATAGAAGGTATTTCAGTCAATGGGAAAAGATGGGTCTATTACTCACCAGATACCACAAGTATTAAATCACATTTGAAAATAACCAAAAAAACCCAACACAGTTTGTCTGCAAGGTCAAATGGCCCAAGGTGCTGCCTCAGGAACAGGCCTGTGCACAATACATTACAACCTCCAAAGATTTATTCTCAAGTACACAGTAAAGGCAAACAAACAGAAAACCAATTTCAGAAAACCATCCGGTTAAGAATTACTCACCCCACCAAATCCTCTAAAGCGCTGCAGGACGTCATTGTTGATGAAACAGGACTGTGCAGGATCACGGAGGGCTTGGTCCAAGAGGTGGTCGATGAAGTAGATGCCCGGCTCGATGGTCAGCACCATGCCCTGCTCCAGGTTGCGGGCAGTGCGCAGGCTCCTCAGCCCCGGCAGGTCAATGCGCTCCACTCCCTGTGGAAGGAACACAGGTTGTGACAGACAGAAAGGCAATCCATAGAGACCTTCTATCAAGACCCTCCCACACTGACTGCTCCATAAAAGACCCAAAATACAACAAATAATTGGGAAGTAGAGATGTGAAACCGTGCTGTACGGTTACCTCTCTCTCATCAGTTCCTCATTTAGCTTTCATGCACAGCAATGACCAGCTGTCAACTCAACACCCAAACTGGTTTTTGCACAACAGAAATCTTGGCTTTGCAGTGTGCTTGGTACTGTCACTCTCTACCTTGGGAGAAGCACCACACTATGGAGAAAAAATACTTACTTGCACTATTTCTTTCTATCCCCTCCCTCGCAAAGCACGGTATTTTATGCGACGTGCAAATCTTGAAATGCCCCCTCCACGTTACAGCTGAAATAGCTTAACTATGCAGCAGAGAACAATTTCTCCAAGGATATGCAAATGCTTATTCTCACTGAATGTTATTAAAGTTACACATTTATGATCTTGATTCAGGAGCAATGAGTCTACACATGACCTCATAAAAGCAGCCCATTTAAAACTAAACTTTTGTCAGATTCAGACTTTCAGGCAACATGGTGCTGACTGATATTATTAAGAACTAAGTCAAAACAAGTCCTGACTAGCAAAACATTCTCTTCTTCCCAAAAGCTGGTAAAGTAAAATGATATATGAGGACGTGCTTAGTCAAGGAATTAGAAATACTGCAAAGACTAGTTCAGGATATTAATTTTCTTCCCCCAAAATGTGCCAGGTATTGCAACATCGGAATAAATATATCTCAATCCCATTAGCTTTTTGAAAATTCTTTGCAACTGTAGCAAAATTTCATCAACAAAATACCGTGATGACCAGTAAACAGCTCACAGGCCCACTGGCTTACAAATATGCACACACTCTGCTCATGAAAACTTTTCCACTTCAGCCAGTAAGTCAGAGGTTAACAGCTCTGCAAGACCCAGGCATTATTTATCTGGTCTCCAGGTAGCACTCACAAATCTTGCTTCTAGCCAAAGTCACGGTAATTTTCCTTGCCACAGAAGGGGCACCTCCTTTCAGGTCACTAGCAGAGTGACTGGTACCACGAGGACGAAACATCCCCTTTCTCCCTGCCCAGGGTCACCCTGCTGCACGTCCAGGCACGGTTGCACCCCAGCCCTTCTGCCACACGGACGCAGGGGGTGGAGGGAGGCAGGAGCACACCCTGCAGATCAGCCATGTTCTCATCTCACTGAATCATTCACTCTTCAAAGTGTGTGTCACCCCACATCCCTGTTTGCTCCTGAGCTCCACCTCAGTTCAGAGAAGCCTATTCCACAGCAATCCTGCTTGCAGCAGCCCTCAGCAGTGTGTTTTATCCTCACCGCTCACCCAAGCAATACAGGGGTTGTTTTTTTCCATTTGCAGAACTTCTGTTCCAATGCACGGCATCTTACAGCAGCAAGATTTGCAGAGCTCACCTGCCTGGACCTCCACAGGTAGGTTTGCCCATTTTTCAGGGATGTGGAGCATTTCCTTGCCTTCACAATCCACAAAGTGTACCCTGACCTTTCACTGCGTATTCCATACATTTTCTTTCATGTTTGACCTGCATTTTACAAAGCATTATATTACACTGAAATAAGAAGGCATGATTTTGTTTTACTGGGGCTAGGAAGCAAGAATACTCTGATATTAAGCAAGGCACTTTGCATTTATATTCTTATCAAAACCCAAACAGAACCAATATATTTCTGAAGTTGAAACAATAACTTCACTGAAATGGAGCCATTTTTCTCTCTGCTGCTGCCCCATGGGGTTTGGCATCTCACACATTCATTGTAATGCGTAAAGGAAATGAGGGCATCCAATCTTGTGGATTAATCTCTCCATGAGCTGTAAACAATTAGATTGGTGTCTGGACCTTTTGGTGTCTTGCCAACTATCTATCGGCTGCTTTACAACAAACAACCCATATTTGGCTTTTAAGTACACATTTCTTCAATTCTCCTTGTAAATGCCTTTTCTGAGGCAGTCAATCCAAGACAGATGCTAGAAAGATGAATGCGCAGCGAGGAAAACAATGGCAAACATCCTCTGAAAGCAGCCCTGGCATGATGGCTGCATTTTTTTGCCTTTTCTTAAAACAAATGAGGTTTACCACCAGGTGTGATGATCAAGCCTCGATGCCCACTGCATACACCCCTGTACAGCCATTAAGGCAATGCGTAGGCAACGCGTAGATATTCTGTCTGGAGTGCTTGCAGTCCAATTCTGCTTTTAGCACTCCTCCAAGTAGCTAATGTTATTACAACCCAAGAGCAAGACATGGGGATTCACATTTGGGGATTCCTTCAGCAGCCCAGGCTCCCTAGGCTGTCAGCAATGCAGGGGGGGACTCTGAGGCACCTGAATACTCCTGCTCCGCCAAAAGTAAAGTTTTAACTTCTCTACAAGGAATTAACAAACTCTTCTTGATATTCTCTCCATCCTATCTCAACTCTAGGCTGTGTCAGCTCTTGGTTTCATCTCCAGATCTTTGGATTTTGCAGGCACTGAAGTCACTCTGTGAATGGCTGCAGATACATCTCTTCCATGAAAGCATCTCTAATGGACCTTTGGGGAAAGCCTTTTCAAAGACAGCAAGTGAGACACCAGTGGGTGGACTTGAGGCAAGGAAACCCTGTATGCTCCCTCGTAATGGAGGCTAGCAAGGTGTTCACCAAGAGCTGCATGAAATGGATGAAGAGAGAAAGAGGTTCTATCTATTGCATGTATATGGTCACTCATACTCTGAGCAAAGGACATCCCGCAGTCCAACTGCTGAAAGGCTGAAGGACAACATGAACTGGGACAGGGAACGAGCAGAGTGGGGTAGGGGGAAAGTAACCAAGCAGGTGAGAAGACAAAATTCCTTCTTTTGAGAACAACGCTGGATAAAAACGTACATTAAATGATGGCTTAAACATCCCAAATGACATCTGATCTTTGGGTACTCGTGACCATCTTGGTAGCCACCACAGCCATGAGGTCCAGGAGCTGACAGTTCACAGGTCTCAGTCTGCTTCAGTTGTTTATGAAAACTAGAACAAACTGAGGATTTTTTTAATAACTGAAACACCATCAGGCCCCCAAAGAGAAGGTGACAAGTCTGAAACAAGAACATTGCCATTTTCCACTAAGTCAAACCCTGCTGGTAGCAAAGCCTTGCACTGTCACTCATTGGTATGAATTTTCTGTCATTAACAGATTTTCTTCTTTGTGAGGAGAAAACTTCCCTATATTTTGCAGCTAAACAACTAACACCTTGTTTTCAACAATAACCACAATGCTGTTTTGTAGTTAGATGAAATGAAGAGCAAAAAAATGTGAACACTGGCACAGCAGCTGTGTGAATATCTGTTTCTATAACCGTTATATCCTGGAGGCCTGGCCACGGAGCAGGACCCCGTTGCACTCAGTGCTGTACAACTGTAAAGCATAAGCTGGTAATTTGCCTCAAGAAAGGTGTAGAGAATAATCTAGCAAATATTAACACCTAAGCATCTAGCAATAGATTCCCAGTGATATTCTGGGAAAATTACTTTTCAAAGAACTGTTCGTTTTCCTGTATATTGCGACAACAGACTATACCCGAAATTGTTTTTTAAGACTGATTTTATTTGGAGGCTCTGCTCACATTTTAAAACTGAGACACTCCCCCCCCAGTAAGCACAGATGTATGACATTGTCATTTGTGACTGTACTCCTGCCAAGAACATCAGATTCCAATTAACGGTTCATGTAAGGTAACAAAAACCAGCACGTCTAGGCAATAAGGACTGTCAAGGGAACAAGAGAATTATTATGTAAACTGATTTCATTACTATGTAAGCAAAATAAAAGTTCAATTAAAGTTAACTGTGCAGTAACATAAAATATAGATCTATTTTTGGAATAAGCAGGGAATTAGGAAGTATGCAAATATGCCTATCGCCCAGAAAAGTGGCTGTGGAAGAGCAGAAGTTGCAATATCCCCATAATACCTCAGCATAAGGATGAATTTTCGCCTGTTTCCAAGCAACTCAATGGTTAATGGGGTTACATGTTGCTTTTTCCACTGAAGAACTGCAATGTGTATCATGCTGGATCTTGTCCCGTAGCATCAGCTACCAAGCAAAGTGATCAGAAGTAGAAATAGCCCCAGGCCTACTCAGATGAGCCTGATCTTGGATCTGTCTTTGGATCAGGACAGAAGAAAACCAGAGGTGATGTCTCTGGACTGGCTGGTCATTGCCCACAGGGCCATTACACTAGCTAGGGATGCACAAGCACAGAGATGCAAGGACACCCTCCCTCCTAAACCAGGGGCTGCAACACTTCCTTGGCATCTCCCAGAAGCTTCCTCAAGCCACCAATGGCAGCAAAATATGGCCACAGCAGAGATTACTGGGGCTACTCATAACTACAAATACTGAACCACAGTAAAAGACTCATGTAGTGCCACAAACTAGTTTCTGGTACTTCTTTTTCAGCTAAATCATCAGAGAACTCTTTTGAGACTAACAAATAGACTGTCCCAGTTAGACCACATCCAATACAGCAAACTCTTAACCATTTTACCAAGCTAAGTGCAATCAAGCATTTAAATTTGTCCGAATACTAACATTAAATTTAGATCATACGAAATCAACACTGAAGTGAAATCTTAGCTCTTTCATTCCTCCTATTCTCCCACTGTGTATACCCAACTTCTAATTAGCTCATTTATTGTAAAAAGAACAGAGTCCTATGCAGCTAATAAAATAAGTCTTTAATTCCATTTCACTTGCCTCCTGGTCCCTTCTCTCTAAGCCCTTGTTTCTCTTGCTGAGTGCTACTAATGAAGATTAGTTTATTCAATCTATCCCACTTTTTCCCAGCAGCCTGAGCTGCCTATAGTCACCTGAAGGAACTGCCTTTCAAATCAGCAGCAGGTTACAGGAGAACATGCCCCAAGCATCACATACCACTTGTGGCATTTGCAAGTGAAAGCTTCCACTTCTGCAGGAGAATCTAATTACTAGCTGGAGCTTTTGGGACACAGCAAAAAGTTAATACTGGGGAAATGGAGGGCACACGATGTTTAACTGGCTATTTCTATTTGACACTTTTTTTATTCTTCCTGGGTATTAACTGTGGTATCAGGTTTAAGCTGCCTCATAACTCTCCTGTTATTGCAGAGAATGAAGAAGAATTGCCTGCCGCTTATTAAAGGCACCACTGCCCACTCTGAGTCAGACAGAGCTGAATTTCAATCCATTGCCACAGCGTGGTTCTGAGCATAACTTCCCCCATGTCATTTTTGCTTCCTGATCCTCAGATGTCACCATGCTCCATTGCTATCGTAATGGAAATAAAACATCCAGACTGTTACTGTGTTGTCTTTTTTTTTTAAACCTAACCATGAGAAAAAAAAAAAAGAAAGAAATACCACATAGTAAAAATCACTGAGCTAAAAACTACAACACAAACCTGGAAGATGAGGAGAGTATTTAGACAGAGAATTCGTAAGACATGAGATAAAGAATTGCAAGAGCTACCAGCAAGTGTTTTAAAATGAGACCAATGACAAGCACCATTTAAAATCTAATGGACAGGTTTTCTTCTGACACACAGAAAGCATACACAAGTGATGGCCTTAAATGAAAGGGCTTTTTCTTTTGTGATCTTTTGACACCAACATTAGTTGCACAGCCAAACCCCTACAGCATACCTACAATACCTTTTATACCTTACTTTTACATATAATCGAAAGTAGAACTGTACTATTTGGGGTTTTCTCCTGCTCCTAGAATGAATTGTTCAAAACCACACAAAAGTTAGTGTTAGTCTCTGCTAAAATTTCAGAAAGATGTGGACAATAAATGTTCAGATAAAAATTCTCTTAGCACACAAAGTCTTTGGCAACAAACTCCAACAAGTAAAACAATCATAAGTAAGTATCTCCTTCAAAGAAAATAACCAAACTAATGAAACCCAAACCAAGCAACAAAAAACCCCCAAGTTTCTTTCTCAGAGGAGAAGGGAAACACTATGGTATGACAAGGCACAGTCTGTACCATAGAATTGCAGTGATACAGCACCTGAGCCTTCCCCCCTCTTCTGCCTCTGCTCAAGTTCTAAGCGCCCATAAACACCCGAACTCCAGCATCTGTCTTCACCAGGAAAAGCTGTTGAGAGTCGACCACAATTTTCTGAGCCCACCTAAGATGTAACAGCAGGGTAAGAAGACCTATTAACCCAAGTCTGGGAGAGGTTTAAAATCCCACAAGAGAATCTTATGCTGCAGGATTCTCACCTGGTTGGTGTTTGACCCAACAGATAACAACAAGCACTATGGATTTCAGTGCTGCTCTGTGTGGGGATGCTGTGGAATTGAAAGTCTTCACCAATTTGCACTCTGCCTGCTCAATGGCCCGCACAACCATATGGCTCTGCTATGCAGGAATTGAAAGAATCAAAAAGAAAGTGATTCAAGGGGACTCTGAAGTAGAAGCAGCAGTTTTTTTCTTCTAATCTTTTCTCAAGGTGCACAAGCGTTTACAAGAACAAAACCTACAGCTAAAACTAGTGAGAAGCCCTTTTACAGTTTGCTCATTTAGGTGCCTACCATACAGGTTATTTCATGTTTGCAGGTCCTGGGTACGCACAGCTGGAGCAAGGCTTTGCAAGGTTATGACCAAGTGAAGCAATTTGCATCACTGGGGCTCTACATAACAGCTTTAGGCTTCTTGGTAAATTCACCTCATCCTCTGCTTCTTAAAGGAAAAAACGTTAATGCATCATTTGCAATGCTAACCACAAAAAAATGAAATCTTCTGCTTCAGCATAAAGTAGGATACATAAGGAAAATAATTTTTGCCAGAACAAGAAAGGGAACAAGATTATTCCTGTATTCTCTAGTAGGTTTGGTGACCTAAATCCTCAGTCATCTGGGAGCAAGCTTTCTGTTAGAGTCAGACACAGCCTGTGCACCTCTCTGAGCAGCACAGATGTTCCCCAAGCATGCACAGTGGTGGAAGGACACGGATAACTCCAGGACCAAAACAAACCTCTAACCTTAATTTGCTGATGCAGAGTAACAATGAAAGGATCAACTTTTCATGAGAAGAGAGAACAGAATTAAAACTTTAAACTAAGGTAAATCTTATAATTTTAAAAGGCAAAACAAAATGAAACTCTTAATTCACAAGATGTTAAAATCACAGTAGTTATTAACCTAACTTAAATTAACTGGCTTATTATTATAGAAAGTCATCAAATGTACTTAGCATTCTTTAGAGCCTTACAGTCAATTAATATAACATGAAATTGAATCAACTCAAGCATCTAGAGACACAGAACCTAGATTTAAGTGAAAACTTCAGCCCCATCTACCTCAGGGTATGAAAACTTGGGATCACCTACCACATTTTCTCCTTTGCAACAGGCACAAACCCTCATTTATATCCCATATCGAACTTACCCAGAAACAAATGAAAGAGTGTGGGAAAACCATCTTCATGATTAAATTTTACAGCTGAAGCTAAACCCAGTGGAGTTTTCACCCTTTGAAGCTAGCTCTGCCTGACTAAGGGCCAGATTTTCTGAAGTGATTAATACCACTGGGGCTGAATTTTCAGAAAGACTCAAGTTGTAGTTAGACCCTTAAAAGAAGCAGACAGATTTTCAAAGAAGTGTTCCATGCTTGGTTTCCCCATGAGGAACACCACGGTATGCTGCAGGAGACCCAGTTCCCAAAGGAGCTCCTGACGGCCGAGTACTTCTGAAAATCAGGACATTTACTTTTCTGCTTCAATAGGAAATACTGGTCGTTATGGTCTTTTAAAAATCTTGCCCTAAACATAGTTGCTGAGCTGCACTTATTGCTGGCCAAACCCAATTATTCTTTATCATTGCAAAAAAAAAAAAAAGGAAGGGAAATATTATATTTTTCCAATATCCCAGAGTATCCTTTGCAGAAAATGTGGAAGTTTTTTTCAGTGTTTGTCAAAGAGGAAGAAAGTGCTCGTTCAATGCTGCCTGTGAAAGCAGCTTACTGGAAAAGATGAAAACTTATTATTGCCAATTTTGAAAAAAGAAATCCTTGGCTACTAATGAATAACTAATCTAAGCTAACAATGTCTGGAAATAGTTTTTTTGGAACACACAAAACTTTGTGATGGATAAAAATTAGGAAATTAAAGTTTATTGTATTATTCCAAATGCAACTGTTTACACTTGAGGAAAAATAATGGAGTAATATCCACTTGGAAAGTTTTTATTTTTAAAAAATCCTTTGTAATACTCCCAGAAATTCCCTCAGCCAAAAGCAAATAACTTGCTTCTTAACCAGCTAGAAAAAAGAGCGTGATAGTACAGGCATGGGCTCAGTGTACAATAAACACAAAAACAGCTTTATGAAATTCCTTGTGAAAAATCTCACTAGCTGGTAAACATCTGAAACGCACCAAAAATCACTCCACAGCACACAAGATGTCTTCACAGTGAGTTTTCTCCTGAAACAACAAGGCATAGATAAAAAGCCTTCTCCCATTTAATACAGACATGTATCATGCTCACATGAGAGGTGCCCAGTTGCTCACGTTTAGATTTACCTGGGAAAAACCACGTCCCCTGAAGCCTTCCAGTGCTGCCCTTGCCCCACAGCCCTACAGCCCCCTGCTGCCGTGGGCAGGGACCGTGCCTCCCATTAAAGCTTCAAGCCCAGAGAAGCCTAATGTGGCTTTTGATGTGGGTTTTCACCACCAGGTGCTCTGAAGCTCAGGTACCTCACCTTAGTCAAATGACCCAATACAAAGAGTCTCATGCTTTGGGTCAGAGAGAACTGACGGGTCTGACAGAGGTGGAATTAATGCTGCAGAGAGAGTTTAAAGTGGCTGCTCTTGTGCAGAACCCCAGATTTGCTCTTGTTCAAACTAAGCTGATGACACACATACATCTATGTGCATATTTATATGCAAATACAGGACTTCAGCTATTTGTTTGTGAGCTCACATACACACTTCCTCCATATTCAAGAAATCTGTTATTTAGGATTGGATTTTGAACGTAAATTAGCCATGCAAACATTCTTAATGTAAGAATACAGTTGCATGTCTACACAAACTAATTTTAATATTTGCAGGTATAAAATTCTCTATCTGCATAGAGCTCTGGCATTTTTACACACGATAGGTATGAAAGTGGAAAGTGTACCTTATGTGACAGTATAATAGCTAAATCCATTTTAATCTATAACGGGTTGCTCTTTCAGAACTGTGCATAATTTGTCTGCTTTCAGAAAAATGACCCTTAAATTATCTAATATAACAGATAGTTAATGGTTACAAATTTGGTCATATGTAAATAAAAATTAGTTTCAAAAACTGATTCTGTAGCTCATATGCCACACTACTGAAACCTGCAGAGAATGAAGGTATATAGGGTCTGTTGCTCTATACTCCCCCAAAATCAATTCTGAAAATCTCCCTTGAAATTAAGGTACTTGTTCAAAACTTCAAAGCATACATTTTCTAAGTAAAAACCAAGCATGGTTTTTCACTCTCACAACTCTTCTCACTTGTTCCTAAAATTTAGTTGTCTCTTTACCCTACTAAATCTTGAACATGTTTACGTAAGTCCACCAAATTCAGAAAGGTTATTCACAACACAAGTGAAAGCAACTTAAGCAAAGGTGTGCAACATTGGGGTCCTGGATTTTTAAGTCTATGAACTCTTCAAGTAATCACATCCCTTGTGCTTTGCTGAATGCCTCTATGTATACAGAAAGAGAATGCACTTGGAAGAGAGACAGAGAGGCAAACCTCCCTCCTTTCTGTATTAGCTAGTGAAGAAACCTTAAAATCAGAATAGGGTTGCTTTTGATTTTTGTTTCATTTTAATTACATGTAGGTTTATTAGCTGATGCCAATGCATTGTCATCACAGTACTGTGTCTCAACAATAATTATATTGTGAAGATAATGAATACCCTCAATATTATATACTGTTTCTTCCCTGCCTGTAAAAGTGAACTTAGCAATAGCAGCTGTTATGCAGCCTGTTCACCCGACATGAACAAGCTCCAAAATGGGCTTAGACCTTACCCAAAAAGTTCTTAGTTTCTTTTTCAGGTTCTTGTAGAGGAACATCTTACATGAGAGAAGGCAAAATATCTATTTCAATACTGTATTACTGAAAACCCTTAAATGGTTAGCCTCAAATAATCAAAACACAACACAGAAAATCCTTCTGAAATCTTTCTGAAGCTGTTGTAAACTTCCTTTCTTTATTCAAACCTTAAGGTCAATTCCCTTTAGAGATTTTTTTCAGTATCATTGCAAACATCTTACCATTCATTGGTTACAGAATTTTACCCATTCTGCTTTCAGACCACAGTTATGAACCATCATGTTAGTTCAAGGAAAAGGATAATAATTCTGCGTTTTCTGCAGAAACTCAGAATACAAGAGGTTATGCTTTCACATTTGCAAAGACTGGAAGACTTGATGGATTTCTTTTTTCTATTCTCATTCCAGGAGAACACACCTACATTGGTGCCCATGTTGACACTGGAGAGCAAAGTTTAAGACAGGAATATGAACCAGCTTACTTCCATATGACACAGCCATCGGGATTTACCAGCCAGTGAGCCCCCACAGCTTTCTCACATGTGGAATGGAGCAAGTGAGTCTTACCACTACAGATCTCAGGTAGAGACCTGCTCTCTGCCATATTATAATGTATACTTGAGTGACATATGTTACAGCGTTGACTCATGGAGGAACAACACAACGTATGTAAAAATTGAACAGATTAAGAATGCCTGAAGGGCAACATCAGTTGACTTCTCCCCATAAGCACCTTCTGTTTTAATGAACTAATAGATTCCCTTACAGTAAATTGCATGAAATATCACATCCAGAAAAAAACACACTTTTTGCTGAATGCCTCTATGCTCTGAGAAGAGGCAACCAGCTAATCATGCATAAATGTTGATCGAATTCAGAGGGGTTAATCTGCAAGGCAGTTGAGAATGGACTAACACTAACCTCTGGGTAGCCTCCAACGTCATGCACATCGATTCCAAGTAGATGTCCAAGTCCGTGTGGCATAAATATTGCACCCAGATGAACCTTCACCATGTCATCTACATTGCCTTTCAGAATGCCAATTTTAGTCAACTCCTCCAGATGGACTCTGTCAGCCAGACGGTGCATATCAGGCCAGGCGACCCCTTGGAGAGCAGAAACAAGCAGCTGAGTTAACTATTGCTGAAAGTTTTTAAAGATGACTTTGAGAAAGCAGAAGTAACACATTTGCCCTTTGTTTATATAAAAAACAATGGTGGAAAGAGCAGCTACATTAGCACAAAAATACTTTAAAGACAACAAAATTATCTTAACATGCATGTGAAGCACAGAAAAGTACAAACAAGAGACACAGCAGCACCTTCTAATCCAGATCCAGATGTTAAGACACTGTATCTAAACACGTCTATGCAGATACAAACTTATCATTGAGTTTTCTAAATGTCAGCTGTAAAATGCAGTTATTTAAAATTCAGAGCATAAAATATTACTACCCTATTATTTTAAACAATGATTATACCCATTTAGAACATTTGAGATGGACAGTACTTTTCTACGTACATAGAAGATTTAAAGCCCACATCTTTCTGGCAAAGAGACTCTCCAGAAATTAATGATTCCCTTGTGTTAATGGGCTGCGTAAAACACAAGTCCTCTAATACACGTACTAAAACAGCATTACAAAATACTGTTGGTTGACTAGAGACAGAGTGCCAGGATACATTAGATTTCTATTATTTTGGTATAGGATACAATTTTGTTTGACAAACTGCTGGGGGGAGGAGGGAGGAAGAAAGCAGCTCTTTTGTTAGTAACACAGTACTGTCTTAATTAGTTCACCATGGTTTTGAGTCATCATCAACAGAGCGGTTGCAGAGTCAAGACAACTAGGGCTAAGGTACAGTAGAAGAATATTTTCCTTGTTCAATTTTGGCATGATTAAACATATAAAAAATGAGCAATTTTTAAGGCCAAAACCCAATCAAGTTCCATTTGCTTTAATCCAGTTAAACGCGCAGCTCTAGGGTCTTGTGAACATGAATGTCATATCGTAATTACATTAGCACTTTTTTCTGAAAGTGCTGAGGCTTCAAAGGCTGAAATAAAACCATCCTGTGGGAGTGCTTAAATAAAATTCAGTTGTCTTGTATGGCTCTGATGTAAAGGTAAGAAACAAACTGAAGAGCAAGTGGCTGCTCCGTCTTACACACCGTCCACACAGAAACCGACGCACCTTTACACTCCCATTAACACTGACTGGGAATCAGCTCAGTGTGTGAGTGAGCAGGCAGGCTCCATTTCCCCATCAGATTACTCAGAGATCAAACTTTTTAGCCTGCATGCATGCAGCTGAAGAAGCACCTTCCTTGCCCAAGCAATACCACAAGACAGAGGTGTGCAGCACAATATGCTGGACAAACTCCCGGTTGCTGTTTCCTCACAAAAGCCAACAGTTCCAAAGTGCTATTTTTGTGTTTCCCCTCCTTTAAAAAGGAATAGATTTTTCATTCAGTAAGAACTAATACAAGTATAACCAACTGTTCTTTGAAAACTGTGTTCAACATAATTATATTTTACAAGATTTTCTTTTTAACTTTTTGAACATTGATTGTATCACAATTTTCACTTCTCTAAATTCATCCATGTTTCACAGCTATCTCACAGTAGGCTCCAATCTATTGCATGATAAATTGAAATCATTGCAACCTATTGCATCGATATTACAGATATCAAACTGGAAGTATTACTGAATCACAGTTGCTTTTCTGTTTATTTTGTAGTTGTGGGAATACAGACTTTCTTTGTGTGACTCTCTTCTGCACTTTGCAGTTAACTCTAACTGCTCCAAAAGTCTTTAATATTCTTTCTGGGGACACTAGATGTTCTTTTGTGATGTCTCCCATGATTTCTTAGTTGACTATTACTGCAAATCTTCTGTTTGCACCCCCATGACTCCAAAGCCACATGTAACGGCTGACCCTGGTCAACTATCTGAAGACTCATCCTCTCTTGATATAAACAAAGGTCAGAACTCTTTTGCTGTAAGACAAACCACAACCATATCCTGGATGCTATGAATCAACTTAAGATGGGGTGCCTGAGAGAGCTGAAGATGAGGTGTCTGTTTGCAGCACAGCTTCCCTCTACAGCTGTGCTGGTACTATTCCTCTCAATCCAAACCCACAGACTCCACTTAAAGAGATACAGCGACCTTTATCAAACTAAGGAACAGATACAACTAACAAGAGAAACAACAATTGAACTGATCAGAAATAAAAACACCAAAAAAACATACCCATTTCTCTGCAGAAGTTTAACAGAGCAAATGAATGACTCTACTGCCCTAACTGAAAAAAAGATTGCTGTGGTTGTAAATCCTGAGTATTTCTGGAGACTGAGCAAATCCATTTCAGTCTCTTTTTCCCTTGCCTCTACATTTTCTTTTTCTCTCATTGAGAAAAAAGCATGACTGTTTCCCTCTCCTCCTCCCACCCAGAGCCCTGCATTCTCCATCTGTTTTAGTTTTTATTCATCTTATCTATTTCATTGGAGACTGAGGACAACAAAAAGCTCCACTATGAAATAAATAATGAGGCTGGATGGAAAATCTGCAGCTTTGGGCTCTTTTCTCTTGGAACAAGGGCAGTGCTTTGGACAAAGCACAGCAAAACTACTCTGGACCACTCTTTTATCATCTAGCTGGTGCCATCAGTTTTGCTAGAGATGGGACGTACTTCAGCTCCAGCTCTCTTATGCATGCTGCAGGAGCTGCAGGTAGCAGTGGGACAACTCTGGTTGGAGGTAAAGTTACTGCTGAAAGCATGCTGCTAAATAGTACAAATCTAGTTTTACAAGTAAATAGGTGTTCAAACAGTCCTAATTAAAAAAAAAAGAAAAAAAAGAAGTGTTTATAGATAGATTGTATTTTCCATTCTATTGTCTGGCTTCATGTTTTTTTCTACTATGACTACAGTGTGGTGGTATTTTGCACTTAGGCCACCTCCTCTCCAAACCACTTAACGTAAAAGCATTGTATAATACAGTCATACATCCACAGATTATTACTAGTGTGCTAAGACAAAATATGAGGATATTTTTGAGCTGACTAGAGACAGTGAACTAAGTGGAGTGACTTTACTGGTCTTCACTTGAAAAAATTATGATTCCCTTGTCTTGTTTTATGTGAGCTGATTCCCATCATACCAGGAATAAGCTTTAAAAATAAGGTACAAACAGATTTTTCCTCCTTTTTTTAAACAGGGAATTTGACAAAGAAAGAGGCTCTAAATGCAAATCTTCAAGCATTTGCTAGTACCCTTATTATCTTGAAAACATTAACTTTGTTAAGAGAAAGAACTACTTTAGGTAATAAGGCAATTACTTAAAAGTACAGAACACAATCTACTGAAGAAAGGAAGCCATCCTAATTCAAGAAAGATCTCTGAGTTCATTTTATAGATGAAGTATATTCATATGTTGGACACATTCAATATATAGTAAACATAAATATACAACTCTTCAAATTTATTTTAAACCTGAAATTGTATTTAGTTTATCTGGCAATCGGAATCTTTATAATACAATGGCCTGTGCAAATCCAGCTGTCTCTGGGACTGGCTGGCATGTCTGCACTCAACTGTCATTTAAGTTAACTAGTAAGTATACTTGAAGAGCAGAAGTCCTCAAATTCCGCTAATCTAATTTTCCTCTATTCATATTGAACTTCCAATAATTGTGAAAAGCAGAGAATGGAGGAAAAATTAAATATCCCAGCTAACTTAACCAGGAAAGCCATGAACAGAATTTTTTTGTATTCTCACGTGATGTGCAGTTCAACAACCTGTATGTGTCAGAAGAATGTTCAGTGAGGACATGTGAATCCCTGTGTTAAAGCACCGAGATACCTATATTCTGTGCAGGTGTCTGTGCACACATCTATGTGTGGATGGCTTCAGCATGTTAAAACAAAGAAGATAATAATAAAGAATCCTCTGTGCAGGAAGCCAGGGAACAATCTGCCCAACAAGACAGCATTTACAGATGCGCATAAAAAAACCACTAACGAAGCACTGCTGAATGAACAACATTCTGTACAAAGAATCCTTAATTCATGGAGGATACTTGATGTTCAGGCACTTCAGTTTTTTGGAGTAACGATGGTCTGGTAGAGAGCTCTGTCACCCGCCGCAAGCTGCCACAGCAGAAGTCAAGCACCATATTAGCATTCACATAGCGAGAAAAGGCAGTCAAAAAACAACTAAAACCCACAACAAAACAACTTCCACACAAGTGGCTCTAACATCAGTTATGTGAGTTACTGCAATGGATAATTGTTTCGCAACACCAGCCTGCACTAACCTCCCACCACCAATCACCCACTAGGACGCTTTACCCATGTATTATTCAGGACTACTATTTTTAAGCTTTAGTGAAGTTTATCATGGTTGCAGATATGGTTTTTTGTGTAAAAAGGTTAGTTCCATTATTATCTTTAAGCCAATTTATAAACCAATTATAGTCCATTGACAGATGAGGTTTAGAAAGCTAGATTGGAGGGTCCTTGGACTTTGACAGCTTGTACCAAAATGAGTCTGCACTCAGGAAAATCTGCTGATAATGTGTCTGCTCCATTCTTAATTCTCTGCCAAATGAGATACTGGGTAATACAGGTCACTGAACCAGTGACTGGCTCCCCAGGAAAGCTCAGTTACCAAGGCTCACAAGGTTGCGATTCGTTACCTGCCATGCAGGCGAGAGGCCAGGACAAAAAGCACCTTTTACAGCAACCAAAGCATTTGAGATCCCTTGAGATACAGAGTGAATGAACTGCACAGCAACAACCAGACAGTGGATATGTCTGACAATGAAACGTGACAGATCATGGATTAATTAAACAACATATAACTCTGGAGGCTGTTAGTTTTCAGATACCATGCAAACAGTGCAGCAGAGGTCTGCAGACATGTGAGGTACTGTGTTCAAAAATGGTAAACTTACCACATTAAGTTTACTAAAAGGGGTTTTTAAAATTTATTCCCAAACTGAAAGTTGTCTGATATTCTTAGATACTACCATGACAGAAAAGAAAAAGATAAAATTACTATTGTTTTGCTTCCTTGAAAATATTTCCTCATCGTTTGCCAAACCCACAAAATTTCAGATAAAACACCATTTTTTAGGGACTCAGAAATATCATGTAAGGATCTCTGGAACAATCTGTGACCTCTTTGATCACACTATTGATAGGGAAGATTTTTGTAAAAAAAACCCAACAAACAACTTCTATTGAAACCAGGATTCAAAAGCATCCCTATCTTTTAAGAAACATACCATAACTTTTTAAACAGTAGAATTACAAAGATGAGTTATTTGTTATAACACATCACACTATGAACTGTTCCTCAGTTGCTGTTAACTCACTGGTATTTTCATTCTAGTGATTATTTTCTGGTGTTTCATTAAAAGCTATTCAAGAACATAAAGTAGAAACAGCATACAAAAGTAATTTAGAATTACTGCGTGGTATTTAGCCACTTTGGTCAGAAAGTACTCTGAAAGGGCCTAACAGGATTTTTTTGGCCGCTACTTAGGGTACTTTGTGGTTGTAGTGTGACAATGATTAAACCACAAATGATTTAGCAGGGTTTTTTTGCTGTTGTAGGGTGGGAGCTTTTTTGCCAGCACAGTGTCACAATCTTACTAAAAAAAAAAAAAGAGTATGGCAAGGTTGTAGTAACTTCTCCCCAAACTGTGCTAAGGTTAAGCTACATTTAATTTCTGAGTGTACACAGATTAAGGGCAAAAGGCCCAATGTCCCCTGGCAGTGCCACTGAAATACAGACCTAACACGCAATCCCTGTCCAGCCAGCAATCCACTGGAACAGATTAAAATCTGCCAACATGCAGTGACCATATCAGACATAAAACAATAGGTCCTTAAAAATTCCAATCAAACCCAGTTTAAAAAACAACCCAAAACATCATTTAAATACTAAACCCAAATATTTCTTTCCTCTTCACTTGGGTGCTAGAGAAGAATTTGCTATATTTCTGATTTTCATGCTTTCCTTTTGGCCCACTAGATGAAATGCTCAGTAGCTGTTCAGTTTTGAGATTGGTTTCTTGCAGCACCAGGTAAGGCAACTCTGCAATGAGGCAAGGAATCAGACAGTGAGAAATCAAAACGCTGTACTCTGACAATGTTTGGGCAACAGTGAAGCTGTTCAAAGCTTCATATGCTGTGTAGATAACTATGTGTAAGCCTCACAGAGTCAGCATTACAGGGCTATATGGATGCTTAATTCAGGGATGCAGTTTTGGGCTGTATTTTACAGTGGTGGCATGGCTGCAACTGGCTGCCATATGATGAGAAAAGCCTGTTAACTTTCCCATCCTAAAAACAGGATGCGAACTATATTGAATTTAGTGCTGTGTCACACCTGCAGATGCCTGCAGTACTGACCACAGGGTTTACTAGACTTCAGCCTGCTCTGTGCCATGAGTCCCAGTGCCACAGCCCCGAACCAGGATGGACTCCTTCAAAAACCATCCCTCCATTCCCCAGTAAGATGCGCCCGCCTGACTGGAGCAGGAGTTACTGAAGGGAAACAGAGATGACTCTCCACTGCCTCTGAAATTCTGACCTCTTCTTCAAAAGCCTGAACAGCATTATGCTATTTGCTTGTTCCATGATATCTCTCTTGCATCAGTATGATGGAAGTTTTAAGTGGCAAACCCATCCTCGCCATTATAAACCCTACACATGATGATCTATAGTACATCAGAGGCAACATCAAGATAACAGTCTGCAATGCTGAAACCTTAAGAAAGGCAATTTGAATAGATGCAGATGTGGAGCAAGAGGAGGGATTTTTTTCCATGTCTGGAAAGATGCAGCACTGGACTGAGCATTGCTGGCAGACACTATGGATTTCCTGCACATTCCTTCCAAATAGGTGCATGTTGAAAAGAAGAGGAAAAAGACTGGGGGAAGGAGGGAAGTGCTTGGAGGGAATGATTGCAGTGTGGAAACTTATCAATCTTTGAAGCTTAGAAAAGACTGTTTAGATAAGATTCAAGCAAACAGCATAATCTATGTCTAGCAGGTTTGCACTCTGACAGCTACAGCTGATGCTGTGTCAAGATCTCCTAACTCACGAACTTTGTACTTCAACTCACATTACAATGTGTAATGAGTGCATTTCCTGAATGAGGAGAAAATCAGTGCACATCAGATCATGTAAAAGCAGCTTATTCCCCCCAAAGTCACTATTAAAATCAGAATTGTATGATGCTACAATATCACAACCTGTTATAATTAGGAAAAACAAGATTTTTTTAAAAAATAGCCTTAAACCAAAACCCATTCACTAGACAAAGGCTAAAGAACTTGCAAGCCAATTCAGGCCCTAAGTCTGTGTAGACTTCTAAATGTATTTGCTTTGTACAAGCAGCACCTTTGAAGAATGACTGAAAATAGTGGAAAAACCCATGTGTGCACAGAAAGCTGCAGGTCTGTCCCTAGACCGTGGCAGCTCCTGCAGATACTGTCCCCAGAAAGGCTGCTCAGAGACCTCCACATGGGAGGAACTTCAGGGCAGAAAGCCCCAACTGTTTTAAAGTGCCTGGTTTTATACACTTGGAAATAACTCAGCGTTATTTTAGTCTCCCAAACGTTGCAGTGGTCACTCTATGCATGGGTCAGCTCCTGTGCGTTAGTCACAAGCGGGGAAGAGCAGCTCCCAGAAGGTTTGCAGTCAGACTCGCAGTCTGAAATCTTGCATTTCAACAGACTGCTGCTTGCACAGAGGGACAGGAGGATCTGCTGAATTTGACAGAAAACGCTGCCTTTTTCCTTCACCTCTTGCTGTAGGTCACCACTATTCTGCGCCAGGTTGTGTCCAACAATGAGAGCTCCAGTAATCAATGACACTGCTCTTATTTAATAACACCTTGAAAGAATCAAGGATTGCAACTTGATTGTCAGTATTGCCTGTACATCGTTTAGTTTCTTCAGCTTTTATTTTCTAAGTCGTGGCTGATGCTTTAACCATTTATACCAACAAAAATGGAATTAATTTACCACAGAAAGCTATGCTACCTTCTCTGGTCAATCTCAGAGAGTTATTATGCAAAGGGAAACTTACTTATGAACATTGATGCTAGCAAGAAAAATACAGCCAACTCCATTCAACAGAGAAGAGAAAGCAGATTACAAATAGCTTTTTAAAACATACATTGACAAGATTTACTTTCCAATCTGTCTTTAACACAATAACACATTCTTAACTGCAAGGGGGGGGAAATAATACTGCAGTGTGATTCAGCAGGATCTGTGAATATCAAGTACTGGTTACAACATGCCCTGAAAGCGTTTGCTCTTCAGAGGAATTGGTATAAAATCTTCCACTTCTGTCATAAATGTTTTATTTCTGAGGATAATTGTTTTGCTTCAGATATTATGGCAGATTAATAATGATCAGCAGCACTAGACTTAAAATATGACAATCTGACTGAGAATAATTCATATGGGCATTTTGAAATTATACAAACTGTAAAATACATTGTGCTCTCCCACCCTTCCCTGTTGTGCTATTGTAAAAAGGTCCAGTTTACAGTCCCATTTCTTCCTAAAAATTCATCAAAATTAGCTGCTGTTTTTATACAGCACAACAGACAAGCGTGCCCACATGGTGTTCTACTAAGTACAGCTCTGGACTGCATAAAACTCAAATGACTCGCATGGCAAAAACACCCACTGCATGTGAATGAGAACCTTGTACTGAAGTTGGAAGGAATAAATATTAGTAACAGTTACAATTATTTTCTTTAGGTATAATAAATTTTAATCCTAGTTGAATACAGTGACAATTATTCTAAAGCATTATGCAAAATAGTAGCAAACAAAAATAAATATGAATTCTAAAGAAGTTACAGAACTGTCATGGACAAAGAGAAGCAGCAGTCTGTGAAGCTGCAAATTTTGAATTTGCATGTGTTCCTAGGCACAACTCTGCTCAACTTAATAACAGAAACAACTGACATTAATATGATCTGCTATGTCAAATACACTAGCTATTAGTTTACAATTAAACAGTTCTTTAATTATTTGAGTTACTCTAATCCCTTGTTCTACTGCTATCCTGCCTAAGCTAACTTCTCCACTATTCTTTTTTAGCTAGAAACATGTCATTAGACCGCAGAACAAGGAATCATATTGCTACTGTGAATTCAAATCACAGCATTTTCTTTTGTATAAAACAGGTTATTTATTAAACCAGTGATTGTTCACTGAACCTACCACCTCCTGACAGTCTCACCGAAAGAACCATGCCTCAATATTTAGATACCAAAATGCTTTCAGAAGGACAGACCATCCAAATTTACATCCTGCTGTACAAAAATACAGACCATTCACCCTCTGAAGTCCCTGGGCTTATATATAACTCCATGAGCTTTACTACTTGAATCTTTTATCAACAGGCAAACAGGCAGAAGAAAAATACTGGAAAATAAAGCAGCTGCTTTGATTTGTCCTTCTAATTGAACAACATTCCTTGGAAGGATGTATATGGAGAAACTAGCTAAGGCAGGCCCTTTCATTGCAAAGTGGTTCCGAAGCTACAGCAGTGAATGAAATCTGAAGAAGTCAGGAGAAAGGCATAAAAAGTGGGCACAGAGTTTCACACAGCAGCTCAACACTTGTGCAGAAGACAAATATCAAGATCAGGTGGGATTACCTTTCATTAGCATCCTCCATCTACAAATACATAAGGCTTTCTTTGGTTCTTTGCCACCAAGGGGAAACCAGAAAGTAGAGTGGCCAGTGCTCAAACTCTAGGCATGACTGCAGCAGCAACTGAAATACTAACATGCTGAGGTTGTGCGTGGCAGGTAGCACACCATGGAGTTGTCATGCTTCATCCTAGCGAACTCCCAAGGACCTTTTATCCTGGTCTTTAAAGGAAGGCTCCAGTTTGACCTACAGAAGGGTCTAATGCCTTTCTCTTTCACCTCACAGTTTGGCACTAAATCTACTGTACACAAGAAAGAAATGACAGAGTGGAAGGGTTACTGCTAACTTGAGAGAAACACCTTGCAAACTGCAAGACTCGATCCGGTGAGGCAGCTGGAGCAGGGACAGAGGAGGGACCATCAGCTATAGAAAACTCTGTAGTCCAAGCCAGACAGCTGCTGGCCTGCACTCACTGGCTGTTTGCTACAAAACCCTGTCCCCGTGGCCTCTTTAGCTCAAATACCTTAGTCTTTTGGGAACTACTTAGTTCTCTGTATTTATTCAGCACTTACAGCTGAAGGGGACCCATTCCTGGTACATTCTAAGGATCAGCTGATACCTACATGATTAATAAAAGGATGTTTTATTTGCTTTACACACGGGTGTACTTCTTTGCCTGAAATGTTTTTGACTGTACTTGGTTTTGAAGTGTACTTGACTGTACTTTCTTGCTCAAAGATTACATGGCAATACTGGCATCAATGAAATCTGCAATGGCTGATCTCTGATCCTGGAAGAAAGGATTTAAGAGCTTAAAGGCCCAGTGTCTTTATGTGAAACTTGAGTTCTGGGAAAGCTAGATGCAGACAAGAAATCTTCCAGCCCTAATATGGAGAAACCTCCAACTTCCATTATCAGAGATGTTAGTCCTGGGACAGAGATCTCTTTCAAGACATTCCTCAATTGCATTTATCAGAAAAGCAAAGCATGAAGCCAGAGGCAACACGATACTCACTCTCCTGAATAGTAAAATGCAGGACTTGGGGATATGCATATACCCATGAGCATGACCCTCCGACTTGAAAAAATGCAGAGATCCAAAACCTATAGGGAGACCCTACAGTAATGCCATAGTGTCCTGGGGAAGAAAGTTTTCACCCTGCATATAAACTGACTTCTGATACAACAACTTCTGTGCATATTTGGAACTATTTTTTATTTTTCATTTTATTGAAACAAACAAACATCAATCAGCAAATATTCCCAGCTGCACAACTAATGTCCGAATGCAATTTTGGTTCAATGGGGACTTTGGATACAAGCTTTTTAAATCACATAAATGTAGAGATGGGGAATTGAGTGGCTGCCAACCTGCCCTTACTCAACTGTTCCTTGGGAGCAGTTTGCTAGACAAAGAGATCTCTTTTTTTAACTGGAATTTAGGATAATAGACCTTACAGATTGAGGTGTTTGAATTCTTTCTCCCTCTCTCCTCAAATACTAATTGAAAAAAGCTTTTTATGTTCCTTTTTTAAAATATACACAAGTTTTGCAGTAGTACCAGGAATGCTAAGCACAACAAGCTCCCTTCCTTCCCCTTCTCCTGTGACTTTCCATTACTTTACAGAGGAATGTTCAGAGGTCCCAGTGTGCAATTGCAAAGAGATGAAAATGGAAAGTAGCTGACTGCTCCAATATTTAGCTTAAAGGCTGTTTATGATCTAGTGCATTAATCCAAAATAGCTTTAATTGCAAAGCTTAAAGATGAGCGTATTTCATTTCTTCTCAACACAGTAGCAGATTTAATGTATTTGAAAAACTTCAATGTTTCTATAAATATATACTGCATATTGAAACTTTCTAGATGTAGAAACCACACTGTCCTCATCAACTAGGTATTAAATTTATTGAACTCTAATTATTAATATTCTCTAAATGCTAAAGATAATAATTCAAATAATAAATAGCATACATAATTTGAAACGCTGGACATCTTATAAATACACAGTCATTTGCTAAAGAATAAAAAAGAAGCTACTCCACAGTAACTTCCCAAACACTATCAGAGTCCTGTGTATCACTGACAGTAAAGCATCCATATGAGAAAAAAACAAAACTCAAAGCTGGGTTAAGTGTGAATGTGCTTCATACATAGAAACTGTAGCACATCACTATCTGTTTTGCAAAGTACTACCTCCCTTCTGAAGAGCTAGACTTGAGTGCACAGGCATCCATTCTCATCAACATCTCTTTTTCTTACATCACTGACATTTTCATTTGCTCATTTCAGAACATAATTAGAGTCATGGAGTGATTTAAGTTAGGAGGGATGCCAGAAGGGTATTTGGTCCAAACCCTGGCTCAGAGCAGGTTTAACTTCAAAGCTAGATCATGTTTCTTCAACAAGTTGCTTTCTAGAAGTTTTAGAGCCCTAGGGACCTCCAGCAAAAGAAATTATTTTACACATTTCTTCAAATAGATTTTTATTAACAACAAAGAGGAAACAATACTGGTCTCACAGGTGTAACTTAAGACAAATGATGGTTAATAAAGCTGTAGCATTGACATTGGATCTAACTTATGCAACTAGGGTAAAGAATGGAGTGAGACAGGATTTGGGAACAATGGACACGTGCCCTTTCAAGTTCTTCATATCTTTCCACTATCGACAGACATGTGAAACTTGCTCACAAAAGGGTTTAATCTACCTCTGCAGTTCAGGCTTGCAACTGCTACCATGACAGTTGTCCACTGGAGGTACTACAGACACCTGAGTTGAGACCTCACGCCCTGCCATTAACCATTACACTATATAGCCTTTTGCCTACTGATGTGCTACACAGTACTTTTTTTTTTCCTACCACAATTTGCTTTTTTAAGCCTAGGCAATTACAGAGGTGGGAGAGAGATACACTAAAAGCAGGATTTTTTTATGGTTACAGCATCAAGGACTCCGGAGTTAGGCAATATCAATTGATGCCATCTGTGCAAGCTTTGCTTGGACCCTCAGTGCTGACGTGTTACAGTCCAGTCCTTTAGTTACATGACCATTTACTCCTTTAGATGGGATTTCAATAAGAGCAAGGCCTTTTGGATGATGCTGCCTTTTTCAGTCCCAAAATAAAACTTTTAAAACCTTTTGGAGATTTTCAATGACACTCACCAGAGGAACGACCCAGTGCTACGTTTTGTAATGCAGGCAGTTGGCTAACAGAAGACCTGGTGCAAGCAAAACTGCAACATCCATTTGTGCATTACTACAGACAGGAGAATTCACATGGAGGAGAGCCTCAGAAGTACCTCAGCCCAGTGGAAAAGCTTCCACCAGACCAACCAAAGCTTCCTACCGACTGCAAGATGCAAATTCACAGGAAGCCCCAAGTTAATTTAATTCTAGGGCTACCTTATTTAAAGAAGACTCTAACTCCAAGGCAAGCACAGCTCCTGCTAGACCACTGAAACTATCTGTTCCTCATACAACTTCTCTTCCATCTGTTGCAAAAGCTGAGTGTTCAAGAAAAGAAACAAGACACTGCACAAAAAACCAAGCACGGCAAATGCACTTGAATGCTGCCACTAGGAATTAGCAACCATTCTTGCCTCAGCCTCCCAGCAGGATGCTAGGCAACTTGCTTCAAACACAATTTTTTATTTAATTTGTTTTACATTTGTTCATTAGTAATTTTCTTTCATTTTACCAGTGTCTGGGTTGACAGTGTGGAGTCTGATTTGCAGAAAGGCTGGGCGCTCACAGCTGTAGCAGAGGTCAAAACAGCTGGGGTTTGAGCAACAGCAATGTTCAACTCCCTTAAAAATAAATCTCGAGTCTGATGAATTTCAATCTTGGAATCCCAAATGAGTCAATAGCTTTTACACTAGCTTTTCCAGCCTGTCTGCCACTGCCTTCAGAAAGAGAACTGCTCTGCACACTTCCACATCACTAAGATGAAGTGCAAGCAGACTTAGTGCCTACCTGTGTATTGTTATGATGAGCGCTCTGAGAAAAATTAGTAAGGAGGTTAATAATTCTGGATTCAGAGCAGGTTTTGAACAGTATGCAATAAACAGCTCTGGGCTATGCATGGAACAAAAGGTTAAAATAAATTACTGAATAGATGTTCATTAACTCAGCTCTTTCTGTTATACGCATTGCATGAAGATAGCAGAGGGAAAAATAATGGTTTTATCTACAAGATCTTAATTCCAATCATCCTTGGAGGTGAAATCTCTTGGCTGTCCCCACTTACTGTGTTTTGGTTTACACAGTGGAGTTTTGAAGTCTGCCCCTGTATTTCAGTTCTGTGGAAGAGTAAATATAACCCAGATGGACTTGCCGCATTAAGAATATTCCCTAAGTAGAAATGCAGCATTCCTCTCTGACATTTTGGATCATGAGCCTGACTTGTAGGACGGAGACAATTATCTCACTGCCACACAAGCATGCCTTTTTGACTCTTTTGCTTCAGTGACAAGCATCACTGCCTTCATACGAGATCCATACTCAGTAGCTTTAAAATTGCTGCTTATGCAAAACTGAATATGTCTTTCTCTTATTTTAAACAAATTTGGGCTGTGGCATAAGTTGTGATGACTGCACTGAATTTGGGCTATAATTCCTCAGAGACCATTTCTTAACTTTCAGAATACATTATATTATTCTGCTTGTAGAACAAATTCTGTTCTCTCAGCTGGAAGGTAGGGAAACTTGTATATGTGATTTGAGCTGCTTGCATGTTTGGACCATGCACAGGATGTAGTCAGATGAATGTTTTTCTACAATAAAATATAATGTCTTGGAGTATTTTTAGAATTATGACAACTGTTTGCATATAGCAGCATAAACCAAATGTATTAGGAGGTCTGTTATCTCTCAAAAAGTAACTTCACTCAAGAGTCAATTAGATTCATATGAGAGCCAAACTGAGAAAAGAAATGCAAACCTCTGAACTATACACAACTATATAAAATGTTTAAGGTTGCCAGCAAACGTGTGTCCTTCCATAAACACCACTATGTAACCCAGTATTTGGTTAGTGACTCTCCCCCTGAAGTACTTGCTCCCTATCTTGCAGTGAGAAAGACCCCGGGAATCATTAACCTTCTGAAGACAACAACTAGATGTCCCCTGTGACCCTTTGCCACAAGGCATAATTAAGGCCCCAGTTCTGCAGCTGGAGAGAAATACCATTTTCTACAGTTGCTGACTCTGCTGCATTCAACTCTTTCTGCACAGCCTGCCCCACGAATGGTTACTGTCATGTGAGCCAAGTCACTTGGCTGTCTTTGATCCCAGGAACCCTGGGAAATGAAGGTGAACAAAAATAATAACAAAATGAACAAGGGCTCCATAATTCAGAAAATCTGACTAAAATATGATGGGGCTGGGCTTTACATTGAGTGTCTCTATACCCACAAGCTTTTCTGCCTCCTTTTCCAGAGAACTGAAGTATAAACTTTCCATCAGACAGGGAGAAGAGACACTCGAGAGCTGAATTCACATCATCCCTTCCTGCTCCCCTCTGTGACAGTGCCTGGCTCCCCCAGGAGTGGATCCTGGTGCTCTAATCAGTGAGCTAACAAATTAGGTTTGTTCAACAAGACGAAGGAGGCTGCAGCCTCTCCCACAGAAACTTTCTCCAGCCAGCGCTAACAATATATTCAGTTTGCATCCACCCCTTCAAGGGGACCTGGGGCTTCTCAGCAGCCTGAGAAGTACAGGACACTAACCATGCAATGAAGGTCAGTGTTTCTATCTCTTATTTTTCTAAAGGGGAACATCAGCCTTCCAGGAGATCCAATGTCATTTTCAACTAGCAGTCCAACAGTACATGACACGGCCCTTTTTCTGTCTGTCTCAGTGTTCAACCCAAACAGCAGCCAAAACATTTTACAGGAATTTGGTGAAAGGTGCAAAGCAGATACATTGCTTTAAAAGGATTTATGAAAGCCTTTTACAGAAATGTCTTATCTTCTGTGTTCCCTTTAGTAACAAAAGGGGTGTGACTAGAAACAAAATAACTATCTGAATAATATCTGCTTTTTAAAATAATGTAAACTTATATGTAAAAGAGGATTTCTCTCTAACCCAACTCATTGTTTCAGTTTGAACTGTCTTTAGAACATTGTAAATTCATTTCAGACATTGTAAATACTTTTCTGCCAACTACTTATTCTAAGTGTTTCATATGAATTTCAGTAGTAAAGTGTATTTGGCCTTTGGTGTGTTTTTGAGAGCTCATCAGAAGAAAATATAATGTCAGATTTTTTGCATCAGCAGGCAGATGGGTTAAAAGTTGCAAAAGACTAGGGTACAGCCATAGGGACCTAAAAGGCAGACTTTTCCAGATGGTGAAAATTTTTGCACACTGCAGGGCTCTACCCAGATCTGTAATTCAACAGAGTGTGAAAGGTCCAGGTTGCATTTCACTACACAGAGGTACCAAATGAACCAAACCAATGAACCTGTCCCCCAAACATGTGTTTAACCTGCATTCTGTAGCCAGAAAATTCATGATTATTAGTCTCATAAACAGCATAAACGCATTTGCACCATTCTTCTAGACAGGTAACACAACTAAAGCACATTGAGAACAGAAAGTTCAGTCCCATCTTCTGCCAAACATCAAGAATGATTTCTCTGTCTAAGAATCGCAAACTTCCAAGGCTAGTAAGGATACTAGAAACCACTTTTCAGAAATACTTAATACGTCCTTATTTTCTGACACTGTAAATAAAGTGTTAAGTAAACTGCAGAATTCTCTACACCACCCTGAGTACAGCATCATCAAGTTCTGAAGATAGCCCACAACTTCTTAGCATGAAGTACCGCCAAAAATGTTACATGAAATTAAAGCTGGCACCGAAATGCAAAGCAAACTATGAAGAGGAACAGGAACAAGATTCTTCATGGGAGAAACAGCAGATGTGGAGAATGCACATTGTTATTAAAATGGCAAAATCTGGTCTCATTTTGCAGATAAACTTCAAGTGTTATTGCTCCCTTCCAAGCTGCTCAAATGAACAGTGCTGCTGCCAGATTAAAAAAAAACCAAAACCAATACAAAACACAGAAAATGAAAATACCTTTTTAATCTTATTAATAAATGTTTATGTGTCATTTCTTTTCAAAAGTGTTGTATGGAAAACGTTGTGTGCCCATTAGGAGCTGTTAAACGTGGAAATTAATTTTGTCATCTTGTTCCTTTCCAGCACTTTCTAAAATACAAACATAATTGTCTTGACAGCCTGAATGCTGCCATCAAACTTGTCAGTTCCTGCTGACATATCCCAATCTCTTACCTGGCTTGACTGCTTTCATTACAGCCCGTGATGACTTCAGCACTGCTTCATAGATAGCCCTCTGGTCAGGAGTGAACTTTCCATTTGCAGGGAAGGTGCAGGTGATGTCGGAGCCGTAGCAGTAATACTCTCCTCCCATGTCGAACAGGCTAAGGGAACAGAGGGGGGAAAATTAAAATTTAATTCCAACAAAATAGTAGAACAAAAGATATTTCTCTTGCTCTGCGCTTAAAAGTCATCTGCATTTTGGTAGTTGGTCATCTAATCACCACTTGAATGCTGTTCCCAAGTAAAAGATGACAGTGCCTTGGAATCTTCTAGCAGAGGGTATCTGCATTACATACGGCTTAAATGGACATCCTTATGGGCTGTGCTGGTCTTGGATGGGGACACTGAGAAAATGCATGAAGGAAGATAAAAAGTACACGAGGAATTCGCTTCAATTTCTTCAGTTCCAGTTTCTAGGACGACTTCTCAGAAGAAATAACATGTTCTTTCCTGAGAAATGCTAGCACCACATAAAGAGTCTAACCTCAAAACTTAGCAGAGAAACTTTAGTTACATTATGGCCTTTTGTATCTAAGTATCAAAACATATCTGATGTTAATAAATAGAACGTCCCTAATAAAGGCTGACTGCCACTGCTCACAATATAAGCTTTCCTTTAAGACAATCTTGCCTAACAAGGATTAAAGAAACAAGGATTATGGGAAGATCCAACCAGAAAAGACCATTTAGTACAGTTTTCTGCATCAGAGGTAGAAGAAAAAAATATTAAGTGCTCTCTTTTATGAGGACAAAAAACCTGGTTTACCCCTTGAGAAGCGTATTTATTTTATACATGAATCAACTATTCACCACTGGTTGCTCGGCTGCCAGAAATCAATCTACAAGAACAGCAAGTGGGTCTCTACAGCCTTGTGAGAACCAGGTTGGACATTTGCAATACTACGCTTGAGCCTACCTGATAAGGCACCGCACTGGTTTCAGCAGGCTCAAAAATCAGCAAATAACCAAGTCACCATTTGGACCAAACAATACTTGAGCAAATAACCCCCCCTTAGCTCATCATATATAGATTACAAGGAGGCACATTTTCTATATAAGACTTTGGTCTTAACAACAGTATTTATGTGACCTCCTGATTTCTTAGGTAATGAATCAGAGTTGAAATTGGTGAATTTAAGTATTCTTCCAACCACCTCAAACAACTGTACTCTTATCATCATAAGAAATATTTTTTTTCCCTATATTTGAAAGCCTTGGAGTTTTCTATCTCTTGCTTCTGCTTCACAGCAGGGTCAGTCAGACAACACAAGCAGAAGGAAGGACACCCCATAGGGGCACCCTCTCTGCCATCAAGTCCTAATTACAGCAGTAATTAGGAAAACTGTGCAGCATAGCTCTGTCCCCAAACAGCACATATGACTAGGTAAAGAGAAGTGTAAGCTACCACAAGAAGTGCTACAGCACTCAGCTGTAAATGTTCACCATTCCCAAAATAACTGCTGCTGTAAGCAATGTAAAACAAGTAAATTAAGGCAATCATGATAAAGTTAAAGAATATTTCAGCAGGGTTGGAACTCTTCTTGCTGCACTGCATACACGGACACAGGAAGATTTACTCCAAGAAATTTTAAACTCCACTCTACAGTTTTCTCCATGAACAAATCTTTGCACTGAGCACAAGCTCTGCTGAAGTCATCGCCTGCCTCCCCAGACTGGGCAAGGTTCACCTGCAGAGAGACTTGCAGGACTGGAACTTCAGGAACAAACCCGATGGTTTACAGATGCGGAACTGCACAAGGCTTAAAGCTACAGGAGCAAACTCCTTAGGAGAATGCTACAGAGAGAACTGCAAAGTTATGTATGTACACACACAGCTAACACAAACGCTATATACATTCACTTAAACATGAAATACAGTATGTTAAAACAGAAAGTTGATAATTGAAAAAAGCTACACAGTAGACAGCAAATGTCAGACCCACAGGGTAAAAAAACCAGGAGCTGACACCAACATAGCAACTGTAAACCAGCCTAGCCAAACCTCAAAATCAGAAACCCCATCAACACTCCCTAAGTTTTGATTTTATGGTTAGACTCACTTCTAAAAATAACTAATGATACACACAGAAAATCTAAGGATGCAGAAAACTAGTTGCAGAAACTAAGAACCATGTCAGAAGCTGCTATGTTCTCTAACGTGCCAACAAGATACAGATTTCAGATTAGTTATAAATCTTTCAACCCACCCCAGACTGAACCCTTTCAAAATCACTAATCAAGTTTCATGGTGCTTTGTGGGATTTGCAGCAGTTCTGTGTCTTAACTCTGTTGTATTTACAACTGCAAGTGTCTGTTCAGCATGGTGACAGTAAAGCTGTGACCAACAACTTCCAAACTCCCTGTCCATGTCTACTGGATGTTGCCATGCTGTCTACATTTTACCTGGAGAACAGTTATTCTGAGCTTACCACAGGTAAAATTACAGCCACATCTTTAGCCTTACAATTATCAGCATTTCTCAAACCTATTCATCACTTGGTGGTTGTTAAAGTTTTTAAGAGTTACTAGAGCAGTGAGTAATGGAAAAAAATATCACAAAGCTGATGGTACACCAAAACAAGGCTCACAAGCTAGGAAGCACCATTTGTTCAAGTTTCTTGGCTTTCAGACAAGAGTAGAGATGAGGGAAGATGATCTTTCAAATTCCACCTCAGAGCACAACACACCATCCAGCCTCTATGCTTCAGTGAAAAAGCATCCAAATCAAACTGTACAACTGGGAGATATTTTGGCTCTTACTGGGAATTCTCTTCCATTTAACTTCAGTTGGGAACATATCCATTAGTTAAAATGTTGCCCAAGACATGGAAATAGCCCAAATATTGTAGTTATCCTGAGGAAATAATGGGAGCTTGAGAAGATCCTAGTTTCATATCTTTGCTTGCCAGGCAAAATAAGTGGTGAAGCACATTTAAGTCAAATAAAATGCATGTGAGCTATTATCTTCTCCTGTTGACTAACTGGAAGAAGTTTCTAAAAGCAGGTTCCTTAAATCCTCATTTCTTAGAAAAAAATACATTTATTTTACCCTGAAATTAGATGGTAACTGCTAGTAAAAGAAATACTATCAATGTATTTTAGTACATTCTCAACCGCATGTACAAAATTACCTGTCTAACAATACAGTCTTAACAAGGGTCATGTACAGAAACAAGTACTTAATGTTATTTGGGCTGTTATCAAATGTAGCAGCAATCTAAACAAATTAAATGCACAAATGAAAATAGGCCTTACAGGCACGTTGATTTATGGCTTACCTTTTAAGAACTGTTTAATGTTGAGTAACATATCCAATAATATAAACAAAGTATCTCCAACTTCCCTTTTAGATAAATAAGGTGCTACACATCTAAAAGATTGTATACATGTTGTATATGTTGTAGCTTTATTGTGAATTCACTTTTCTGTTGAATGAAAAAAAATTTCATGCCAGAACAACCCTTTCCCCACTCCTTTTTCAGCAAGGCTGCAATCGTTAATTGCTGATTTCAATGAATGCAGAGATGACGAGTCTGAGGTTGTCAGGTTTCTGAGGCATCTTGAATGGGAAGGTGGCCAGAGAAGGAGTGTTGCTGATCAGAGGGAGGTGCGTGGTTGTATGTCAAAGTTCTCACTGATTTAGCTTGAAGCTGATGAAGTCTTTTCTTGCACAGCTCGATCTCTTTCAAAACCTTTCAAGAAAGAAGCTAATCTTGCTTTGCATCGCTTTGTTGGGAGCAAAAGCAACAGAAACCTACCTGGCTTCCTTTCAGGGTGAAAAGTACACGGTGTGTTGTCCTGGTGTGAGCCAGGACAGAACCAATTTTCTTTTAGTAATTTTACTTTTCAGTTAAGTCTCTTTTAAGTAACTGCACTTGACGAAATTAACGGCATGTTTTTCAGTCAGTGTCTGCTTCTAGGACCGATAACACTCGATGTTTATAGCCACAGCTAGAGAATGGTATGCAGAACCAAGGTCACTGCTCAGTTCTGCTGAGCATCTTACGCTCCCAGAAACAAAGGGAAGCTAAGGGGTCACACCTGTGACTCTCCTACAGGAGGGGCAGACTGGACAGGTGACCCAAAATTGACCAAATGAAGTATTCCGTTCCATACACAGCATACTCAGTATAACTCTGAGGGATCACAAGGGCCAAGCTCTCTTCATCCATGGCCAGTGTCCTGGGAGGACTCCCTCTGTTCCTCTGCCTTTGATCCCGACTCGTGCATCCCAGCCTCCAGTTCCTGTTGGCCGCTGACTCCAGAAGCCCAGTGCAGGACTTTCCCAGGGCCACCCTGCAGCCTCGGGGGTGACATGAGTGTGATTGGCAGGGGGGAGGGAGGACATTGGTGGTTTTGTATATTTTTGTATACAGTTATATATATTTGTATATATTATTTTCTTTTTTGTCATTATTGTTTCAATAAAGCTGTGTAGTTTAGTTTCCAACCCATAGGTCTCTCTCCCTTATTCTCTTTCCTTTCCCTTTCTGGGAAGAGAGAGGGCTAATAAGAGAGCATCTGTCATTTGTTTAACTGCCAGCCCAGCATTAAATCGTGGCATGTATAAAGCAGATTTAATAGTCAGAAAGACTTAAGCGCTCCCTAAAAATTCCATGTTACTGTTTCAGTTTGTTTTCTAAAATTAGTAAGAAGCTGTATCACAAGTAATATCTGCATAGCAAAAATATCCCAAACTCCTTTTTGGAAGCATGGGCATAGCTCCCCTAAGGGAGACTTGGGTTCTGTGTATATATATCATCTTTCCTTCCAAACATATTGCAAAATACTGTAAGCATTATTAACTAAAACTGAACAAAGCAAAGTATGAGAAAAATCAGATAACCTGTCAGTTGCTCTACTGACAGAATTATTTGCTTAGGTATCATTAATACAATGTTAGCCAACAACAGCAAAAAAGAAGTTGCCTTCTGCATCTGTTTTAGAAGTCACCTTCAAAAATGACTACGAGCATTTCATTCCTTTCGCAGGGAAAAGGTCTGACACCACAACATAAAATGGTTCTGTACATAAAACGATATCAAGTCAAAAAGAAGCAGAAATACGTGTCACATGGCACAGCCTTGCAGAAAGGGTTGGCTGGATGTGCCCCTCCTTATAGGAGCTTCTTGGCCATTCCCTGGCAGGTCTCTGGTGCTGCTGGCAGCAGTCCTTCTGTATCCAACCAAACGGGCTCTGTCTGCTGCTCGTGCAGGAGCCCAGGGTGGGAGCTTGGAGAAAGTATTTCAAGCCCTGTTGATTTTAAAGTGAATACAGGCTTGGAAGTCAGCACTGTAACTGAAACACAACATAACATGATGCACAAAAGCTAATTTCCCCTCCTGTACCTCTGAAGCAATACAGATGAGTAAGATGTAGCTGTGCTACTTTCAGAGAATATTGGCACCACAAAATGCAAATTTATAGTTACATTTTTGGCTTTCAGGCCCAGAAAAATAATACTCATTCTGATATCAGTTTTAGCTTTCTTAACCTCTGACTGTGAAGCATCACAAAACGCTTTGCAGAACTCTTTAGATTTTAAAACTGTAGAATAAACAGTCACGGTTCTTCGCTTCAAGAAGTCACTGTATACCATTTTTTAAAAATAAAGCATTATCTTCCTCTGAGCATGTGTTTTACTTTTATAGGCTTGCTGACACTTTTATTGTCAAATAATTTGAAACTGCCAGGCAATGAGGCAAATTATGGCCAATATCACAATGGGAAGCAATACTTTATTTGGGATATCTGAGCCATGTGTATGAATCGTTATGATCCAACCACCCATCCAACTCAAATACAAGCTCTTGCAGGCATTTTTTGGGAAGCCTACAGCTATTCCCACAACCCAACATGTAAAGCTATCACCTTCCTGCTCTACAGACCTGCTTGGTCTGTACACTCAGAACTGGATCTCCTCACGACAGTTATAAAAACAAATTGCTCTTCTGCTGTTGTTAACACCACAAAGCAATGACTGCAGTGAACCCAGGTGGATTTCTTCCTGGTGCAAGCAGTATGGCACAGCGTGGTACTGAGTGTCACCCATCTGTAACCCATGTCCTCCCAAGCTTCTGCTCTCAGGACAAAACCTTCCCTTCTCTCGAGTGGGTTTGCAAGACTAGCAATTAGAAAACTGGTATTGCCATACTTTACCATGCCCTTCTCGTAGCTCAGCTTAAAGGCAAACAGGTATGAATACTGACACGCTTCACTCAGTGACATCCACTGAGCTTTTAGGATTTTGAGCCACTACTAACCAACATACCTACAAGCAGCCACACAGATGAACTGGTGCCAGCCCAGTCCTATGACAGCAGGAATAAAGGCACATGCAACTTTTCCTTCCTCTTACTGCGGTAAGAGGCGGTCGTCTCCAGCTGGAGATTCTATTCTGTGTGATTTTTGCTGTACTCTGCTCCAAGTTCACTGAGAGCACTCTGCTTTACACTTCATGCAGCAATTAAATCTGTAAGTATTCACGCACTAACAAATCTGACCATTTCTAAGGCAATGTGAAGCTTAAGGGAACTAGGTATCAGCATTTCTTGGCGATACATCTTTGGAAACACGCCAAGTGATTTGGAAATAGGGTGGTTTAACAGCAGACCACAAGAATGAATTATAGTAAATGATATCACACATAAGAAAATGGAGAGTTAAGTGACACACACTTTTTCATCCGTCTGCATCCTGACTAGCCAAGAGTTATCAAATTAAAAAGCAACACTGAGTAAGATAACATCGCAAACCTCATCAGAGAACTAGAACAGTACAGTGTAAAGTCCTACCATGCTCAGGAAGGTTGCAGGCTTTTTTTAAGAGGTGTCCTGCTGGTCAGCTTCCATCTGACAAGGCACAGAGAGAGTTTGTACTGGCTGTGTCTCGAAGCCAGGCTTGGCTCGCTGGTTTAAGGCCAGCTTTTTGTTGTCAGCACCCCTGGAGTCGAGAATAACCTTAGAAAAATGCTAGAGAATATTTTTTATGTAGGAAATGCGGTTCTGGGTTTTCACAAGAAAACATCAAGTTTTTGTTTAAGCCTCCTGTTCAGAAGAAGATACTGTACCCCACACAGGTAATGCAAGTACACAGCCACAAAACAGCTACCCCACTGTTCTCTATCTAGCTGTGATTTACATAACCACATGGCCCCTTATTTTTTGTGTTTGTCCTCAACCATGTCTTTTCATCTTATCTACCTTCTCCATGACTTTCCCATCTTTGCTGCTCTCCTAGTACTGTCTCACTTAAGGCTTTCCCAGACTATTATGGATAATGGGAGGCTTCTCTCAACTTTCTCTCACAGAAAATGACAAGATATGCTTTGCTCAGATAGGAAGAGGGTGAATAAAAAAAAGTGTCTACACTGAATTTTGAGGGAGAGAGGATTGCATGCCTGTACCTCTACAGTGCCAACTACAGAGACTTCAGTCACTGTAGCAAGAATATACAAAAGTCTGAGATGGCTGAAGAAAAAACAACCCAAACCTTCTCCAGGTATTTGTGCCCTGCACTGCCCAGGATTTCCTCTCAGCATAACAGACCCAGAGACACTGGGTCCCTGCTGCAGGGCAGCAAGGAGCAGCAGTAGGGGGTGAGCCCTGCCATCACAGGGAAGGTGTGCCTCTGCTCTGCTGCTCCAGCCTCATCATCAAGAAAAAATGGTTTCCTCAACCAACAACAGTGTGTGGGAGTGTCCTTTCTCACCATAATTTGAGCCAAACAGAACTTCAGATCCATTTATCTCACAGGATATAAAATCTCAATCTCGCTGAATTCACCAAATGAGCTGCACGGAAGAGCTGGTTCAGTAAACACCCACGTATTCTAATAAGATTTTATGTGCTATTCTCACACAGAGGTTGAGTCTCTTGCCTACAGTATTTATCTCTTGAAGAAATCTAACAGCCTTAAGCTTCTGCACTAAATAAAGCAGTTTCCATGATCAGGTATAACCCCTCTTTCACCCCTATGCAGTTCGCATTAATGCCTTATTAAAAATACTAAGCCGTATTAAAAATACTTTGCCAGAGCAAAGAACCAAAAAACTTTTGATTGGCTTGTTCACAGCTACCTTCACCCCGGAGTGCCATCTCTCAGTGTTTCTGGTAAGCAGAGGGGTGTCTCTAATACGGAAGTGCTGCATACATATAATGGGGAACACCAAGCAAGTGTTGCTGGGTTAGGGGAAGAAGGTGGCGGCCATGGAGGCTTCACAAGATGCAGAAGGTGAACGGTCAGTACTGCCTACTTAACACCTCTGAAAGTGGATTGCAGAAGTTTGATACTACATTTGGACTTGAGAGCCTTAGCTTTCAGCAGCCGTTTTTGGACACACTAACCTGTGCTCCCCAGCCTGGACAAACACCCACTGGAGATCACTGAGCAGGTGAAGTGTCAGACCTTACTTATTGATTTTTATTGTAAATACTGTCAAGTTTTCTCACACACACATGTGTCCATGTAAGTAAAAGGCTAATGTTTCCAATATTTTTCCATGATGAAAACTGGGCCAGTGTCCAATGGTACAGGTTTGTTTAGCTTTTTAGACATCCTGTAGTTGTTCTTGGGGTTGTTCAAGCAACCTCCAAATTATCAGCTCTCAACCAGAATCCACCAGACAGGATTTTCAGAGTACACTACAGAAGATGACAACTGAATGCAAAAAAACAGACAAGACAGTCGCTCATGTTTTCATGGACAGGTCCAAATATTCAAGCCAAGTGCATAGTAACGAAGGCAGTAACTAGTATTTCAGAAAAGGAGGCTGCCCATTCCCTAGCCAAGCATGTTATTTTGCCAGTAAGAACATTTTTTTCCTATTCGGAAGATATACTTACTCTTCGTGGCAGCACCTCAAGTCAAAAGTATAGTACGGCAATGTACAACTGGAATCAGAAATATTCTTGCCTTAAAGATCTAAATTGGCTCAGCCTAGACATGTTGCAGTATTACACTAGAAGGACTTCTCCTGAGGCCCTGGCTCTGCAAGACTGTGCCTTCACCATGGGGTAACAAGTGGTTCTCTGAACAGACATGAGAGAAGACCCAATGCTGCCACAAACACAGGGACTGAGAATTACATCTGGTTCAGGGGGGATACACGAAGGGTGTGTTGGAGACTAACTGTACCTTCCCTCTGAGCTGGGGTTTAAAAGCCAGGCAGACTCCCTCTCAAATTGTGTTTTGACCTATACAATTGAGTTCCCCACATCAAGAGCAAGGATAAAGATTTTACTATTGAAATCCATCCCAGGTAAGCAACATCCATCAAGAGTTCTATCATACGTTATGTGTATCAGTATTAACAAAGACCACCATAAAAAGTGGGTTACACTAAACAGCATTTATAAATGATCAAAATTAAATCAAGAGCTATTAAAAAAATACTAGGTTTTACTCTGCTTGTTTTCTTTAAACAGATGAACACCCTCATCAAATCAGCCCAACAGCAGCCAAAGCGACTTCACACTCAGCTTTTTTCAGCCTACACTGGGAATGCTAAGCTAAAACTATGACAGATAAAACTCATTTACAGGTGATAATTAAAAAGACATTTCACATACACTATAGAGAACATAAAATTAAGAGGCAGATCACAACACAGCACTTAAAGGAAAGTTAAAATTTGTTACAGCAAACATGCTATTAATATTTAGCGACCTCTGGTTAAACAGCTTATACATTTCTGACAGTCGGCAACCTCACGGCTTGAATTAACCAGTAGAACAGAACACGTATTCAATTAGAGCAAAATTATTGTTAATTCTAGCAAATGTATTTTTCTATTTTTAATCAAATTCAATTTTTCTAGATTAGCATAAAATTAATATAGTCCATAGGTACAACAAAAGGAAAAATACCTACACTTGATGAAAATAGTAAATACTAATCAAACCAGAGGAATCAAGCCAAAGGAATTATTTCAGAAATGGATAGCCAGTTGATTTTGCAATCAACCAGTAAGTAGTAGCAATGTACTTCGTATTATTATTAGAAACAAAACCATAACTAACAACAAGTTATTTCAAAACTGCAGACTGAAAGGTTAAAGCTAACCATAATTTTTGCATATTATTACAGCATCAAACTTCAAAATGCATAAAAAAATGTGTGAGGCCAAATGAAAATACTAGTCTCACCCACATAAAATAGTTGAGCATTTACATCTGACACATTAATATCCTGGGATCTTAAAAGCAGTGCTTTCAAGAAGTAATAAATACAATATTTTGTTCCGTAGGATAAATTGTTTTAATAGCAGATGATGAAGTACTTGGGGTGGAAAAGGGAGGACTTCTATTATCTGATGCAAAAAGATTGGTCAGTTCCTGCTTTTTAATGCAACATTGCCCCCACCTGGACAAAGGAATTCTGGTTTATAGGTTAGCATCAGTATTGTAAAACTTGATAACACAGTGTAAATTCCAAAAAATAATTTGAAAAAGAGTCACAACAAACTCTTGTAGCACACCGAAGTCTTTTAGTTGACTTATTGAAAGCCTTTTTGATATTTTCCTGAAAGAAATGACAACCACTCAGTCCTCATAAATAGGCCTTTTATATTACACATTTACTCACATTCCTGCAAAGAAAGAGAACAGCGCATTTTCTACAATAATACTGTACAATATGATGATAAATATGCTGATATAGTTTCAATGTGATATGTATACTGCATATGCATATTGTATGTGTATATAAAAGATAAATGCACATGGCTTATACAGAAAAAGACATCTTTTGATTGTAGAAAACCATATATTCTGCTTTTAGATCAAACAAGTAAGATTAGCAAAGCAAACTTCTATTTTACTTAACAGAAGGCTTAGTCTTCATGAAAAACCATCAACAACTGAATCTGGCCAATTCTTGCAATAAGCAACTTTCTTTTGCAACATTCTTCACACACCGTGGAGTGATGGACAACTCCAGGAAGCCTGAAAACTGTCCTTCATCTCCTTCATGTAATTAAAAAATAAAAAGTCCTGACTACTTAGCATCTTCCCTCTCTGTTTCATCCAGAACAACCTTTTGCAACTACCTGTACTTGCAATCAAGAAAAACTCCCTACGATGAACAAAGCTTCTGAAACAAAAAGACAAGGAGTGCTAGAAGTTAAACAGGATCTTTTGACAGCACCGCAAGTTATAATAATAATAAAAAAATATTTAGATACATACAAGTGCCAAACAGAAGGAAACAAACCCAAATTTAACACAACTTGAGTGGAATGTATATTATACACATGAAGGCAGTGCTTCTGGAAAGCTGCTGTGCCTTTGCTCTAGCAAGTACAGCATATTACCAATATCAAAACATGGGACAAGCATCACCTCCTTCCACAGCACTTATTTTAGTGCCCCCTGCTGTCAATACTATTCACATGCCTTAGATTTGCATTAAGATAGTAATGAAAGAAATAGAAACAAAAATATTCCTCATAGTTAAATTATTCTGATAAAGTCTTTTTGCAACACGACTGCTTTCCATATCTCCAACTTCATTATTTGACTCAGCAAACAACAATACCTGTTAGTACAGTCAAGACATATTTAAAACATTTAACACAGATGCATTATGCTAGGATTGTGCTTTTATGACAGAATGTGTTTTATTTTGTGACACTAACAAAACTTCCCTAGTCCTTAAATTCTGGTACCTGAGTGCAATAAAACTATTTGCAGGTAAAACTTGTTTTACTGCCATCACCAGCAGGTCATGTAAACAGCAGTGAGCTGCTGCAGCAGGAAACGTCCTGCTTCACCAAGGATACTGTACTCTTCCCAATGCCTTCATTGAAATCAGTAAGCTTAAATCTGAGACTGTTAAAAGAAACAGTCAAATAAAGACATAAGCTGATGATCCAACCTGCTTCCATTTAAACTTCTAAAGTTAGTTTTATTTTATAAGTAACAGATAGTCTGACTGTGACTACAAGGTTAATGGTCTCTCTCTCTGACATCTGCTGCACTTCACAAGCAGTTGATGCTGTACCTCCCTTATTTATGCTGTCACCCAGGCCCTCTTACTAAACTACACTCTGGCCTCCTCACTCCAGGCAGGACTAGTACCCCTTGCTGACTGCCCGTGGTGCAGCAGGCCCCAGACCCGCAGGTGGACGCAGCAAAGCACCCATCTCCCTTGGGGTGTGCGAGCAGACACAGCAGAGCCCCGGGGCTCCACTGAGGAGGGTGCTCTGAGCTGGGACCTGCCCATGCTGGGGGAAACAGACCATGCCACGCATCTGGCAGACCTTTGCTAACAGTGCAACTTAGGAGGGTGTTTCACAATGTTAAAAAAGCTGAGTGCTTCAGTACAATAGGTAATTCTTTTCAGCATTTGGCAAAGCCAGAATGGACCAACTAACCCCCAAAAATGTCATCACGTGCTTGAAGGTCAGTGAACCTGCCAATAAAGTTGCTCACTAAGTGCTGAATTTTCACCAAGACACTTCTCCCAGATGCCACAAAAAGACCAAGACCTGCAATTCGTGACACCTGCAGAAAAGCATCTCAGGTAACAGCCGTATCTACTTCAGCAACATCTGGGGTCAGGCTTATTTTCTCACATTTCTATTATTTAAGTGTGAGCTTCATCATGACGAATCAATCTTTATATTAAGATCACAGAAGCATTTTCTATTTGTCAGACGTTGCAGGAGCCCTGCTGATCAATCGTAATAAAACAATCAACTCCCAACATGCCTTCAGTGTGTAGCAATGTCAAGAATCCACAAAGGCAGGCTGCCCAAACCACTAGGCAGCAAATTGAATGCAATAAACTATCATTTTCCTGAGTACCTTCTCAAAATCAAAATGTAAAGTACAGACTTCAGGTTCAGCACCCCCAATGGTTCCTATAGCAAACCACTGAACCACAAAGGTGAGAAGAGATGTTTGCCTTGCCACAGGTTTCCTCTGCTGCACCCTATCTATGTTGATGGTCAGTTTTCCCCTTCTCCAACAGCCATGGTGTGGCTCCATGCTGCTGCACCTGTAGGGCAGGGGCCGAAGATGGAAGGGAGGACCCAAGGGGATGTTATAGTACATGAATTATTTACATAAAACACTGACTTGCTGTTATTGCAATATTTACTTTTAATATCAGTTAAGTGCACGTATCTATTGAATACCTAAACTTCCCTAAAAATACCGATTTCTATGTCAATCATAATGCTTTATGTTAGGTTTGTTGTTTTGTTTTTAATATGCAATAGACTGAAATAACAGCCCTGCTTAGCAATACAGTCCATATTAACAAGAAATGCCAGAAATTCCCTTTAAAGTCCTTGCTTTGCACTGAGATCTTCTGGCAAAGAATCTGCAGCTTAAAAATGTGGATTACAATGCAGTATCAGAGACGTAATTCCACACCAGTTTCTTACAGAAGCAACAAACCCATTTGATTTTCAAAAATGGACATCATAAAACCAGGCTCTATTAAACCTGCCACAATTTTTGAAGGAGGAGTCAGAATAACAGTTTTGATGCAAGAGCACAAGCATTTTTGCCCATGATCTCCTGTTGATGCCACCAAATCCTTGTAACTCCTGCTTTTAAAAGTACAAACAAAGCATGCACTTAAATGTTTCAAAGAAGTAAAGCATTAGTCTTCCAGATGTATTTTTTCTAACATTTGGGTGCTTTGTTGACTTCTTTACTAACACTAACTGCACTGCTCTGCTTTGTACATAAACAACCTGAGCAGTGCATTTCTGCAAAACTCTTGAATGTTAGCTATATCCACTAAGTAATGTTAGGAAAAAGACATTAAATTCTACTGAATAATTTAATAAAAATCATACCAAGTACCCCATCTTCTGATTCTGTTACATGCAAGTATAGGAATTGTTATGTTAGATTTATACCAAAATACTGGCAGAAGCAGAAATAACCCTTAAAACACTTCCACCTCTTTTTCACCAAAAGTCATTTTCTCCCTATGTTCAGAACTTCCTAAGACTATCCAACAGAGGGCTCCCAGGAGCTGTTAAAAAATTAATTGAGAGCCAAGTAAAAGAACTCTAACATATACATACCAATCAGCATACTGTCGTTTTAATAACCTGTTCTGTATGCACATACACGTGCACCTACACCCAATTTAGAAATTTGTAAAAGCATGCAGTGAAACCACCCAGGTAGTGCCGTGCCATAATTTGTATGCTACTAAAGTACACTAGCTCCAGATTTTTTCCAAAACACTATTTTAAACTATGGAAAATGAGTGTGTTTTTAAATCATCTTTATACAAACAAAATTACATTTTCTTACAATTTCTTTATTCCCACTTGATAAAAACACTAAGGAAACCATATGGAGCAAAGTTTGACTGCTACGTGAGTATCAACCAGTGCGAGGGCAAGGGCAGAGTCTGAACCCCAGGGAAGTGCTCATGCACACGGAGCACTTATTTGCTAAAGCAAATCTACACCTCATCAAGACAAAGATGCAACTGGACCATTTCAGCCAGAGGATATTTCAAACTAGGTTAAACCTCGTTCTCTTTGCTGAGATAGTTACAAAGTGGGGTTGCAGAACAGAAGTTCTGAAATGTCTAAGTAATCAATGTAATTGGCAGACTATGCTTTTCAGATATCCAGATATCTGAGGCTAATAAAACCTGAATATTTTTTAAAGATTTTTCCAATATAGCCAGAAATTTGAGTTTGCAAAGAGTTTTGCTATGTGCTTTTGGGGTTTAGGAAGGACTTCAGCCATCCACTAAACTGTCCTCAGAGACTGTAAGTAAAGGGGTCCTATATATGCCTTTGACCATGAGGTCTCCCAATACTAATATTCCTCTCACCATTTAAAGGCCTTAATTTTAAATACAGGACATCATAACGCGTTGTGGCATATCTTCTCCCAGTAACATACACTGAGATTTCTTGAAGGCTACACACTTTTTTTCAAAATTTAATCAAATGCCACAGTATCATGTTCGTGTGTCCTGTCTGATCAAAACACCTAATAGCACATTATCTACTCAAACACAATGTGATCATAAGTCAAAGCTATTGTCCTGCAATAAATTTGTGTTAGTATTCGATGGGTTTAGCAAGATATTGATCACCAAGATGAAGATAATACATAAACTACTGTATAAGAAGCTTTTACAAAAGTTTTTACAGTATTAAAAAGAAATTACCTATCTGCAACTCAGCAAGTTCATTCTGCAGCACCTGCAGATGTGCCCAGAACATTAGCCAACAAGACATACTTTTTTATTTCTGAGATTCAATTTGTTTTTCATAATAGCTTTTGAGCTTACCTATAATACTAATTTGCTTTCCTCCACACCTTTACATTCAACTATGAAAATACATACCTGCACCGTTTTTGCACGTACTACAAAAGTAATTGAATAGACATGCTCCAACGAAAGTTGGTGAGTCTCTGATACCCTCCAAAAGTAATTCTGCAGTTTCATAAATACAGGCTTTTTGACCAAAGTCTTGGGAGGTGAAGTACAAAGCTATATACTGCCATGCTACACACCACACATTTAGGTTTGTCTTTCAATTTATAGCAATGTATTTGGTGCTTTCATACGCCCTGCTTTTACCTGCAGTCATACTGCAAAGCATGTGGACGTGCAACGCAAGTAGAGAAAAATTTATGGTATTTGCAACTGTATTATGGCAATGCTAAATTCTAAGCTAAATATTTTTAGAATTTTCGGCACAGTACAGAACTAAAAGCACCGTGCCAAAACCTGAACTGAGATGAGTTTGATCTCCTCGTGCATTCAAAAGTCTGGTTTCAGGCTGGGCTGTCTGAATGCACACAAGCATTTGGAAGATCTGATCCATACTGCAATTTGATGCAATTCTTTAAAAGTGGCCAATGCTTTCTCAACCCTCCACCATATCATCAGAGCTGACATTTGGAGGTGAGGTTTAAGAGCTAACTCAGATGCCAATTTTTGCAACTGCTCTGTACTTCGAATACAGACATTTCTTAAACTCAATTCTAAGTGGTTTTGGCACAGAAGTGTCTGAAAACAATCCCTCTTTTCCCTTTCAATGCAGGTATACAGGACCTTTGGAAGAAACCTTACTAGTCTGGCATGCAACATAGATTCTATTTTAAAGATCTGGACTTTCATCATCATGCAGCCATTATTTTACTGATTACGCCCAAGAGTATGTAAAATGCATGTATGGGAACAGCAGTAGTGTAACAAAAATACCAAACAAACTCTAATCCTTTACTTACCACAAGTCTCCATCTTCAATAGTCTTATCATTTGGGGCTCCAGCATGGCCATAGTGCAAAACAGACGAGTTCTCCCCACTGACAGGTGAAAAGGAAATTCAGCACAATTAACAGAAGAAACATTAACATGCACAATACGAGAAGGAGCATTGTAAACACGTGACATTGTAAACATCAGTGTACTCATATATTAAACATGAGATTCTGCAGTTTGTGAGAAGTGCCATAGGCCCTGCTCCAGTGTGGGCTGTAATAGCATACCCTGCAGCTCGCTCAGCAGAAGTGGGTACAGAATGGGCATTGTGCTACAATGGCTACAAGATCCCACCTTTCTGCAGAAGGAACTCAGCACAGTTCATATAAATACCTCCCATGTCCATGACAGTGTTAAGGAAGCAATTATGAAAGAGTAATTTTTCAGCCTATATCCATTTATTTCCCTCTGGATTTTTTTTTAATTAATAAGTGATATGTTTCCCTATATGAGGTTAAACATTCTGAGGCATAAAACTCAAACCTCCACTGGAGTCATATCTGGCAATTTTGAAATGCTCTAGGAGTCAGTGAGACTGGAAAAATTCAGCTGTTCAAGTAAACAGCTCAAGTTCACCTCTGGCATGGCTACGTGTGATCTCTGCTGGAGTGGACACACTGCACGCTGCTCAGGGAGCATTTGCAGCACACAATGTTAGCAGCAATAACAGGCACGAGAACTGTCACTCTATTCTTATTAAAAAATCACATTACAAAGATTTTTACTCCTGGAAACCTTTTAGACTAAACTGCTGATTCACAGGAATAACACCTCTCTGGAGAAGGATGGACCCTTTTGTTCTGTGCTTCTGAAGCTCCACGATCCATTCAGTAACCTATACTTGTCCTTGGTGTCCTGTCTTGTCTACTGATACTCCCTCAGGTCTTTCAAACATCAGTTAAAATATTGGTGAAGATCTCAAGCTTTACCTATTTTTCCTTTACTATTCTCCTCAGATATGTGTCTCTCTCTTTTTCTCTTCAAAAAGCTAGAAGAATTATATCATATCCAAAAATACACGTGTTGGGTCAGGGTTACTGCAGCATCTCTCTGATGGCTCTAGCTGACTTGCCAGTCCATAGCTCACCTTTCATCAAAACTGCATTGGTCATTCTGCTCAAATTTGACTCTTTCAAGTTGTGATGGTAGAACAGCTTCATATCTTAGGTAAAAAGAACCTGAGGCTCAATTTCAACAAATCTTTTGCTGCATCTGGAGTGTATGTGCCCTCTGACACACTTCTCATATTGGACTTCTGATATGTGCAATTACAAGAACAGCAAAAATGTTCTGTATCCAAAAGGAGACTAACCTCAAGATACTTTAAGCACTTGTGATCAATTAGATATTTAATAGATCATTGGTTATTCAGATATAGCAACTCCATAAGCAATGATTATAAAGGACAAAGTAGATGCTGCCTTAAGTTTCTGAAAGCTCTCTAAAGGGCTGAATCATGCCAGTATTTCAAAAGCATTAAGTTTTTATTGTTAAGTATTTTTTAGCATAAAAGAATCCCTATGTCACAAGGCAGTGAAGGACAACGTTTCAGAATCATGTGAATGATTTTCTGATACAAAGTGGATTTCTTAAAATTATATGCACTCCAATGGGAAATATTAAAGCTGTTAAATCAAGAGTTGAAAAACCCCACAGAATTAAGGCTGCAACAAATCTGTTTTGTGATGCTTGTCCAATGGCTTAAGCACAGTTTTACCACCGGCTACTTGCAGGTTGCTTTTTACTTCCTGGATGCCTGACTTGTGAAGCTAAGCTGCTCTGCAGGTAACTAAAACCAGCCCCATACAGGTTGGACACAAGATGAAGACAGATGTGAGTTTCTTTCTGAGATGTCCTGTCTCCAGGACACTGGTGGAATAGTTTCCTCTGGCCACAATTCCAGTTTTCCATGCCAGGACACTTTCAAACTTTGTTTCTCTTCCTGAAAATGAGCTCTACAACAAGACAATTGACTGCAATTAAAAAAACCCGACCTTCTGTACCAGGTGATTTGCATGGTTGGAACTATGTTTCCAGACTCCGCCACCTCCTTTCATGTGCAGGTGACGGCAGCAGAGACAGCTCCTACCTCCACGCTGGACCATCAGCCTGGCAGGAGGCGGCAGCAATTGTTTGCTGCCTGAAGAACTGTTTCCCAGGTGGAGGGCTATAATTTTGGGGGGTGGAACTTGGAAGCAACAGGAATGACCTTGGTGCTTTGCATGACACTGTTTGTAAACCCACATGCTTGGTGTTCAAGGAAAACCACAAAAATAATTAAAAAATTGAACACCTGGCATGCACACACACGCTCCACAGCAGCTTGTCAGGATTTTAGCTGCAGATACTACTCCCTATCTCCCTCTAAAAATGGGGATAAAGCAGGAGAAACAAACAGCACATGCATATATTTATGATCGACTTTTAAAAAATTATCACGAAGCTTAAGGGCACGACTCCATGCTAATGTATCTGCAGATAGCTGTTTACTTATCATCATATGCTGGCACCCTCAGTGTCATATACCATATTCAAATATGAGCACTGCACAAATGCTTTCAACAATAGATACTGCAAATACAGAGATGGGGGATTTCTTTTGTACATTTTAATATAAAGGTTTGAGTTTACAAAATATTTCTGCAAGGTTTGGCACCAACTGTTACAGAAGATGCATGAAAAATCTGTTTTTCAGCAGCGAAGCGTTAAGAAGCACACAATCTTTCTTGGCATTTGAGACCCCTTATCTGTCACACACATCTTGGCTCTGCAGCGTAAACAGGATCGTACCACAGAGAGCACAGTTGGTGCCGAAGACCAGATATTCACACTATATGCATTTCAGGCTTTTTGTCTGTTTGAAGTGATTGGGGTGAGGAGGTCTGCTCACTCGGGATTGGCTCTGGGCAGGTCCCCTGGATTGAGCACCCATTAGCAACCAGGGCACAGAAGACCTGCTCCTGAAAGCTCTCTCAGCTGTTTTTCACCCAAAAGAAACCCAGCACGTGCACTCCAGAACTGGTCTCTGGCTCTGAGCAAAGCTCCACAGTTGGGGACGAGTGGAGATCTTGCATCAGAAATGCACTGCCGACCCAAATCAAAGCACTGATATGGTCACACCTCCAGTCTGTTCCTGCCAAGAGGTGCAAGTTCAATCTTCCTCACAGGAGCTTTATCATTGTTCTGAGATGAAGGCAGGAAAGATGCTTTAAGAGCAATGCTAGAGAAGTGATGCATAACCACAAGGTAAATGCTACAGCTAGTCAGAAATCATTGATGATGATTCAGTTAAGACTTTCAAGGTGGCTTCAAAACAATTTAAACAAAACCCCAAGCCACTGGCAAAGCAAATGAGCTATTTCTTTTCTTCCCAAGGAGCAACAGTTGAAAGGTCTGGCATTAGAGTGCCAAAGCCAGGGCTTAAAATGAAGTGCTGTGGAGAGATGTGGATCACTGGCAGTTCTGCTGCCTTCCTGGAGGTCAGCACCTCTGAAAACCACCACACCTGGTGATGCCAATGTCCACCTTCAGGCAATCAACTTGAAAAATTCTCCAAAATATTTCTGTGTATCTACTTTTATTCCTTTAATAATCTGCCTCTAACTGGTGCCAAAGATGTGTTTGTTATAGAAAGAATTGCGCGAAGTGGTGGAAAAGCTGCAAATTAGCACCACTGAGAATGCAAACAGTAGGAAGAGATTTAGACTACTAGGAAAGGAAAAAAAGTCCCCAAAACACATTTTAGATCAGAAAGCACTCTGAAAACAAATGATTAGAAGAAAGAGAAGGAATGTCAGCAATATTTTAAGAACAGGACTAAGCTGAGCATCCAGCATTACAAAAAGTGCAGCTATTAGCTCTACATTAAGAATATCTAAAGAAAAACCAACAGACCATTAACTAAAACAGCAAACTATTTCCATCATGTCTTTATTAATTAAATCAACACAGAAGGAAGCACTAACAGGCTTCTCTCCACTTTTTCATCTAAGAGATGAAATCTTAAAAAGTTGTATTGAAAGAAAGAAAAAAAACCAGATTCAGTAAGTGTCCTAATCTTATCAAAAACACTTTACTTATGGTGATCCTCCAAGAGATGAGGGCATTTTACTGCACTATGTTATTCTTAGTCACCGGTATCATCTGTTGAGAGCTGTCATCTGCTTGGAGACATCTGTCAAGAAGATTTGAACCTAGGTCTAAGATGCTGCAGTATCAAGTAGCAGCTGACCATGGCTTCTGTGGTGGTTGTAGAAACACTGATGCCTCCACCTCCATCTAACTCTAGCTGGAAACCCTGTGCCTGGTTATCAGTGGATGCCATCCATCATAGGGTCACCAAGACGCACTGTGTGTGTAACTTTACCTCTGTAAAACTGGTTACTTGGTACCCTAAGACACTGCAATGAACAATTCATTTGCACCTGTACACTACTCAGAAGTCAACACTTTGTAGATTAGTGCTAGATATATCCAAGTACGTTTATCAAATACTACCATTCTCATTTAATTACACTTACACGATGTCTGTGTGTGCTCCAAACCACTCACAAGTTGACAGTGTTTGAAAGCAATGCCAACTACAGGACTAACCTCACTATGTGGCAACTTCTAATACTATACATGTGTGTTACCATTCTCAACTGACTGGAGAGTGAATACATGCAAGTGAATACATAAACCATATTGGGTCACACCAAATATTCATTTACCATCTTCTGAAGACTGTAACACCAGACAGGGACAGCAACAAATGCATGCACTCAACCTGTGTCAAGTGATTTATTTCTGTACTGAAATATAGTATTGATTACTCTTGATTTCCAGCTTAGTGAGCATCTTTTCTAAAATCTGAGTAACCAACTTGGTTTTTATTTAAAAGCATGATTCTCTTCTACGGAAATTATTATTAGGCCTGTAATCTAAAAAGGAAAGATCCTGTCAAAATATGACAGTTTTAAATCTCAGGAAAATAAAAAAACTCAGCATGAATAGAATAAAACATAACTATTCAAAAACTCCTAATTGCAAAAGCTATTTTTAATAATAAATGCAGTTTAATGTAATATTTACAATGCATGACATTTTCATGATAATAAAACCTGCCTATTATTTTTGTCATTATTATACTAATTGGATTCAACAAATAGATCTACTTAAATTCGTTTTATTAGGACATTGCTTAAAACTGTTAATATTATTCATTCTTCACCACTCAGAATATAGACATTTACAGACAAAGGCCTTTGTATTCTACTTTATGTATTTTTTTTAAGTGTAGTGGAAGGATACAATGCCAGCTCCCAGCTACAACAGCAAGTCATAATATTGTTATGATCTTGCATTTCAATGGCAGCCCTTCTCCATGTATTAAATCCTCCAACAGCTCAGAGCCAGCTCAAATACCACTCTTATGTCCTGCTAAGCCCCTCTGGCGTGGTGGGATGGGACACCCAGGAAGCTCCTGTCATCACCCACTTCTGAAATACTGCTGGGGCTTTCCCCCTCTTGGCTTCCCTCAGTCATATAATGCAGTTCCTGGGTTTTTCAGTCCTGTGGAGAGACATCTGTCTCCATGGGGTCACAAGGACCTACTAAACAAGCATACTGCAGACATTTCTATAGGTTTAGCAAAGCTGTTAATGCTCTCTGGCACCCAAATCAGATCCTGCAGCATGGGTTCTGATTTACTGTAAGTGAATGTGAAGCCTGTACAGCTGTGAAAAGCATACACAGAGACAACTTGATTGTACCATCACGGCCTGTGACAATACCATAGAGATGGAGTCTCATTTCAATGGGATGTTAATTTTCAAGTTATATGATGGTACTTAAGCCAGAAAACTTTTCAGACAATTTAGATGCACAATTTGCCATAAAGCTGCTCATGCTCCTACTGCAATTTTGCATATAAATTGGAAAATTGCATTTACAAATAAGCAATTGAATAAACAGCAGAAAGAAGCAAAGACGCTAATTGTCCTTATTACCTCCAAAGCAATATAACATTATTGTCATTAACACAGAATTATTTTTATAAGTATATGTGACTTTAGTTTAAGGCAAATGTTTGTGAGTAGCAGCAGATCTACAAGTGGAACACATATATCAACATATATGCCTCATCTAATTGTCACATAACTCTGAAGAGACTAATTCCACTGACTAAATAAGATTAATCTCTGCACAAAGCACACAGCTGTCCTTCAACATGTATCCTACACTATTCTTTTTAAATTCTGCAAATTAAAAAAATGTGCATTTCTACAACTGCAGAGAGAACTTTTATAATACTTTCCCAAATACAATACCTTCAACACTAGCTGTTCAGCAAGAAAAAGAGAAAGCAAAGAATTTCCAAATTCCAAAAAGATTAGTTTAATCACATCCTAACCTTTGAGGTAAAGAATTTTGAGAATGATATGTAATACTTAAGGTGTATTTCAAAGAGAGTATTTCTGAGCAACAAAGAATAGCTCTAAAGCTCTTCTCCATAATGCTATTTAATAAAAAAGCCAATTGCAGCACAGATGCAAGCATAAACGTGATCTTGGCAGTAGCAGCAGTCACTGGGGAATCCCTCAAGTACAGCAGAATCTGTAACTGAGTTATTTCTTTAAGACACAGCCCTAGCCAACTTTCTTTGGCTTTTCCAGAGGAAACCATTCAAAACTCACTCTGGTGGCACCTGCAAACACCTCACGTGCCTAAAGGGAACTTACCTGCCACAGATGCAGGTGTAGGAAGTGTGGCGCATGCCACCTTGAGTATAGCAATAGTGCTGGAACAGGCTGCAAAGAAAGAAAGGTGGTAATTAATAATACATTCAAAACCACCACAAGACAGGGAGAAAAACAAGTCTTGCTTGAATACAGCTGGGTTGGTGCAAATCCTTGGCTCCCCGACAAGCCTCTCTGCCTATTTCTGATCAGCTGAACACACCCACACGCACAGCCCAGCAGCCCTGCAGAGCATCACACCATTTCCACCCAGCCCAGGAAGAACTCTGCAGCAGAGAAGAGGGGCTTGAATGCAGCTTGGCAAATTCAAACGGCAAATTGCTTTCCTTAACAACTCAACATAGAAAGGCAAATTATTGTTGGCAAAAAGTAGTTCATCTGACCATAGAATGAAAAGAATGGTAACGGTTAAATGCTGAAGGTGGCCAAAATCTCTGAAGTGGAGTTGAGAAAACCACTTCTTGCTGCATTCCAGATACACAGTCACATCTGTGATCCTTCTTTTCAACCCTGCTGCCTTCAGTCTATGGCGTGTAGATTCAGCAAAAGTGAAGTCCAATCACCCCTTCATGGGGAAGGAGCTCTCCAGACAGGGCAAAACTCTTATTTTAAAATAATTTCAGCAGAAGCTCCCACTGTTACTGCCCGATACCCTGTGCTGAAAGCTGAACTAAATATCCCTACATATGTGTGAAGCCTGAATCACATCTGACTGTGCTGTGCACCCTCCTCTCCAGACAAGCCAGCAGAGCTCTCCCATTATATCAAGCCAGGCACTTTCTGCTAGTGCCATGGTCCATGCTGGAGTGAATGGTCTCATGTTCTCCTGTCTGTGGCACAACAGACACAGAGAAAACATGTGACTATTTAATTTCACATTGTGGTACCTAAATACCTCTATGATCTTTCCCCGCCCAAACATGGAAAAAAAATTAACACAGACTCAATCCCGACAGCAAGAAGATAATGTTGATAATATTAGGCTGAGTCCTCCAGAACCTGTAAAGAACATTACAACACAACACTGTTTACTTTTGTGTGTGTGAGGGACAGGGAAAGGAAGGGAGAGCAGCCCCGTGCGCTCCTCTTGCACTGCCATCCTGCTGGAGGAGCTGTTCAGCCTTAAAAGCATTAACATTTTCATCTTCACTGTCAAAGTCCCCTTCACATGAGGGCAGATGTGCCCAAAGCACAATTAATACAGGATTATGTGCTTTAAGAGCTAAGCACATATCATGGATCCTTTTATTCTTTTTGAAATATGCTCTAATTACAATCCAATTCCCTTTAATACTGAATGAATTTCAAAAACACATTTCTGGTAATACTGAAATAATTTCATTAACACAGAGTGATAATGGTGCTATTCAAAGAACAGAGATGTTGTGATTTTGTCCTTCTGCAGTAGGAATCCACAGAAGACAATTAAAATTCTTTGAAGAATACTAAAGACATTACATGCTTGTAAATCCAAACCAGATTTTAAAATTACACAGAATGACGGTATTTAAAGAGAAAGAAAATAAAACATCCAAAATAATCACACAAGGAAAAAGTAAAGCCTACATTTACAGACTTAGTAGGGAGATCCAGTTCACAAGATCTCTTCTGCACAGAAAGCTTTGGTTTTACAAGGTAGAAATGCTAATTTTGTATCATCCCAGAAACCAGTAATGGCAAAGAATAGGTCAAATGACAGAGAAGCTACGGAGCAACTCTGATGTGGTGAGACCACAGCAGACACATCACTAAATTGAGCTAATAAAATTTATCACCTGAACTGTCATTTGCTCTGATGCAGACATTTTTTCGCCAAATGGATGTTTTCACATGCAAACGAAGTTACAGACCTGCTCTTCCCTAGCATACTTGCAGGCAAGGTTTACTCTGTAAGACACTATGCACAAACATTTTGCACAGTAACATTTAATACTGTTACACATGCATAGTTACATTTTAGGAAGCAACTTTTACTTTATTTTATAGACTCTTCACCTTAAATGACTGAATAAACTATCTCCTCTAGACAGCAACTTTCAGTAACCTTCTCAAGAGCTTTAAAAAGGAAATAATGAAGGTTGTAAACATCTCTCCATCATCAGTGACGCAGGGATAACAGGGTTTATTTTTCCATATGACAACTGATCACGTATTCATGGTTACAATTTATATGAAACTGCAGCTTAGTAATAGTATTCACCTTTTGCAGTACTCCCTGATTAGCAGTAAAAGGCAGTAAATAAATTAGGACATGCTTTGTATAACCCAGCTGTTGCCTGAACTTTGTTTTCTAAAAAAGAACCTGATTTTTTCATCAAACATTATGGACCTTCTTTTAGAAGCAAAAAGTGGTTGTTTATGTCACTGAGCTGAAGATAGCATAGCTTTGCCAGGTAATGAGTTTTCTGCTGGTAAAACTCACACCACTTTTTTCAATTTGTTTTTTTTTTGCATACGACTCATTAGAAACATGTTCATGCAGCTGGAAAAAAAATCCACCAACTCTATCAGAGACAGCCAAAATCCCTGTATAACATGTCTTAGGTAAGTGAAGGACTGCATATCCCTTTAATGGCAAATGCTGGCTTTTCAAAGCTGAAAAATACATACATAGAATTAGAGAAGATGCCAGTGCTTTACAAAGTAAAATTTTAAATTCTGGTTCCACTGAAGTTAATGAAGATTCTGCCAATAGACTTCTTCACACCACGATTTCACCATCTACACACTGCAAGAATCTGTATCCAAAAGTGTGATACAAAAGTATAAAGTCTGAAATAATTGAATAGAATATAATTTACTCTGGCCCTCCACATGTATTGTAAATATCACATCTTGAACTTTGCCTGGTCTTTTTGGTTGCAGGGTATGTGTGCTTAGGCAGTTTTATGTTGGTGCTGGATGCTTTGTTGTGAGCTTTTAATGCAACCAACAGATATGAAAGTTAAGCACCTCTTTCTCTTCTCCTTCTTTATGGGTTTCAAAGCTTCCTGTCCTGTTTTATGCAGTACTTCCCTGGAGGGTGTGTGTATTACTTACAATGCACATACTACCTTGGTGGTGTATACAGATCAGCCATTGGTGTATTTGCACGTCAGATGCTACCTTTTAAATGCATACAACTTTGAGCTGGCACGGGTTTTGCTTTGCTTTTGAAAAAAACTTTTCTCTTTATTTTACTTTATGTTGTTGTTTCTTGTTTGGGTTTTTTTTTGGGTTTGGTTGTTTGTTTTTTTGTTTTGGGTTGGTTTTTTTTTAATAATATAGAGGTACATCCTGGGTATGGTCTTTGCCTTTTTACCAAAAACATTGGCTTCTCTAACTGATTGACAATATGTGGAGATTGAAGGTAGTTTTCAAAACCTCACTGTTTTTTCCATTTACTCAGAAAAAAGCAAGTACTAGCCACCACCAACTCAAGTAAATCCGACATGAGTGCACTTGCTCCCACCCTTGCAAATTTGCTGAGGCACAAGATAGTGTTATCCCCACGGCTCTGCTGAGTCTTGACTACCTTATCGACTATGTGCTTTCAGAAATAATGGGTTCTTCATCATTATAAGTAACAGAAAAAGTATATACTTGCTATTTTTGAGATCTTACTGAGCATTGCATACATCCAAACGAAACTCCAGAGTGTTTAAAAAGCTTCAACTTCAAAACAGCCTAAAAAGCCACTAAAGTAAAACCTGCTATGGACAGTCCTTCTGACAAATTATAAGAAACACTCTGACAACGATATCTTGGTGACTCCACCACCTCCCTGGGCAACCTATTCCAATACCCAATAGCCCGTACAGTGAAAAAATTTCTCCTAATGTCCAAACTGAATCTCCCCTGCTGCAATTTATAGCAGTTTCCTTTCATTACAGAAAACAAAGTACAGAGAAAAGGAAGGTAGAGAGGGAACAACAAATGGCAAGAATATTTGACAAAAAACCCTATTAAAAACTTAAGCCAGGTTTCTATAACACTGCCCAATACATTCCTCAGTGGCATCTTCTGATGGTCCCTCTGTCCCAGCCCCACATCCTTAGTAAGTACAGCACTGCACGAGATTTGCACATCACTTTGGGGTGGAAGGACAACTAATCATTCCAAGGTTTCCAATGAAGGAGGACCAAAACCACTGAATAACTCTGTTCATTTTTCCCAGATACTGGAGCCATGTCAAGAGCACCTGCTGGATACTGGTAGCTCAGGAACCAGATTTTTAGATTGTGTATCAGAGATCTGCTGTCAGAAACACAGCTTGCGTCGTGAAGCATGCACTGTATGGAAGAGTCAAGGACACTCATGGGTTAATATCTCATTAAGGTGTTTATATTGAAAATTTATTTATATAAAAAAATTTTCACACTGGATCACTCACTGGCTTGAGGATGTTTCAAATCCACAATACTCTTTGAATGCAGCCCTTGAGACTTGCCTTGAAATGAAAGCAGGGGGTTTTGAACTATAAATTGGAAACCACAGCAGCTTAAGGGAGATCTGTACAGAACTTGGAGGATTTTCTGTAGGTGTTTGGTTTTTTTTTTCTAATGAGTACAGTTGGAAGACGTAGGTGAATATTTATTAGTTATCTGTGCACTGAATTACTTTTGAATTTGCAACTAGAACATGCCCTTGTGCTTTCATACTAAGTATCAAGCGTAACCATGAGAGAGGCTAAAATCCAAAGCTTTTTTAAAGAAAAGAATTTACAAAAAGCCAAATTTTTCAAAGTTGATCTTTCTATTTATACCAGGACTGAAAGCCACTGTTCTGATCATTTAGACACGTAAATATCTTCACATGAGAAAGCTATGAAGTCCAAATAACACAAAATTGCTAAGCCACAGTGAATATAATTTGTCTGTGATATCTAAAGTATTTATGCTTAGTATCAAACTGGGCTGGAATAACCGTCCACACAGGGAAGAAAGAAGGGGAGGCATCAGTAACAACTCATCAATGGATATAAGAGCAAGGTGAGCAGTGCTTCCTTTAATCCCACACTAGATACTGTGAGGTTCTTAAATACAGAGCATTTTTCTTTGTTAACCAATTTACTTTGGTATCGTCATAGATTCAAACCACTGGCTGGGTCATTTTGCATGCTCATGGAGCAGATCTGCTGAAGCGTACTATCAACCAGAAATACTGAAAGTAGCTATACTTTGAAGCATCTCTATTTAAAATTGTCCTTATTTGTATCATGCACAAGCAGAAGTAATGTGTTATTTTTTCTAATGTTGCTCCTTCTGAATTCCAACACCTAGATTCTGTTCTCAGTCTTGGTGTGTTTTCTTTACATAAGTTATTTTTATTTATATGCAGCAAACTCTAGATAATATTAGGTGCTTACAAGAGAAATATGTTATCTGAGTTCAGCAGGGATTGAAGAACTGTAACTTTAAAAAGCAGATATGGCACATGAGACTGGCAGCATATTAATGCAGCTACAGTGTAGAACATGTATTATGAAATAAAGAAAAGCTGTGTAGAACCATCATAGAAGTGAGTGGTCTCACCTTTGTAAGAAAAAATTCACGTTGGTATTTCTAAATGTGTTACTTCTCTGTACTGAAGGATGACAAGCCAGAGCTCAGGGCACGAACAGAGGGTAAGACCACCCCAAAATGCAGACATATGTTTTAAGAATACAAAATGACACAGATCAGAAGGAACACCATTCCTTCAGGAAACAAAGTACACCAAGGCAAAGCCATTTCACCAGTCATTAATGCTACCTGGAAACCAGGGACACATTAAACAGAAAGACCAGAAATATTACAAAACTCGGCACTGTCACATATGTCATGTATGATTTGCATTGATTGAAGGTAATTGATAATCTCAGTTCAAGAACACAGAGTTTAGGTAAGGGGTAATTAGCATTTTAATTACATAATTGGGAATTATAAATTACCTGTCTCATGTAAAGAATAACTGAAGAGATTATATGACATGAGCTGATATTTCATCTTTCTGGCTACACTACACATGTCGGTGAATTTGGAGAAACTGGAACAGAAACACATGAATTTACTTTTTTTAAAAAAACCCACAAACGTCAATGCTGTTATTTTATTACCACAGGTAACAACTATTCCACACGAAGCAAGTTCTCCCCCATCGTTTTGCAAACCTAAAACTTTGAATGATTTTTAGGACAGAGAACAAAGAAACAACATGACCCTGAGATACTGCAGTAGTTTCAGAATGCCCGTGGAATTGTCTCCCCTTCTCCCTCCCAGACAGATTGATGGAAGCTTCTTCTAACAGCTCTGTTTGAGTTTAAATCCATTTTTTTCCAATAGGAGGAAAGGGCAAGAGTTTTAACAGGCAGTTTTAAAGAAGCACATATACCCACTCTGACTTGATTTGTCCTTCATCTAATTCTACACTAGTGCAACTCTCTCTACCTCACTCTGAAAATTCATCAAATTATGCATTTTCACAGAAGTTCAGCTAACTCATTTCATTACCAACGGTCAAATGCAAATAATGACTATGTAAGTCTATAAACCCATACTCAGCTGCTGCTTTCTGTAAGCTTGGCAAGACAACTGAACAGGTACCCTAGAGACAGGACAGTTGCAGAGTGTTCTGTAAATACACCTTTCCAGTAAGTCAATCTTGAAATTAACACTCAAAGAGCCTTTTAAGAAAGTCTTATTATTATTTTCCTGAAACTCTTTAAACTCTACTCAGATAATCCACCTATCTGCTGTCAGAATTGTTTGATTCACCTGCATAAAACCTGGCTGACTTATGGATTCAAATATTATGACTACTGAAATCATAATAGTTGCTGTTTCATAGCAATTAAGGTGATTACGATATTCACAGTACTAACTTGTGAAGAGTTTAATGTTAATTCTGACAAATTTGCAGTCAAGGTCTACCTCACTTTCTGTTTTTTTTTCACATGCAGAAGCTCACCAGCAGCAAGCACGTGCTTTGTCAGTGAGGAACACTCCTCTTCCAGAGCTGCTAAGTCTGCCAAGGGGCTGTTGGAGAATACAAATAAGGTTTACCCAAAGGATTACATCAGAGCTCCAGCGAGTCAAAGAACCACCATTAAGCAACTGACAGAAAAAGTGTAAAAAGTACAAGAGATTGCCATCACTGAGACTCCAGCTATGATTAAACCATTGCCAGTAATGAAATTGAATTTATATGAATAACTGTCCCTGAAGCCGACAGAGGTCACAGCCCCTGTGTGCAATTCTGAAGTCTACTGCAACAGCAAGGAATACAGTCTGCAGCTGCCCTCCTGCTGGCTGGGTCAAGCCTGGCATCAGGGAGAACACAGCTGGAGAGCATGCATTTTAAGGTGGGAACTCATCCTTCTACATTGTGATAACATCACCTTCTGCATGTTGCTTCATGCTCCTGCCTGTCTTTTATCTTGAACTCCTTATCTGTTGTACTTGGGTAGCTTACACAGCAGCAGGATCTCCTTGTGCACTGCTCCTGTACAGCAATATGTAAGCTATAAAACCTTGAATCCACGATTCATTTTCCTCCATTTTCTACAGCAGAAGGATTTTTTTACGAGTTTTCAGTCTTGACCAAATACGTAAAAGAAAAACAGATCCCACTGCCACACTACACAGCAACAATCATTGTGAAGGGTCTCCGTTTTATTTCTTCACCAACTCTGGAGTCCACTTGGAATCACGTCCATTAGTAACAAGGCAGAACTAAGTTCCATACTGGTCTAAATTTTATACTTAATCTGATAATGCAGAAAGAGATGGCATGAATTTTTCTTAGACTCATTGCTCCATTTCCAGCTCTAATAATTCTAGATCTCAATTGGCATATTTTAAATTAAATTTTTTGTAGTTTAAACCTATTTATCAACAGCTAATTAATGAGGTCTAAATCCTTTGATGACAGAATGATTAAACTGCGTTTTAACTAATCTGTCTTTAATTAAAATGCTGCCAGCAAACCATTTCTGGATGTGTAAAAAGGACACATTTATAGATGCTCACTCTTTAACTATGCATTATGTAAAGCCAATAATTAGATGAACTCATTATTTCAATTATATTTTAATTACTGTTACATATAAAACATGCTTTAATAGATATAACGCAATACATTTTCTTTCTTTACAACCCACTAATCATTCCTATTGGGGTGACAACCAAATAAAAGGAAGTTTAATATATGCGCTCATACAGGAATCTTGTTTTAGCTTTGAGCCAATTCTCTCTCCATTTCTTCTTTGCAGCAGAAAGGTACTTAATTATCTCCAAACCTAAACCACAAATGAATCCCTATAAATCCCAGTTAAAACTCTAAAAGGAGATTAGCGGTAACTGACCATAATAAAGAGAAATGCTTTATCCTTATTATTACACTTGCATGTCTGAGCTCCTTCAACTCAAAACACAAGGCTACTAAAAAACATGCAAGTTAAGGAAAACATGTAAGGTGACATCTGTACTGACTTTCCTGCTTCGTTCCTTTCCTATTTTAGGAAACAACACGAGCCAAGAGATGCTTTAGTTATTGCAGGTGCCATCAATTTTCATTTATTTAGGGTATCCCTTGGCCTTCATCTGGGAGGGGAGGGTGGCAGATGAACATAATGTGATGACTGCAGCCAACTCCCCATTATCTGCATTAATGGAAGGCTGAGACTTACAAACATGAAAGTGATGGAAATGTAACTGTTCTTTACTATGGCTAAGTCAGTTTTCAATGCAAATACGGAATAATTTTTTTTTTCAGAATCAGAGAGTATACAGATAGTTGGTCAGGACACAATATCCTGTAGCAATCCAACCTTTAAAATTGCACTATTATAATAGCTTTTTTTTTTTTTTTTTGCCAAGACAGCCTAAAATTAGATAAATTGCAGTTATTAAACATGTTTCTAAACTCTGCATGTTCCAAGCAGTTGTATAACACAGAAAATTCAGTCTTAGGGTTTGGCTGCTTTCAGTGATCTGAATCTGGCATGAGGAAGCTAATAAGCTTATGGCAGAAGCCTGCTTAATTTACCTATTAACTTGTACTTTATAAATATTCAAAAATATGTATTATGTTATTTCTATTGACTCTGCAATGATAAATTTAATTCTCATAAGCTGACTTCTACTGTTTAGATACATTAATGAAATTGCTGATATTTCAGTTTATTTCACGTTTGCTCTAGAAAATATTTAGCATTTAACAAACTCTGCTAGCAAGATGCTTTCACATCACAGGCACCTATGATGAAGTCCCTGAATATACAGATATTGAAATATCTGCCCAACAAGACTTAAGCTGCTGCATAGTTTGATTTATATAAATCCTCTCATTTCCCTTTCTGGCTATTCCTGCATAAAGAGCAAACTCTTGGGGGCAGGGAATATATTTTACTATCTGAAAAAGTGTGCTACCCATTTATATTCTGATTAAATAACAAGAACAAGCAATTAAATGTGACTGTACCTCCCCCCATCACCTGTCCTCCCTACCAGGTTACTGTCTTTATTGTCTCTTATGGTGCCTCCCAATATGAGATCAAAGACAAGTATGTTTAAGGACTGCATGTACAGTAATATTAAATAAGAACAAATATCCAAGAAGAAGAAATATTTTAGCTGTTAGAAGCATTGGGGAAAGACAGTAATAAGACCAGTGCCAGAAATAATATTATGATAGGAGTTAATCAGATACATATGGATGAAAGCAACAGTTTGTCTTCCAGTTTTATTTCCTGATGTATTTAAACGCTAACTATAGTAGCTGCTTTTGTTTTAAGATGGCACTTTGGGCAGTAAGTGACACAATTTCCTTCTCTGCAGAGCCTTCCTCCCAAAGCAAGGACACAGCACGCAAACACCAGCTGCCTGCTTGCTTTCAGGCTGAGTGAGTCCGGTACACCAGAGTAATGCAGGAGGGGAGAAGTGACTAACATGGTCTCGGGGGGATACTTTTTTGAAGGAGCTCATGCCAGACAATTTTACTTCCCAGAAGGCAGAACTCTGCAACCACACTTGGATCTCCCACACCCTTTCTGGAGTAACACAGTGCATTGCTGCTTCCTTATCAGAGAACATGCAACTATATATTGAAAAGCTCACTAAGTATTTCAGAATAATCTAGTTAACTCCAGAACACTACCCAAACTTTTCTTAAAATTTCATTTTCCCCACCCCCAGAAGCCTAGAGTGAGGTGCTATGTTTGGCTGGGTCTGCTCCCAGATACTGCATCATCAAAAGAAAAGTTTTCCTGGCTTGTACAGATAAATGACAGATCAGAGATGTCCTTCTCTAATCTTTCTGACCATGTTTCAAGGGTCCTGGTCATATAAAATGAGTGAATAGCTGCCCAGAGGACTACACCATTTACCACAAATTACTTCTTTATGGAAGAATCAATTTTATAGTCTCCTGAATTTCAAACACTTGCCTCTTCAATTCAGTGGAATTACTCTTTTGAGAGCCAAGCCTGAGATAGATGACTCCAAGGATCTACTCTTGGGGCTATGAACTATCTGTTATAAAAATCTAGAGAGGACTTATAAGTCTTTGAAAAAGACTCTGAGTAAAGAAAACATGTATCAGCCCTTTAACATTACATGGCTAAAAGCGCCCAGATTAATCTGTTGAGTCTTCAACAATCTTCTGTCCCAATCGACCAGAAAGCTAAATTGAAGTCAACCTAATACAACAGAACCAGAAAGTGGTTTTCAAGAGACAGAAGAGGTCACGTTCTCCTGCATGCTGTCCTGGGAACTCCAACAAACTCCAACAGTTGTTTACTGCTCATGCAAGGAGAATTTTGCAAAGTCAAACTCATTATAAAAAAACTTTTAAAAAACCTTTAACTAATTCCAACTTCTAAAAAGGTAATATGCAACCTTCAAAAAAATATATCATTGCAAGACACAGGGAATAAAAATGAAATGCGTTCAGCAGAGATGATTCCAACAGCTCTCAAGCTCTTACAGTCTCAAGAAGAAATTTGAAACGCTGATTGTGATTCCCTTAGTCCATGCTGCAGAGTACAAATCATCACTCAGGTGAAAGTGAAGGCAAAGTACACTCTCAACACAACTTTCAACAATTCGGGCTGTCACACAAGGCTTGACAAATCCACTTGCCTGCTCATAAGTGACACACAGAAAATTGCCCAGCTCAGTCCTCGTCAGTTTCTGCAGATCTACTGCTTTTATTAGAAAGAATTAAAACCATAAGGATTAGAAAGATGACACCAACCAACTATAAATGAGCCTAACACTTCACTACATGACTAAAACTCTGAGGATGTTTCCATTACTTCACTCCTGGCATTACAGAAACTTCAGTAGCAGAAAATAAAACAAGAATTCCAGTAGTTGGCCAATGGCAGAATTTCTGAATCTATCCAAAAAAATTAAAGAAAAAGTTTTGTCCTGAAGCTGCATGTATACTTAGGACTCAAAACTGCTTGTCAAGATGTGGAACTGTACAGCAAACCACATCTGCTGGGAGGCACAGTAATGCCCTTGCACCAAAACTGCATCACCCCCGGGGGGATGTCAGAATACCAGGGCACGCTGTTGAAGACCATGGCACACCACGAAGGAGTGAGAGCCGCTGAATTCTCTGAATTCAGGGTGAAGTTTAGAAAACATTGACCGCTGGTTTGCTCAGACCCATGCATTTTACACTTGGCAAAGAACTTACTTAGAAAAGTCTTTGCCAACATAAGGTAGTTTCCCATTTTAAAAGTGTTAATTTTGTAAACAGGTAGAAATCACCATTTCCCTCGTTTATGATTTATAACTTACCCAGTTACATCAGTTTCTATTTGAGTCTGTCTGGCTTCACCATACAGCTACTAGACACGTGAGGGTGTTTTGTCTGAGTGCCCAAGTATCTCCCAACAGTACCTGTACACTTTAAATTTAAAGGATTGCCTGTATTTACCAATTCAATAATTACTATTCTTGGATAATGCATTGCGTAGGCACTTTCATTTCTCAAGGAAAAAGTGTTCCTTGCCATCACTTTCAAAATGGAGCTGACATTACCTGTGACTTTCTACACAAACACCAGACACAGAAGTACTATAGAGAGAGATTCAGAAAACACTACCTTGGACTAGATTAATTCCCCCTAAGGTAATTAAGCCTTTGTTCTGATGTACATATAAAAATCTCATTAGCTGTTTCTGAGAGTTTCACTAGACAGAGGACGTGTTCAGTTGTTTGCAAACTCTCATCTCTAAATTATTTCCAGATCACAAGTCCAGTATTCTCTAGCTTTCATCTAAACTCTTTCTTCTTAAACATATGACCTCTCTCGTGTCTATATTAAAGAATTTTATATTAATAAGCTCAGCTGATCAAATGATCCAGATCTTAATGCTCAACCTTTCCATCATTTTGATGACCTTCTAACTCTCAAATGTCTACATCTATATGATTTATTGGGATCTAGAAATTAATTCTGAGAAGTCAAATACCATCAGATTTAATATCGACTCCTTCGTAGCCCCACTTGTAAAAAAAAGAACAAGCGTTAGAAGACGACTTGTTCCTGACAACTACTTCTGTCAGTTAGCCAGCTTTTAATCCATTTAATGTGTACCTTATTAATATTGTATACAACTAATCAGAATGTTGTGTGATTGTAAGTCAAATGCATTACTGGAGGCTAAGTATATTACAGCCATGGAGTTAACTTTATCAACTAAATGTAATCTAATTTAAAAAATTAAATCCAGGTTTCTTTAGTAAGATGTCCTTCATAACACCACATTAACTCAAATTAATTAAATACTTGTCCTCCATTACTGGAACCTCATATCAGCACCACCCTAGCTGCCAAATAAGTTTCCCTCATTGGGAATTGAACCTGGCACCTCCCACAAACCCAGTCTGCACTGACCGGTTGTTCCCTTTGCCCCTGCCCCAAGCATAAATCAGAACCAGATGATCTGATAAAATTCAAGCCACTTTTTAGATCTTCTGTATTGCATACATACATGAGTATTAAAATAGTTAGGAAACAATATCAGCAAACAAAGATCATTTTCTGATGAAACAAATGTGCAGTTTTTCACTTGCAATACTGCATCCACTGGAGAAGTGGAAGTGTTAAATGAGATCTGGCTCCATCATGGATTCACTTAATACAGCTAACCATTAAATTATTTTTATATTCAAGAATATAAATGTGATACATTAAAGCTATTGATAGGTAAAAAGATAATTTCAATTCCTCATTTTTCAAGTATATTTTAAACGGTATTTTTAAAGGATTACTTATTTAACTACAGATACCAGGTGGCTGATAATTCCACCAAACGAATGACTTTCATTTTTGAGTTCAGCTACTTTATTTGTCCCCAAGTATTCAGCACACACCAGTTACATCAATAAAAAAAAGTCAGTTTTGATCTGCCTCATGAGATGCAACAGCTCCAGATAGATTTTCAGTCAGAAGACAGGGTGACTAGAACAGCTATTACTAACAGCCATTAGACAGAGCGGCAGGACCAGAAGACAGCTCCTGAGATTTAGACCGGATTAAGTGGATACTGTACTCAGACGGACCTTCAAGCACTGTAAATAACTTTAAAATGCTACATTGTGGTTGAACCCTCTCTGCTGTCAGAATTGGTTAGGTCACATCACATGAGATGGTTTACAGCTAAGTGACGAGCACTTTGCTAAACAGCAAACTGTATATGGCTTATCATAATAAATTAAAATTACTTAATACAGGTACTTGAACAAAGGTCTACAAGTAAGGTAAAGGAGATTGCTTGACACAGAACTAATCAGAAAATCACTATAGAAGAGGAGAAAATCAGCAGCTTTGCTGGAGATATCACTGGCTTTGAAATAACATTTTCTGCTTCTCCTCTGTGCTATCAAATCATGCTTTGGTTTTATGTCATCTGCACTTAAAATGGACTAGTCACACAGAAATAATTTTTAACTGGGCAGATGCCCAAGTTTCATGACAGATGAAGCATCATGGGTAAATTCCCAGTTTTCATAAGCCAAAGACAGGACATCAGTATTATTCATATTAAGAAAGGAATCAAATCAAACCTACTTACTGAAAAGGCACTATGGAAGTGGGACTACAGCACTTTTCAAAATTGAAACCAAGGTCTTTCCTCACATTAGCAGCAGCTCCTTTGATAATCTAAGCTGAAAGGAAGCCAATATATTTCTCACTCTCTAGCCTTACTTTTAATTCCCTGTTAGCTTCGGATAACGAAAACAGATGAATCCATTTCACTTGCAGCTTCTTGTGCACCAGAGGAACTTGCCAGTCCCCAACACAGCCCCAGCCTGCCTTTGGGAAAGCACACACCTCCTCCAAGCTTCTTCAAACAAGTGAATTGAACTATTTTTACCGGTTTTCATTAGAAAAAATGGGAAAGGAGAGGCTTAAAAGGATAACATTTAACAACTGCCGTGACTCTGTGGGAAGAACACAGATTTTTAATTTCTCTTTTTGAGTTTCTAATAATTGCAACTTAAAACAGACACCTTTGTTAAAATGCACACAACACGGAGACAAAGTGCAGTTCTCCAAACTATTTTGTTTACTATCCTACAAAACAGTCAGTGCAATAGAAGCCCTTTAAATTGCTAGAAGCCATCTTTTCCAAGTGTACAATCATTCAGATATTCATCTTCCGGATTATAGCTAGTCAAAACAAGACCAAGATGTACAAAGCTCACCCACAGCTAAAAAAAAGTGGTATTTTTTCTTTGTACTAATATTTTCATAATACATTTTATCATGTTTCTCTTGAGTGAGTTTTCTATATAGTTTTACAAAAGTCCTTTACAAATACTCTTAAGCTTTTAGGGGAGAAGAAAAACGTTTCACTTATTTATTCCAGCTGCTTTCAGTACTTGCAGCAATTACCACACAAGGGTGAACTGCAATTTAGAGACTACTCAGATTCATGTTCCTACTCTATCGTTTACCAGCAGTTTAATGTTCTCCTTACGTTCACTAACCATGTTAAGAATCTTTAAAAACAAGTCTACTTCTCCTTTAACTAGTAATTTCCTGAGTTGTATTCTGTTTTTATTTCACCTCTTAATAACTAACAACAACAAAAAAACCTCTTAATAAAAGCAAATCTGATCAGCTTAACAGGAAACTGGAATTCAACCTTAATGTACTGTATGAGCATAACTGTGGAGCTGTATTTTGCATTTGAAAGGGAATTGGGCCTTATGGGTGGCTTTTGGGGCACATTTGAGTATTATCACAAAGGAACAAGGGATCCAGCTGAGGCTGGCCATTTGCTGTCATAGGTATCATACAGAGAATTGGAGCTTCTGCTCTGTCTCCACAGGGAAGAGAAATAATGAAAGGAAAAACATAAGGTGGCCAAAGAGACTTGTTTAGCATCTCCTGGTGGAGCTCAGTATGGAAGCACATTTTTAACTTCTGGTCCAAGCCTTAGCCCCTGGATATGCTGACCCTTGTCCCAGCTGGTCAAGTTGGCGGCGTCTCAGCTGGCAGCTTTCTTGACTTCTGTTATTAGATGAGCATTTACTATAATTCCAGTTTTCTGTTCTGTTGTCATTATGACAACTATTGTGCAAGACAAGTTCATCTACCCCCATTAATGAACTACCTGTATTAACAGTATTTTAAAAACAATTTTCATACCACAGGATGTACAGGGGGAAAAGCCTTCAAAATGCTATGGCACACTGGCACTGCTTGGATGCACTCGCATCCAGACAACAGCAATCTTTAGCCTCAGAGAAAATCATCATACATTTAGGCCAATATGTAATTTATCTACTAAGGAATCTCATATGCAATAAATCCTTAAATAGGGAATGCCACTAGACTTCACAGAAAATTAATCTGATACAGTTTCCTGCTTGGAAAAAGATAAAGTATACAGTATTCTATGAACCACCTATTCAGAAAGATATAAGCCTTATACAGCTTCTGAGTTTGCTATCTACAACTACCAAACTACCACCTCTCTTTGAATCATCTTTGAATAAAATGAAGGAATAAACAAACAAAAAAGCAAACAAATAACATCTAACCAACTTGATGAAATTCTAGTGGCTTCTCACACTCTGAAAAGTAATATGCTATCCTTTTGCTGCCCATTTCCCACTCTTTCTTCCTGAAAATCCTGGCTGGCATGAGGAATTTGGTGTTGTTTTTACAGTTTCTTGATTTACTCTACACATTCAACTTTTCCAACAACAGCGAGTTCATGTAAATTTGTCTGCGTAGATTCTTTGTTGGCTAAAGATCATGTCTATATTTTCTTGTACTTGCTATTAGGTTTAGTGGGTTTACAAGCATTCCTCTTCCCTAATCCCTTTGGACTTCTATATCTTTCAACAAAAGCTCTTTGTAATCCTGCAGTCCAACTCAGAGCAGCATGTGCTTTCTCTAATCACTCTGAAAATCAAGACCTCTGAATGCGATTACAGATACTGGTTTTTATATTGCCTAGACTTTTATGACAAGACATCAAAACTGCACACCAAATCCCCACTAAATCTTTGCATGCTGCTGAGGCATTTTCCTGCAATATACCATTCCCATTTTTATTTACTTCTACTGAAATCTGGGGTATGCTGCTTGGTTCTTCTCATTTCTGTGGTCCTCACCACTGTGCTGCAAGAAACAGCCCAGTGTTCACAGGCTATATATGGCGCACAAACATTTTTTTGCAGACTATGTACACTTGTAACAAATCCTCAGGTATGAGTGAAGTATCATGGCAATGGCCAGACAGACTGGCAGCTTCCTTCTCACCTCTGCTGATACTGATGTTTAAGAGTACTCTACCAGCCTCTTGCATGTAGATGAGGAGCAACAAATGGGAAATAACGGGTCTTGCCTAGAAAAGTTTGGCAAAGTTCATGTGTCTTCTCTCCTCGAAACTGTGACTGTAGGATTGGCAGTGCAAGAATCTTCAGAAGTTGCTAATAACACCACAGGACACCACCACTCCAATGGTCTTTTGAGAGAGATGAGTTTCATACCTGTAATGAAAACTCCTGAAGCTGATAAAGCCTCTACAACATTGTGCTCCACCAGGGCTTATTTAAAGAAATGTAAAATATTCTATATACAGAGATGTGTGTGTAGATCCACTATAAACTGAAACACAAACAAATACTATTTTAAATGTGTAGAACCTGTCTAGAGTACTTGAACTTCATTCTTCTTTCAGCCACGCAGCCTGTTTCATTATATCAAACCTTTCAGACTTCCCACGATCAGTACTTCTATAACTTCAGCAATGACGAAAATGAGTTTTGGAGGCTAACTAGTGTTATTTTAAAAACAGCAGCATTCCTTTTGGTCTCCTTCCACCCAACCAGTATAAACCTTCATTAACAAATGTTTTGATAGCCTGTGTATCTGAGGAAAGCCCTCCTGAATCTTTCTGCACTTTGCGATATTGAACAAAGCAAGCTCCACGCTAAGTACCCAGATCTTGAAAACATTCCTACTAACTTCGTTTCTTTCAGAATTCAAGCATTCAAAGCATCACTGTTTTTCAGCTCTTCAGAGGTCTTAAATTCTCCCTGCAATAACAGATTGTTACTTCAGACTCTTAGAAAGAAAAATCATTGAATGGGAACAAACAAAAGATGATGCTGACAACAAGCAAAATTCTGAGCTCAGATGTTTTACATTGCTACTCTAATCTCATTTTTTTTCACCTTCTCTACTTCATAAATAATTTCTTTACTGAACTTCTTTCACATTTGTTGTCTGAACTATCCTCTTTCAGGTTCATTACTGCCTATTATAATCTGTACACAGCACTTCTATGAAACACATGTCCCATACATCCCAAATAATGGAACAGATACTGTGAGACATCTTTCCTTGGTTTTGTACATTGCATATTGCTGAGGAGAGAGTAAAAAAGACTCAAAAGATAAAATTGAAGAGGGACAGAAGAGGAGGAAATAAAGATTCTTGCAGACTTGCTCTCTGGTGAAATTTAAATGGCAAAAAAGGAAAGAGCAAAAACTAAATTTAAAAAGAATAAATACCAGTTATTAGGCTGGTTCTTCTGAAATAGCATGTCTCCAGAGACACTGCAGAAATGGCTGCCAGCCAAGTATTTTTAAGCATTTTCAAAGAAACACAATACGAAAACAGAGATGTTAAAAATGAAGGTGGAAATTTGAACCGATGTCTAATGCCATTATAAGTCTAGAAAACAAAAGACGCTGTAGTTTCAGCCATGACTCTTCCCTGATAGATGTGTACAGGAGCCTCACCAGAGCCCTGCTCTCTGCTCCGAACTCCACGTCAGCAGCTGGAAACACAGTTGTGGTTGGTGGAAAATTTCCATGGTACCTTTTCTATATGTACCGTTCAGAAAAAAAGCCGCATGAATCATGCACATAAAAACCCATATTTTGAATTTTGAGCAACATACATTCAGTCCAGTGTGCAATATTGTTTAACATTGTCAGGGTTTGGACAGTTGCTCTATCACCTGATCCCACCCGAGAAAGGGAATCAGGAAAAGGAAGGGAGACCAGTGGGTTGAAATGAAAACAGATTTAATAGAATATTAATAGTTAACTAATATTAACCCAAATACTCAGAAGATACAAAGTTGTACTCAACTCCAGATAGTAGTCATGAGCTGTGCACTTCTAGCAGAAGTGGAGGAGCAGGCCTCAGGTGTGGGACAACCAATGAGACAGATGGGACCCTCCTGGGAAGGCAGCCATGGTAGAAGAAAAAAACCATCCCCACAAACTTCCTCACTTATAGTGAGGGTGACATTTATGGCACGGAGTACTTGGGTTGGCCAGCTCGGGTCAGCCACCCTGGGCTTCACCTCTCCTCACTCACTGCACCTGCATGGCTCAAAACTGCCCTTGACCTTGGTCACTACAGAAACCCACACACCAGAGCTGGGTATGAACGAAACCAACACAACTTATCTCTCCTGTTCTCACTGAACTGGACTCTGCAGTCTCTCAAAACCACAGCTTCTCTGAACAGAAAAATGATTTTATAACTCTGTCCCAGCAAAACCAGGACAAACGTATTTTTAGAGGAACATCTTGCAAGACAACAGTTTGAAGTACATGTTCAACAAAATGTCACTCCCACCAACAGTCCTGTTCTTTGGACAGCCACATCAGACCATTCTTTCACAGAGCAAGAGGTAGCATGAAAGTTTCAAGGCTAATATTTTTTTGCCAAGTCTTTTGCCTAAGATCAAGTGTGTATTGGAAAAAAATACAGCTTTTTTTTCTCCCCCTTCCAGTTCTTAATAGCTTCTTTTTCTTATTCCTTAAAAATATTCCTCAGCACAGACTGAAAGCTTATGCTGCTCACACTCAGAGCAGCATTACCCTGCAGGGTTTCTATCTCAGAGAGGCACACTTCTAGGGAGTTTAACAGATACTTTGTTAATAACAACACAAATCAGCAAGACCAGTGGCTTTAAAAAAGTGTTCTTGTTAGCAGTATGCCGCGTGAACATTACTTTTATCAAAATCATGCACCAATTCACCCTACAAATAAATTGCAACCTCATAAAACTGTCAAAACTGTATCCCTGAGGAACAACAAAAGTTTGATTCACGTGCATTTCCTGCATTGTTAAATATTTCATATTTTGTTTCTCTGATGTAAAGCATAATATGCTACATAATTTGATTTATACTTTGGGGATCCAGTACATCTATTAGCTACGTAAAAGAGAGCGCACCAAATATTTCACAGTTTATGCTCCAAGTTTCAAATATTCCTGATACTGAAATAATGAATGGGTGTAGGCAAGAAAGCAAAAAACACAACAAAAAAAGGATTGTCTGCTGACTATTGCCAGCCTAAATCTTTATAGAGTAAAGCAGGAGCCAGGCTGGGGAAACATTGAAAGCTGAGACACCAAAAAAAAAAAAATTAGCATCCTAATGAAGTAGTAGCTTTCTAGTATAGGGGTGGTGAAACATTTTCATTCATGCCTATACCATCATTTACATTAAAATTAATATTCCTATGTGATCTGAGAAAAAATTATTTTATTATGAATAAAACAGAACAGATTAATTTGAAATACAAAGAGGAAATAACACTAGATAGATTGTTACTATGAATGAAAACCTTACTTCAGTTTGTCCATTACTGATTTTGGAAATGCAGATCACATGCAAGTTAGCAGCCACTCTTCAAACAAATCCCCCACAAATCCTTATTATAAGTCACATCGGAAGAGTCTGCAGCATGCACTAAAACCCCGACGTTACACACACGTTCATGCAGGAACAATGACATTGACAGCACTCTGTGCACATGCCAAGAGTTAAACCTGTACTTTTGAACAATGCTTTTCCTTTTTCAGACGACAAAAACACAAGTTTTCTGTATTTTAATAGTAAATAAATTTCTAAGTAGTGGGAAAAACTGCTCTAACACACATATTAGAACTTCAAGATTGGAAAAATCAGGTCTTCATTATGTGCAAGTTTTATTAACATACCAAAAAAAGCCTGTGCATGTGAACAGTAAACCCCCAGGTCCCTAAACAATAGTAACGTCCCCCTGGCTATAAAAATGACAAACTACATCCACAGTTGCAGTACACTCAAACTCTGTAACAGATTAGATTTAAAATTGAGCAATGCACCAAGGCAGCTATTAGTCTTTCAACTCAAGTGTCAACTTCAAACAAATTGACTATCGAGCAGTCTCAACCAAATGGTGTCTTCACAATTACAAACTGCATTTCTAAATCTAAACTCCAGTGCAATATTCCTGAGTAAGTTTTCTGAACTGCAGTGATTTACTTGAGTAAAAAAAATACTGCCGCATGTGGTTCTGAAATATTCTGCAAGCCATCACATCCACTTCACCATCCAATTCTTTAATGAAAGACACACACCGGAGATGAAAGAAAAGGAGATCAGAGCAGGAATTTGATGTACAAGAGTTGAAGTTACATCACACATGCAACCCTTGTCAGATTCCTCCAACAACACCCATCTACACACAATCTATAGCTAAGATGAAACTGAATATTCTCCAAGAACCAGCATGATGTGAACCTTATCTCAGCTTGAATCTACAAAGGAATTGGCCAATAGTTGAGATTTTTGCACACTACCATCCATTTTCAGCACACACTCTTGGAATTAGAGAAGACACATAAGCAGACAGTAACAACTAATTGTACAGCCCTTCTCTTTCCCTTAGAGGTTTATTTTTTTCTCTTCAAAGCTTTATAGATTGATTGCAAAGTCATGCTGTAAATCAAAAGAAAGCCACTACTCGTTACCTAGTTAGAATTTCCTGAGCTCTTACTGTGAACCTATTTCTCTGCTGTTTGATCTCAAGGCCACCGGCAATGTCTACAAGCACACTACCTTATCATGGCAGCTGATAACCATTTTTTTCCCAGATCCCTTTTCAGCAGCTTGATGAATTTCCACCTGCTTCCAGTTCTAGAGAACCACCAAGATAAATGATTCATGGATTCAAAACATTTATTCAGGTTGAAAAAAAGGAAAATATATGCAAAACCAAGTAGAAGTGACTAAGAGCTACAGAAAATGGAGTGCTGGTTTACTGCTGTAGACCAGCATGCCCAGCTGCGATTACCTATGGTCCCTCTGGAAACTAAAGGAAGCAATGTTTGGGGTTTTTCTCCAGAAAATGGAGATTTAAAATTATTGGTGCCACTGCAAAACTTATCTCCCAGCAAAGAAAAATACATAAAAAGATACGTGCTTCCTGCTGTCTTTAAAGAATCAAGGCCATGGCAAAGGGCATAAACTCTACCCTTCCCTTCTGCACCACCTTGCCAAACAGGAGGGGAAAGTGGAGCAAGATAAACTGTATAGATGGAACCTTGAAGGATTAATACACCTGGCAAACAGCAAAGTAATTTAGCTAAAAATAACACACAGGGATCATGCCTGCAGATGTAGGTACAGCCAGGGTGTGTGCAGAGAAGCATTTTGTGTAAAGCAAGTGGGATAATGTGCAGGAGGCTACGGGGCTCCACGTAAGATCTGGCCATCTCACCTGAGCCCCATAAGTTCAGGGCAGTGCATTTCCCTGTAATATTTTGGAATAAACTTTTCAATGTTTGTCACAATATTTTGGAATAAAGTTTTGAACTGCTGAAAGGCCTCACAAAATCTTTTGAAATTACTTCTTCATACATTTATGCACGCTAAGCACAACTGAACCAAAACCTAACAATTTTCCTCCAAAAAAGTTGCCAAATTTCACTGGAATTTCTACACAATAGCTAAAATACATCACCTGTGTCTACCCACACAAATGAATCTGCAACCTTTAGCACAAGCCCCACAAAAGAAATAATCTTTATTTGCAAGGTCCTCTTTTCATTCCTCAAATACAGAAGCTCTTCACTTAATGTTGCCTGAGACTGAGTATCATCAATATTTTAAATTTAGACAAGTACCAAACAGTGTGATAAATACAAATCACTGAGGAAAAAAAAGTAACCATGAAGGTGACCCTTCTTGCGCTACAGTTGGTATACTTGGGACTGATTTGTCTTTATGCATCACTGCAGTATCATGGTGAATGAAAGGTGCTTCTGCCCATCTCATATTTGAACTTCAGAAATAAGTGTCATAACATCCCCCGTAGCACCTCACAACTACTTACAATTTGGGGAAGGCTTTAAACACATGATGTTTAAACACAAGTTCTATCCATTCCATCACTGTTTTAACGACAGTTAATGACCAGACTGTACTCAGCACCAAAAAAGATGCATGAGAAAACAGAGAGGGATGGGGGCAGGAAATCTGCTGGGTTTGGATCTGCTATTTTAAGTAAGAGAAAATTATTATTTTAAATTCTGCTAGGAATAATACACATGCTTTGATTGATAAGACTTAAACAAAGACACACCAAAACTAAGGAATTTAAAATGCACATGTTGCATCCCTTCCAAAGGAAGCAGATTCCCCTGAAGGCAAGCATCATCTCCTGCAACCCACTGCTTTCCGAAGAGCGATGGCTGGGAGATGAACATATTGCTCTTGTTCACCAAAACATTTAACTCCTGCATACTGAATATTAGATGCTAACCTGTGTTCCTAGGTAACCCCACGCTCACTCCACATTCTCTCCCCTCTGCCACCGGTAGACAAGAGATTTTAATCATCAATTCACGCTGCACCTAATGTGCAAGAATCCCACCACGAGTGGCTTGGGCACAGCACTGCACTAAGCTGCATTAGGCACCTGCAGGCCCTGTTTGTCTTCACCAAGGCATGCAGACTATAACTAACAGACAGCATTGTTACCTTCGAGTTGTTTATAAAGACAAGTTTTTTTAAAAAAATCCTGGCTTAAACATAAAATGCTTGCAAATACAAGCTAAAAATTTATATTCTTGCCAGCAGGTATGGAAGCATTCTTTTAGAGGCACTGAGGGTTAAACTTCTTTCTGACATTTGTAATATTCAGTGCTGGAAAAAAAAATGTCTGCAAAGAATAATTGCTCCCACAGGGACCAATCCATGGGTCACAGTTTTTTGCACTTGACGGCAACAGAACCTTGAATGAGATTTTCTATAAAACCTAGACTTAAGCTTGCAGCATAATCACAATGTTTGCCCTAGCTCTAGAATCTGAACTAAAGCACCACTTCTGCAGTGTAATTATTCCACACATGTTCAAAAAACCCATGGGGAAATTTTATTATTCAGAAGAATAAATAGGGTAAAAATAAATGGTTTTTAATTTTAGCCAATTTTTACACTCCTTATGAATTTTCATTTTTCTTATGCAAGTTTAAGTCCATGGGAGAGAGGATTTGCCTTGAAGAAATAATTAAACTTTCATCTTCAGTTATGCTTCTTAGCAAATACACAGCCACCCACATAGCACATAACACACAAGTGCTATTCAGTGACACAGAATGTCAACATAATCACCAACGCTTCATAATCTTCCTTTCAGTTTCAAATTGAATATTTGAAGTTAGAACTTCTGTTTAACAATACAAAGTGAGCAGAAGCCCAGTAAGGGCTTATGCTAGAAGGGGGTTGGGGTCTCAGTATAGACCTTAATTTGCCCTTAATACTTTTTTGAATACTCAAACTATTCTTCAAAAATAATGCAGTAATTTGTCATATGGGATATGTAAACTTACTACCTTAAGGACCACAAAAGATTTTAACACTCAATTTATGATGACAATGTCTGAACCAGATTTAGTCAGCTGCAAAAGTCAGAATTTTTCCGGGAAGGGAAGCTGAGGAAGCAGAATCCATCTGGTTCAGGAAAATGCAGGTGCATTTTGCACCTAGGTCTACCATGACACCTTCTCCAATTCCTGGGAACATTTCAACACTCCTTTCTTAATGCAGGAGCCAAACAAATGACTACACAGGTGCTCTGTAGGCAGGTCACAAAATCTGCATGTCCCCAAGCTCATTCACAAACAAACTGCACCCTGTTCACTGGGTCCCACTGATCTGTTCGCTGGCCTCAGGCCACACACCATCTCTGCAAGTCCTGCTCCTTTTTCCCAGATCTCAGGCTGTTTTCCAGCACCTGAGCTGGCTGATGAGAAGGGCAGAAAGACCAAACACCAACAGTGGAAATTAGAGGTTAATGCAGACTGATGGGCTGAAATTCAAGAATGGACTAATTTTCAATGCTTATTCTAAACTTCACTGCTGACCAAAAAAGCAGCAGTTTAGCAATCTTCCTGAAGATGCCAAATCTAGCTCCAAGGGCTGATCTCAAGTGCTAGAACCAATACGAAAATAAAGCACAAAATAACACAGAAAACTACCAGAAAGAAGTTACAACATGCACTCAGGAACTCTTTCAAGTATCAGAGACCTCCTTGCCCAAATAACCAATAAGCTCACCTGATCCAAACAAACTCTAGACCCCCTAAGAAGGTCCTGTGGACACAAGCCTCTTTGATGTGCAACAAACCAGAAACAGCATTGGCCAGTCCCCTCAGTTAAATGGTTTCTTGTCATATGATACCAATTTCCTTCTCACAAGGAAAGCACTTCTGATGGAAACCAGATGACTCATCCCTCAACACAAACACCTCCGAAATCTCCCCAAACCTTGCAGAAGCCAATTCCTGAATACTGTTGCCATTTCCAACCCAAACAACACATTAGTCACAGACATGTTCTTCTCCTCCTTCAAACACACAATAAAGAAAAAAAATTATTGTGGAGAGTTGACTCAATCCCACGTATTACACCCAGTGTCAAACCTTCCATTATAGGAAACTCCCATCTAGAGTTTAGGCAGGCAAAACGCTATTAATAAATCACATCTAACATCCCAAACTTCACACACTCCTAACATATACAACTTATTGGTACACCCTGCACCCAAACAACTTCATACAGTTTTTACAAATTATCTGCCGAGACACAAGAATGCCTGCCCACCTCTGCCATTCTGTGCTGACCAGCAGAACATAGCAGGTTCCGTTTGAAATAAAAAAGGGCAGAAAGATGTGACATTTTACAAGAGGATCGTACCAAGTGAGAAGTGATGGCAACTATTCCTTACACCAACAGATTAACTTGTGGAGCCTTCAAATATCACATATCTCATTGGTTCTTTTAAATACACAGGTTTCAGTAGGTGAACCAGAAGACACAGTCAGCTGTCAGCAAATCTCTTTGTACCCCTCATTTCTCAAGACCGCCTCAAGGCTCAATTTGATCTACCAAGGAAGAGGATTGAAAGCAAAATCCAAGCAACCCAGAAATAATGTTGGGTTTTGAGGAGTTCTCAACAGGGGCAAATTCCTTTTGCCAGAAACATCACGTCTACTGTCTAATATGATTCAGGTTCTTCCCCAATCCTAAATTTCACTTAGAGTACATTTTCCATCATTTCTGCCTGGCAATTCAACTCTATTCTGCCCTGCTATATGACTCAACCTTAGCTACACCTGCCATCTTCAGCACTTCTTGGACAGCAGAAAGGCAGCATAGTTAGGCATAAAGACTTCAGTGCTAAGCAAACTCCAGCAATCTTGCATCTCTCACTACAGGAGATCATCTGCAACTTTGCCCTGTGATGCCTTCATAGAGTTCCCATACATATATTTTTTCAATTACTGTTTGTAATCTCAGACCTTAATAAACATCAAGTGACCTAAGCCTACCATCTTGGAACCACCCTTGAAACCCCACAACCAAGACCTAGGTTAAAAAAATTACAACTTGAGAGCAACACAACAACCTGCAAATGAGACCAAGCTCATCTGTGTGGAGAACCAAACTAAAAACAACTATCACACACCACCCTGTAATTTTAATCCTGACCTTGTGTTTTTCAATACCATTGATAATGGGTACACTAAAAAACTACCACCTGCCAACATAGTACACAATTCTGCACAATTCCCCCCCTGGAGAGATGATGCAACAATAGAAAATGAAACAAAAATCAAACAAACAAACAAACAGAACCATCAGGATAGACATTAGAACCAATGCTTAATAAGCTAGAAGGCACCACTTACACGCTATTGCGATGAGGATGCTCTAAGAACCAGTTTGGGAAAGAATTTATGCAGCAGGCATGCCAGCAGCAAGGAACAGAATCCGCTAATTTTCTTTTCATCTGTGTAAAACGGTTTTGATTTTCAGAAGGTCAGTGTGTGACATCGTGTTATTATGGACAGTCTTGGTATTCTACCCATTTCCTTCGAGCTGGGATTCAAGCCTCTGAGCACAATCACGTAGCAATTCTGGTTATCAAAAGATGAGGGCAAACAAACACAAAATTCTGATCTCTCTGCTTCGACAGTAATTAGCAAAACTTATGGAACTAAAGCTCACAATGCAGATAAAGCCTCGCATATGGTAGAATCTTTGCTTTTGACTTGTCTGAACAAGCATGAACAAAACCCACAGCAAATAATAATCAGTTCAGCCTGCTTTTACAGTGAGTTCCATTGCACATATCGCCAATCTTAACTTGTCATTAGTAATGCTAATTAGTTCACTATCTCAATGCCATGCTAGATTTAGTAAAAACTGAAATCATTGCTAATTTGAGAAGAAAGCTTGTTCTTTCCTTAATATAAATAATAGTAATAGTCACTCTACAAAACACCCACATAAATATTGCTTGTAATTTTCAATCAGATTCAAAATTTAAATAAAAATCGTGACAACCTTTTTATTCCCAAAAAGCCAATAAAAGGGTAATTACAAATTATCACAGCACTAACTAGATTAATAACCCTGTAAGGACACACAAGGACGCAGCATTTACAGTTGGGTTATATCTTGCTATGCAAGCAAGCCCAGTTCTGTTCGCACGCACACTGCATACATCCTTCCACAGCTCTCCTGAAGGGAACCATTTTCCAATACCAGCATGGTAATTGTTCTTTGGTATCTGTGAGCTGATAGAGGGGTTTATTTTAAAGCTCTCACACAGTCCGATTCCACATTTTTTTTTGTAGAAGATAAAACCCAATTATGTGGAACTTCAATCACAAGACACAAAGGAGACCTGTGCAATTAAACCGCACTCTTCTACACAAAGAGCTAATTAAAGTGACATCCAGGAGGTGAACCAAGCTGTCCTCTACTGAAAAAGAGAACATATGAACTTGACACAGGACCTCCTGCAAAGGGAAAATGCTGGGAGGTTACTAGGAATACACTGGAATTGCTCTGCTCCCTCCCACCAGTGCAGTCCACCACCAGCCACCATGACGACACAGATCAGCAGGTCAGACAAATCAGGCCTCAGAGGTTCCAGTGCCCCCATGCTCCCCTTCTCAGGAGGTTTCTGCCCTCATATTTCTCCTCTCAGCTAGCGAGAGGGGGAGAGCAAGGTGACTGGAAACAGATACGTGTTCGCCAGGGCTGGGGCAGCTGTAACCTCCCAAAGTGGATTTCCCACAGAGAAGCACTTCTCCTAAAGCAGATGAGGTGCTGAGACAGGTGGTGTCCATGTTCAGGAGGTGATCCTCACCCCCACTTCTGTTGAGTCGAGTGCGTGTACATGTGCATTTGTGCCTCTGCACGTCACAGAAAAGGAACAATGCTTAGGGGTTTTCTAAACCAATTTTGAAATGCAAATTTATTTTAAGACTATTTACAACCTTAATTCAGCTGGATTAGGAAATCAGCAAAGACAGCCTAATTTAAAACATCAAAGGACCAGCTGTACCTGAGGGATGGCAGGCAGGAGGGAAGGCTGCAGAAGTGTCACTCTGAATCCAGTTGCTCTTCCCAGCAAAGCTATTATATCTGACTTCCCTCTGGGCACTGCACACCTGAGATTCAGTGCCTCACCCACCCTAAGCAATTAGCATCTACACGACATGTACTGTCAGAGCTGCACTTGGCTGCCTACCTGGCCCTAGATCACTGCAGGTCATTTTGTACCACCATTTTTAGGAAGTCCTGGGTGGCCCTGAGCTGCTGTCTCGCACCAGGTGCCCCCATGGCACGGGTGTGAAACCACCAGCTCAGCTGTTCACTTCCTCGCTGCCCCAGTACGATCCCTGTTGAGCAGAAGCTCCTGGGCTGCTGTGCAGTGAGGACATTTTGCTAAAACCAGAAATTGCTGCTGAACCATTTCTTCCTTTGACCCTTCTATCTGAACTAGATAAAAAGGCAAATAAATAATATTGGGTACAGGATTGTCCTAGTACCAAAACAGCACCCAGAGAGCAAGCAGACACACGCACCAGTCCTATCACACATGCCTGCAGAACAAAGGAAAAACAAGCAGATGCTTTCTTTTAAATGTGGGGAAAAGCTATCTTCCTCCTCTCTTTCAGATGTTTTCCATGTATTTTAAAGTTTTAAATCCAGCCTTTTGATAGCAGTAACCTACATTTAAAAACCCATCACCTCTAATTGTGAGGCAGCTTTGGGAAACAAGGCAGTGAAGCCATTTTCAGGCTACACAACACTACCAACTGTTTAAGGAAAAAATATGAAAGAAAAGAAAATCACATTTCCGTAACTGAGCAGACTGACATGCTGTTTGAGATTAATGGAGTCTCATTTAACAAAAATGAATCCTATACACAAATACCGGTGAGGCTCATGGCACAATTCAACACCATTCCCTTGTCAAAAAGCAACTGTTAAGAATTCACCTGCGTATTTTTGTCAGGTGCGATGAGCACTCTTGTTTACTATCCACACACTTATGCAAAGGACTTACAAAGCCTATGCTTGAGCTGAAATTCTAAATACAAAAACTGGATCATGAAAAAAAATATTGTCAAAGATTATTTGCTGCAGAAGTCAATGACTTTCTCAAGAACATTCAAAGAGCAAAATCTATCAGGAGATGGTAAGTGGCAAAGCCTGATTAGCTAAAATAATCAGCATTTCACTGAAAGAAAATACCCAAAGGAAAATAAAATTATTCTGGCTATTTTCTCTCTTCCAGTGAAATAATGTGTATGTTTTATTTTCAGTTTGTTCCACTGGAGCAGGAGAGAGATAAATGAAAGATGAGAGCCATAATCCATGAGAGGACTCTCAGACTTCCACAGATAGTGAAATTTAACATTGACATATGACAGCAACTCATCTCGGAGCCTAAGCTCTGCTTTGGAATCAGGGACAGCACTAAAAAGAATAGGGATAAAGAATTCATATCAGCCTTGGCTGGTAAGAGAGGCAAGGTGTAAAAATAGCCTGCAAGCATCGTAAACCAAGAAGGAAAAACCTTTGTATCTGCCTTCTTGACATGTTATTATTTAAATTGTTGCTGTTACAGCAGAGTGGATTCTAACTTTAGTATTAGATTCTAGCTAATTCTAACTAAAGTTAGAATCCACTCTGCTGTAACAGCAACAATCCCCAACTCCAAAATCCCCACAATTTGCATGGTTGCACAGAGCTAAAAGAAGCACTGCACTATAAACAGAGGAGGCACCTGCACAGTTGGGCAGCAAGTTCTTGACCTGGCTGGCACATGCTCTCAATATACTCCAATTTTTCCCTCTACCACCACATCTGGAGAACCATAACATCACACCCAGGAACCTCTCCAGCCAATGGGTAATAACTGGCTGCTGTGAGATCATATGGACCGTATATTGCCCTCCATCACTTGTGCCATGTTTAGCACTGAAGCATTTAAAGTCCTAAGAAAGAAATGCAGGCTAACTTCACAGAGAGGAAAGCAGACATGCGGAGATGAAATGCCTTCCCCCAACAAGCAGATGATAAAACTAACAGTGCCTGAGCAGTGCTCAAGAGCTCCAGAATCACGCGTCCTCTGAACAGGCATGGTCAGATTCTTCTTACTTTGCAGCTTTTACTGATGGAAACAACACACCAAGCACTGTTACCCCCTCCGACACTGCACATCGCACTACCTGCCCTTTACACAAGCTAGTTGCTCCTTTGTTATCAAAGAGCCCACTCTACAGGACCAGGACCCAAGTTTTTGGATCCTAGGTACTGGAATAATTGTTATTTGCACTGCAACACTAAGGTGTCCTCTGTTCAGCAATTGCAGAGTCCAGAGACAGTAAAATAATCCAGGGAGATCTTGAACAAGGGAATGAATGTTTAAGCCTGGCTTGGTGCAGCCCAGCATCGTCAAGGCAATGATGGCTATATTATAATTTAATGAATCCAGGACTGTGCACACACTCCTATCACAGGGCCTTCAGTGCTATTAGGAACAGGGTAAAATCCCACAAAAATGGAAAATGCATACAACAGCTATATGTTCAATACTGTGTATTGTAGCAAGTTGCTCTTCTGTTGCTACAGCATACACTTTCACATCATTACTCAATCAAATCACCAATTCCAAGCAGCCATCCCAATCTTCAAATTGTTCTCTTTAATAAAAAAGGGAACACATAAGAAAATGCACAGAAGATTCAAAACCTTATTTGGCAAATACTGAGCAGACAGACAGACCCCACTATCGCAATTGGTAATCATTTATCTCAAGCACTTAGAGCATCCTAAAACAGATTACTAGGTCCTAATTAATACTTTCAGTGTATATGTATATATTTGTATGTATACACACAAAATATTTTTGTTTATATATGCACACTTAAAACAACTCAGATGAAATCACAGATTTTTTTCACATACTTCTCAAGCTGAAGAGATTTGTTTTATCATTTTGCTGTATTTTAACAATATATTAATGAGAGAGCAGTTTCATAATTAAAAGCTTTTAATTAAAAAAGATTAATTAAACGTGAGATAAGCACAAATACTAAGCAAACTACTTCAGAGAAAATCCAAAGTCTGACCTACGAAAATGACTTTATATGCAATTACACATGCTGTGAATGACTGTTTGTAGATAATTGCCTTGGCTTGTCTCCTTAAAGTCAACTGACCACATATTGAAGTTAAATAACATCAAACCAAAAAAAGAAGTCAGGGCTGATTCAACCTGCAGTTAAATGCCTTCATTTTCATACAGCTCAGCATTAACACATTAGTGGTTCAAAATCATTTACCAGTGGACCTTAATCACAAAGAGTACTTACATATTTCTGAAGATAGCTTTCAACCTCCAAAATAAAATCTATTATCTTATCTAGAAGATTTCTCCATAACTTACTTATTTTCCTTCACGTTACGTCTCAGAGAATAATCCCAAACCTAGAAATATAACTAGTTTCCTATATTGTTGACTCTTAGATACATATCCTAGAGTGCTTTAACATGTTCTTACTGTATGATACAGTAAAGTTACTTATTTTTTGTAGAAGACCGCTTAACTGAATGAACAAAGAAAAGGCAACACTTAGGTCTTACATATAGGAATGGAAAATTTTAATTACTTTTGGGATCTCTGGCATTATTCTTCCCAGCAGGGTCAGACCAGCTTTGTAAACTTTGTAAACATACACGCTATACGCCACAACGTCAAAGAATGGAGGAAAGCAATGTGAAGGGAGGTTTACTGGCCACATGTCAAGAGGTATCTATATTCATTTCAAAAATTCACAATTTCACAGCCATGAGTGGGAACTGCAAATGCACCCGGGGAAGAAGGTCACACAATTCAAAAGGCTTTCAAAAGGAGTGGAAGGCTCAGAAACATCAGAAAATGAAAAAACTTCATTAACTTCTAATTGATCTCTTAAATACAAGTGTGAATACTTTTGATAAACCTATGCAGATTAAGAATTTTGGTTCTTTGCACCCTTAGGTTTCATATGTACCAAATCTGCAGAATGCAAGCTATTCAGCCTGTTGAGAAAAAACAATAGTAGCAGCCCTCCCACTATTTCAATTAAAATTACCTATTTTTGGATGTTACCTATTTTTAGGTCTTTGAAAGTTCCCCTCTTAGACTATGTTAATGGGTTTATCTGCAAACAGATTAGAGATTCCCTAGACGGTTTTCTAACTTCATTTATAAACATTACAAGTACACATTTCTTGCCACAAAAGTGTGGAAATGACAGGTTTGCATTTTTAGGACCCTCTTCCCCTAAGCAACAAGGGAACAGAAACCAGAGCAGGGATTAATTCCACCAGCAACAGAAACTGAAGTTCTAATTATAGTCTCCAAGGCAGACACTACAGAGGTAGTCTGCCAAGGCCTCTTTCATTAGTGAAATAACCTCAAACTCTTTCAAGAAGTACAATCTATCAAGACATATGGAAGAACAGAAGGCAATTTTAAATAGGTTTAATAGACAGTTGACTTTTTTTTTTTTAATTGCAAGACACAAATCTTTTCAAAAGGTTGATGTGTATGGAATAGGCTATCCAGAGAGGAATGAAAGTCCTGGAATGAAGACACCATACACCTCACAGACTTACAGAAGAGTGTATGTATTTGTATTTGTTGGGTGACATTTAAACCAAATTGTCAGAATCATGATGTCTAAAAGCACTTGAGAACAAATTCCACACTATGGAAATTGTTTATTGTTACTGACTTCCAGAGCCAAAATTTCACTCTCATCATGTATAGCACAGGTAGTGAGTAAAATGAACTAAAACCCAAGGTTCATTAAGGAAGTTAATGGGGGAAGGTATACAACGGGTTTTTTTCCCATTACCTGGTGGTATATGTAACTGCAATTCAAAGCAGTCACATTATAGGCATGAGTCTATAGAAATTTAAACTGTTTAAATTAACATTAGTTTTTTCACATTGCATATGTTTTAAGGGCATTATTTGTTTTTTGAGCTACCTTGAAATTCTAATGACAAATATTGAGGTCACTTTATTTTCCCCTCACCGGGCACCGGATTAGCCTGCTCACTAATGTTTGAAAAATTATTGTCAAGAAACAACAGTAACTGAGATATGACTGCTATTTTCTATTTCTTCATTATGCAAATACTTTGAAAATTGAAAACAGTGTATGCAAGCTAAAAATAAATGACTTGGTGATTAAACCCATGCTTCATAAGATAGGCTGCAGGTGATTTACCGTAACATCGATTTCAAAGAGGAGACAATGTTTTCCTTGCATCTAGACACATCACTACTGTATCAGTGAGGAACAGACAATGCTTCCTATATAATATGCCTATACAGCATGTTTTCTTCAAGGTAAGAGATACATGCTGTACTCTTATGGAGTTCTTAACAGCTGTAGCAGCATCCATTACATTTGCGAGATGAGCTCGTTGTACAGGCTAAGTACAGGTTATGCCAACTTGTAATTGCAGGCAAAATGTAATTGAACACAGCCTTTTATAAGGTTCTTAAACACTCATACATTCAGTTTTTTAAGCACAACAAGTGTAAGGGCAATGTTTATCCATAAACACCATTTTATTGGATGGCTTCAAACAATAACAGCTATTTCATCAAGCTTCTGTAAATTACTACAGCTCCAGGAAGAGAATTATGCTACACTAAACCATCACCAAAAATAATCAACCATCATCAAATACTTGTTTGAAACTGATAAAATACCACCTCAAAATAAGAAAATGCTTACAACACTTTTCAAACAGCAATGAGCCCTCAGTCTCAACTGAATCAATGCTACTGCTTTGCCTCAGCTATTGCTTCTACCCCTACTACAGAGAGACTTTCTCCTTTTTATTACAATTATTGAAAGAACTCTTACCTCTCCATCTGGTATTCTTTCATACCTGCTTTTACTGCCTTCATTACCTGTAAGATACATATTACCATGGGATATTCATAACAGGAGGGAATCTCATATTTATAAATTTATGACTTATGACTGAATATATCCAGAGGAACCTATATTACAAAAATATCATCTGTACTTCATTTAAATTTACTTCAGTAGATGCATTTTAAAACTACATTAGACATCAAACTCATTTTAATCTTTATAAATGCCTGCAGTCTCCAGCAATAAAGCAAGTTTAATTGCCAAACCACTATATCCCAATTATGTGCAGCTCATCAAAATACCAATGCTTAATTTTGAAAGCTCTGGTGAACTTGGCAGTGAGTCTTTTTGTTTTACTTTTATGAAACACCAGCAAAACAAAACTATGAACTGGAATATACTACAAAGGGAGATTCTCTTCTATACTTTGCAATCTGAAACAACAGAAAACTACTAGACTTAAGCCTGTTTCACAACCTGTAAGTCTGATTTTTGTTCTCAGATTTGCTCAGAATGTGCACCAGTTTTATTCCTTTGCCTGTTTCTGTATTATAAAAGTTCTAGGCAGCTGCTCTGCAGAAGAAATTCTCTCAGATACAGTAAGATTATCCAAGGATGACGAAGGAGAAAGGAAAATGAATGCAAATGACTAACCCTAAATTTGCAATTTTACAATATTCACTTTAAAATATTTTTACACTTCACAGTTCAGAAATCTGAGGAGCAGGACCAAAGACAACAGTTGAGTCAGTAACCTCAACAGCTACTTTTACCTAAGCTCCTTCTGGTCATTGCTCAGAACTCACGGCATCTCTGCATCACTATACAGAGCATGAGACTGACACCCAAATTAATTTTGCCATCAATACCAGTACAGCAATATGACATCACTGGTACAGTGCTATGTCCAACCTGAGCAGCCTTGTGGTGAGCCTGGATTTGTCTTTGCCACGCTATGTCAACACAACAGCATCATGAAGCACTGTACTGGGGGACATACCCACCTCTGAGGAGCAACCTAAGGAATCCCTGCACTATCCTCCACTCTGCATGGAAACACTCCTTCAGCCTGTAATGATCTGGAGAGAGTAACCCACTAATTACAACTTTCCAGAGCTGCACATGCTGACATGAAATAGAAGAATAATCTTCTTTATCTCTTCTTTCTCCATCATGATACAGGTATTTGTGCACACAGGACAGATAGCTTGCAAGCAGGTCACCTTCTGCTGAGGCTCCAGCTCGTACCCAAAACCACACTTCACTTATAACACATCACAAATGCACCAGTGAGTTCAAGGACAATGCAAGGTATATTACTGGGCTGTAATAGGAGGGATATTATCCTCTTATTTCTACCCAGCCTTTCCATTATTTTATTACTAAGCAATTCAGGGTTGCTGGGAACATTTTCTGAGTACCACTGCTACACTAAGAGCAAAAATTATTAACAGTAAAGGAACCATTACCTCTTTATGAGCTTCACTGGAGATTTTATTGGTGTAGCGCAGAACTTCCAACTCCATGTCTGTCTTAATCACACGACTTAAAGAAAAGTAGAACAAATATCAGGTTAGGTTGCAACTTCCTAGCTTAAGAATACGAAATACAAAAAACCTGAAAATAATATGCATCACCTATGGCAAAACTAGATCAAGTACACCTCAAGAGCAAAGAGCTATTACAGTATTCATGACAGCAAAGTTTCGTTGGCATTGATTCACCGTTAGCAAAACAACCTTACAAAGGGAAGTCACAAGCATTCCAAACATCAGACTGCAGTATTTTAAAATTAATAAACAAGTGGTCCAACCAACATTTTTTCAACTCATTCTGCAATACATTAGGAACAAAAGCAACGTATTTCTACATTTGTCATGGCTCAAACACTACTTCAAATGGAACATTACTACAAGTATACTTGATTTACTTTGTAATCACACTTTGAAACTAGTTTACATAATGAAATTCCCAGAGCTCCAGAATTTCTATTCAGCACAATCCCAACTTCCACCTATTTGCAATACTTCAAAAGGCAGGGGGGAGGGGTGTGTGAAGGAATGTTATTTCTGTTTTGTATTAAAAAACGCAAAACATGAAACCCAGAAACCACAGAAGCAATAATTATAGCCATGATGTCCATTCTCTTTCACATGCTTCTGGAGGAAAAAAGCAAAACAACTCCTCCAAAACTTCATCCTGCTCTTCATGCCTTATGAGATACTGAATTTGTGTCTATTTATGAGCCTTGATACTCTATTCTGAACTCATCTCAAAAACTTAACATTAAACTCTTATCTACTTACACTGCTTTCTACCATGTATTTCAAATAAAAGCAGCTATTTAGTGTGACATAAACAGGGAAGCAGAGATAATTCCATACTTCCTATTAAAAATCACCTATTCTTTCCACTGCTACACATACTGATTTCCTAATGCCCATCTCAAAGGCAGCCGTGAAGTACATACTTACTGTCTACAAAGAACAAAACTAAATCTATCGAATTGCATGAAAATATTTAAATTGTATTTTTCAGCTCTACTCCAGAGCTTGCAGCAATTCCAAAGTACCGTAACTGTTAGATTTTGAAACTGCCACCAAGACACCTCTTCTTTATTTTAACATGCTCCTACTCATACTGCTGTAGAAAACTATTTACTGTATATCTGCTCCTGTAGTTTAATGAATCCAGAAACAGGTTTCTCAGCCATTAGTGCCTCTGAGGTGCAATGAGAGCATTTCCCACAGACAGCGACTGCAATGCCATGTGGCACAGCCACTCCCCTCCAAACACAACTTTCTGGCAAGAGTGAAGGTACCTTTGTAAAAATGCTGATATCAACCAAAACACTCTTACAACCAGAAACACAGTAGAGAGGAATGGATTTACATTCTTAATCAATTGGAATATGACACAAAATAATCATTATGCACATATGAATGAGAAGTACGAGGTTTTAAAATGCACATTGAGGTGAAAAAATTACACTGGAATGGCATAATCTGCTCACCATGGGTGAGGAAACAAACTTCTGCTTCTGCTTTTCAGCCAAGACATAAAGAACAGTAGCTCAAATATATTCATGTTAGAATGAGGTAGCCAAAGCTTATAGATTATTTTATTTTAATCCTGTTTTTTGGAAGACTGTATGTGCTAGCAGGATAATTTAATACTTGTTTGATGTGCCTTTATATCACTTTCAATATACAGTACATATCCCTGATCTGCAAGTGCCTGAAAAATAGGTTGCTTCATAATTCAGTTATCTGATCTCTTTATTGGGATCTGCCAGTAATGCAAGTTAGTAACTGCTCAATAGCAAGTGCAAACAGTATGAGAACCTATTTTACTTGACTAGGTCATAAGGCTTCAGGGTCAAAGTATTTATTTTAGATCGTAACTTCTCAGTTTTCTTTTTGCATACACAAATTCATGCTCAGCATCAGACAGACTTTTTATGCAGTGTATCACCTTCATTTATACAAGGTCAAGCACTGCAACATTTTACAGAAAATGTTCAGTCATTCTTAGATCAACAAAAATCACTACCCAACTATAGTAGGGAAGAGAGGGAGGATGTACAATTGTGCAGGGAACATTATCAACTTTACCCTCTTGGCACTCTTGATGAAGATCCCACCAGTATATGTGGGTAGCAGAAGGGCATCTATTTCAGCATCTTCTCACTGTAAGAGCAACACTCACCCAAGCCAGGTTTAAAGCATTGCTCGTTGAGCACTTTGGTCAGCACTGTAGGGCAATCTTGCAGGTGATGAGTGGTCCACAGTTTTAATTATGTTTTTCCCTCCCACTTCCAAGATAAGGCTAGGAGGAAAGTCCCACCTTTGTTCACAAATGTGAACTTTAATTATCTATTAAAAACAGCTCTTGGAACAGTTACACACTCTGCATACATTCATTAATATTTTAATGGGAACAAATAATTTCCAGGCTCCAGCTAATGCAATTGCAAAAATGCACAGATTCAGCATGTAACACAGTTCTCGGATTAACAGGCAAGCCACTCAATGGAATCAAGTTAAAACAGAAGCACAAGTCTCCCACTGTCAGGATTAATCTATCACTTTTTTTTCCCATTTCACCAGTGTAAAAACATTTCTTCTTCCTCACTCTCCTCTTTTACATACTCTTTGTGCTTTTATTTGCACTTGCCATATGAGCAGGTTGTCTCTTCATGCACATCAGTCACCCAACAGAAGAGAGAAGCTTTAATACAAATAAGTATCATTTCAGTCCTGAAATCAAGTGGCCAAGAGCACACAGAATTGGAGGCAATTATCAGGCTTAAACTTGCATAACTCAACTACATTTTCCTAAACTGGTGCTTTCTTCAAAGGTATACAAATGTCTGCTACTCTATGTGCATTTATCATTCCTGCTCATGCCACCAGAACTATTTGTTCAGTATCAGCTCAGTATTTATCACCTGTCTTGTTTTGTTGGTTTTAGTATATGCATGCAACCTTAATGGCTGCTTGCTGTGACATGAAGGGAAAACATCTGCATTCATCCACTCCTCCTTGTCCTTCTGGAAATGTTACTTCTACAGACCATCTAGTAAGTACACATGCTGCCGATGCAGACAGGCTCCGCAGTCCTGCCTTGTCTCACCCTTTTTTACCTCTGCTGTTACCTTCCACCTTTTATTTATAGACATTTCTCTACCACAGTTGATATGTTTATGCTCTTCTGCAACCTTTAGCGTAAAAACCTGCTAACTGAATTAGCATCAAAGCCAGTAAGCATAGTACTGCATGCATGCAAAGGAGAAGTGTTACAGTACAATTCTGAAAGACAGTTGAGTGAACACCAAATGCGGGAGTTCATCTTGAAACAGTTCAAAAAGATGCTAAGATGTTTACAACATAAATGAAAAAAAACCTGAAAACACAAAAAGTGTATTCCCAGCTTTAAGGCATTAACGTACAGATCACTTTCCCTGAAGAAACAATTACAGCTTTCCATTAAAGTAACACAAAATAAAGACTCTATGAAATCTTTCACACATAACTATCCAATCCCATTTTCATTGAGGTTACAGGAAAATACAGTATATACAGGCACAAAATGAGCTATACATTACTAAAAGTTTATCTTCCAGCACCACCATGATTATGGTAGATAGACATTGGTATATTAAAGTAACAAAAAGCCATTTTGCTAAGTGCTAGTGTAGAAAAATTTCCTTCTGATTGCTAGGGAGATAATTTGGATGAGTTTGGAGTTTGTCTTCTGTTAGATGACATTTTCTTTTCAAAACAGTGAAATCAATATTTAGCATATACATTCATTATCAAACTTGAAATGAGAGCCCTGAAATTTAAAATTGAAGTGTTTAAGTGTGTATGAAAACACATTCAATCAATTAAAAAAACAAAAGTGAAAACACCTGCCAGCAAATTGCTGAAATCCTATCTAAGGTCAAAGTCTTCTATGTTTCATCCTTAAGTTTTATATCAAGTCAGAAAACGTTGAGATCTTGAAAACGGATGAGTAAGCAAGGGAGGCAACAGATCCTTAATCACAAACACTTTGCCCCTTGTCACTGTTGAATCATTTTCTCCGAATTTTATTAGAAGACTGTATAATACTAGAGTTGCCTTTTGTAGCTCACGGTTCTCCCTGGCTGAAGCTATTTCACCCCTCGCTGGCAGTTCTGACAGCATGGTATAGATCAGAGCTTTTCTGACAAGTATCATGTAAAACAGAGTAGTACAGAGCTTGCTGAATTTGAAATTATATGCATTCGTGCAAGTACACAATGCAAATGAAGCAATTTCCTACCCTAGATTATTCCTTCTAAAAGAAAAATATTCTTAACTCTAAAAATATTATTGCTTTCTAAAGAAAGTTTCTTGGGCAATAACTTGCCATTCCATGGAAATTTCTACTTTAGGAAGTTTTAATATACATAGTTTGCCATTCGCATATTGATTTCACCAGACACTTAAATCCTAACAACGGTCTTTAATATACTTTTGACTCAAGATGAAAGCCACCAAACTTGATAAAAACCTTTAAAAGACTTTTGAATGCAAATCTGAACTTTGGCTTCACTTACAATTTCCTTTCCTTGAAAGCCAGGTGGAGGGAAGGTGCATACCAAGCATCCCTCCCCCTTGAGAGCGAAGGAAGGACAAAATCAGAATTCCAGGCTGGCACTCACAATTCACAGAAGAGATTCTCTCTACACTCAACAGCTCCAAGTGCTGCCTTTCTACTGCCCCAGTGCTCCATCTATCTCAGTACAACCTCAGGACATAGACCTCATGTTTGTCCATACCTGAGCTTCCTGATAAAGATCTCACCCCCCATTAACCCAAACCACAGAGGAGAAAAGCTTATCAGGTGACACCTTGGTAAGGTGGATAGAATCAGAATGAAAGCTAACTTCTTGTAGCCCTAATCTAAAGCCTTGCACTGTTAAAATTGTCATTTCTCTCCCTGTAGTGCTGCTGTATCAACACATCAAAGCTTAAAAGTTAGACGAGGCCCTCTTCAGGTCCCTTTTCTGGCCCCTTATCTTTCTTAGCTAACAAGAGTACAAAAAGGCAAGCAAACAAGAGGAGCACAAAACCAGCTCTGTGAGGTTAAAGATGCAGTTCCCTCCTCCACCCCTCTAACAGCTTGACAGGAGAATCCTCCTCCTGCTGCTGGGCACATGATAATGAAGCGTCAGTGGCTGAAAGTTCCTAATGTCTTCAACCACAAAAAAACCCCCATGCCCTACACCAAACCAACCAGTCGAACTCAGGAGCAGCCACCTCTGCAGGAAAATAAGACTTTCTTAAGAACTTCTAGTGTGGCTTACCCTTTCTGTTATTTTTGTAAGTGACATAGCATGGCATCAGGGGCCTCAGAGCCTGTGTGAACGTTTCTACATCTTCCCTACCAATATCTGTAATGACAGAGCTTGACTAATTAAACACTGATATTTTAAAAAAAAAACCAAACAAACCGGGTTTTGCTAAGCTCCTTCTTTACCTATTTGTGCATTTGAAAAGTACATCCCTACACACTAATTTCCAAGATTGTGTTCTGTCTACATTACTCAGGACTTTGCACCTTAAAGGCTGCACTAACTCTCACAATTCAATAAGATAACTTCTTTATTTTAGAAAAGGAAGAGTCCAAATTCTAGAAGGACAGGATGGGCAAGATATAAAAATCGGTAGTCTGAGCTTTCTGTATTGCAAAGCACTCACATTTCCCCTTTACACTCATCAGCAGGATGTGCAAGTGACAAATCCCACATCACCAGGTCCATCTATGACTCAGTGACACAACAATGTCTAAGTAAAGTTTCCCTGCTTCCCACTTTCCCTTTACAACCTTTTTATGTCATGCCCAGGAATAAAAGATGGCTGTAACAACATAAAAGTGACCTATTAAAAATTCTACACGTTCCGAAATCACATTGAAGTTCAAAAAACATCTCCACAGTTTTCAGTCTGGCATTCAGACACAGATCGAGACAACAGAAGACTGTTCTCAGTGTATGTGTTAATAATAAACAATAAAAAGAATAATATGTAGTAGCATATAATACAATAACCTACAACAGTAGTAGTCAGTGTGTACTATCATGTTTGTATGCTAAGATTTTGCCTTTATCTGTCTTAACTAAGAATTTGCTTCCTCGTTTCTATATTAATACACTCAAAAAGTTTAGATAAAAACCAAATTAATTAACAAAAATCCACAACTTTGTTTTATCAGTTAATTTCCTAAATGGAGAACTAGAAAGCCCTAGTTATGTAGCAATCCTGAGGACAAGCAATGCTGACCAAAAAAGGAAAATTGGTAAAACACAGTAGCTTTGCAAGCTACTAAGACACTTGGTCACACTCTCTAATTTTGTCTATTCTAGATAGGCAGAACTCCCCTAGAATTACAAATACAGTTACATGAACAATAATTCAACAAAATTAATGCTGTTAAAATAAATCCTAGAGAAGTAATAACACCTTATTAATTATTACCTGTTCAGACACAGCTTTCATCTCCCTTTGGTTTTTGTTGCTAGAATATGAATTATCCTCAGCTCTTTTTCTATTCCTACAAATTTGCATTCACACAAATGTGACTTGACTCCTAACATATTCTATAAAAATGTACATCCAGACACAATGCTTAAGAAATGTTACATAAATTCTTCACTTTTCAATGCTGTTACATAGCCCTGTTTTTATTTCTGTACATTATTTCCAACCCATAATATGAAATCAGCTTAAAATTGAGACTCATAGTAAAGCAGGAGGCTTCTGTTGAGGGAATCTCTCTGAAGCAATAGTACAGAATATAAGCACATTCAATAGTACTCAACAAGGGATTTTTATGCTACTCACCATTCTGCAATTTCAGGATGAAGGATTTTGTTGTTCACATTAAATCTACAAAAAGACAAAAAATAAAAATTTAAATCCCAGCCAGAGACACAACAGCAGAAACCACGTTTACTACTTTTTTTTTTAACTATGTCTTCTCTGAGGATGTGAAAACCTGTGAAAGCAAATATTTTACTAGAATTCATAACAGATTAGTATAGATCCCAGTGAGGAGATTGCATACACTCATCTACACCGTGCAAGTATTTAATTTTGAAACACATGAGACTAAGCCAGATATGTAATTTTAAGAATGTACAGAAACCAGAGTAACAGTATGCTCAGGAGATGTTTATTAAACTTCTCTTGACAAAGATAAAGTGTTACCAATTCATTGCTATGAGTGTGGGCTGGACCAGATCGACCTCCAGATGTCCATTCCACATTGTTCTGTGGTTTTAACTTTGCTCCTCAAATACCCTTCAATAAAATTAAACACAGTGAATTGATAATTTCATCACTTGTTTTATGCCTTTCCCTTTTTATGTGCACAGAACTGCCATGTGATAAACAAGCTTGCTTAGAGGACTCTGAAAAGGAAAACAACCTCTCCTTGTTTTTCTGATCTACAGAAGAGGCAAAGCAAAAACTTCCATCTCACCTTGGCCTTGAACACTTCACTATTTTTCTGTTTATTTTCTACATTAGCAGTTCATGGATTCTTGGAAATATTTTGAGTCTCTCTAAACAATAACATTACAGCAGCCAATAGAGTAAGAAGCTGAGTAATTAAGTGGAACACAAATGGATTTTCAAGCATTGTTCATGGGGTTTTCTCTTACAATTTAAATGCCCAAGGAGTGTTCTGCATCAAAGATATTTTTGTCTGAGTCAGGACTGTTGGCTCTTCAGTTAGGGCATTTAAGAGAATTAAAATGCTCCTAGGCTCCCAACAGATCTTCAGAAGAATGTTATAAGGCAACAATTCATTTTCCTACATTTTTGAAGGAAAAATTAAATCCATGCCAGGTTATTAACCATTCTTTATACCTCAGAAGGGACCAACTAAAGCATAAATCCAATTTAAAAAAATTATTTAGAAATCACTTCTAATTGTACCAGGGTCTTCCTGCATCCTTAAATAGCAGAAAAAAAAAGGCTATGTTTCTATTTTTCAAAAACATATGTTCATAAACTTATAAAATCCTTACAAGGTGAAGGTTAATAGCCTTGTGTTCCTACTCCAAGGTAGAAAACAACAACTTATCACAACATTCAACAAAGACAAGCTGTATGGTATTCAGTATTATGGGTATTAATTAGAAACCACTGGAAAAGCAACACAATACAAAAAGCCACAAGTCTCTGAACAATGCATCATTATAGAATAAACTTGGTCACTTGGAAACAAGAAAGTCTTGTAAAACCAGAGAAAAAGGGCATTTTTTTAAATTTAATCACCACCATCCCAGCAACAATTACCTATGCACACCAATGCAGAAATAATTCTGGAATGGAAGAGCCAGTTAAATACAAATTTATACAGAAGAAAATATACAAATGATATAGTAAAATAAATCTATAAAAAGTCAAAAAAACCCAAAGCCTGAGCTCCCTGTTTGGCTGGGAAGCATTACCAACTGACACCACCACAGAAAGCCAAGACACAGAAGAATTTAGCTACAGCTGCAACAACAGACACAAGGATTTTCAATAAGTGTCATCAGTATGTCAGACAGAAAACAGATCAATGAAGGGAAGTCTAAGGCAGCAAGGCAAGGAGATACTACAGCACTGCAGAAAGCTCCAACACCAGCCCTATGCAAATAGGGCAAGCATAACCTATAGTTATTACGAATAACAAAAGAAAATAAAGGGCAGGGAAGGGCAGGTACAGAAGGCAGCTGACTTTGGCTCTGAAAAATCACATCGCTGCTCTCAAGAACCTGACAAGCACAAACGGATGAAACCAAAAGCAAAGCAAATGAGCCAAACAGCAAAACTGTGAATCTCACAACAGAAGATTGTCTCTCATCTGAGGATTAAAAAAAAAAAAAAAAGGAAAAAAATGTACACTGGCATAGGCTTACACTAGCTCAAATAATGCTCCTCTAGAAAAGCAATTTCAGCTGAGAGATGCACCATCTCTGTCACAGTCCCTGGATTTTACCTTTCCTGGCCCTAAGGGCTCTTCTTAACCATCTTTATGCTGCCAGAAACATAAGTTTTACTTACTGGCTGGGACCACCTCCTGTGTGGCACCTCTTCAAAATCCTATTTGCTGTCAATCGGGGAACCTAACTGAACACACAGAAAGGCAGTAGGATTGAAACAAGAGGGTGCTGGGGGAGTGGAGAAGAGACAAGAAGTCACCAGCCAAACAGCAATTCCATCTCTCACCTGAAAGACAGACTTCGAGATACAATGTCAAGTATAAAACAAGATCTTAGACCTCCAGGACACAGCATCAACTGACATTTGGAAGAGAATCTGATCTCTGCAGCTTTTCCAACGAAGCCAGCTCTGAACTGTCTCAACTCCACTTAGCTCGTGAAAGCTGTGGGTCCTGTATGAGTGGCCACAAGGCCACCTGTTTGCAATTGCTACCTTCTAAAGCTAATGGCTCAAATTATGCTTCACTTCGGTTACCAACAAGGCAGGTAAACAAACCACATCCTAAAGGTTACTGGTTAAATAACAAGCTCAAGGGGAAGAGCTTGTCATCACTAACAGGAGAACACAAGTAGCCTTCAATTCACATAATTTATGCACAAAGTCCTACATAAAATAACCCTACCACGTCCATCCAGTAAAGTTTTTATCCTGCTAGACAATACACAACTTACTCTTAAAAACCATGCACTGTCCTAGCATTGAGGACCATGTAGAGCAATCAAATTCTACATTTTCCTGCAATTTGCAAACAGGTGATGGGACATGTGGTCTTGAGGAAGGAAACAAATTGACATTTTGCTACAGCTGCAATCTGTAAGGTGTTGATGCTCCCATTTAATCAACACAGATCTAAGAAATACTACACTGAAAGGCATGTCCAAATTGATTTCATACTTGGCTTTCCTTTAATATGTGAGACAATTTTATTAGTTTAAAACAAACCACCTAGAAATCTACACCTCCTGTATAATAACACTGTATAATGAGACACTTTTGTGTCAGTTTAACAAATACACTTTGTGTGTATATGCTGATAAAAATCTAAAACATTAATAAATGATATTAGAATTTTCTACTCTTCTTCAACATGGAGAGTCTTCCCCCTAACAACTGATTGTGCTATGCAATAAGTGCAGTTATCAGGCAAAGGAGTTCACTGAAAAACTTTAAACATTAGGTACAATTGCTTAAACTGTCCATCATTTACCTCAGTCAATTCCGAGAATCAAAAAAGCCCTCAACACAGCAAGCAACAATTTATTCAACAGTGGTTTAAAGTATGTGGCACATTACTGTTTATCCATACAGGTTTAAAATCCATTTTCGATATGATGAGCCACAACATTTCAAAGCATTTTCACAAGAGCTACATAACCACCACATAATCAGATATAAAATATTTCTGCACATTTTCCATTCTGAAAAATGGGTCCATGAATTAGGGGGAAAAAAACCGAACCAGCCTTCAAATAGCAAGCAGAAATACGTATTTCTAGAAAACAATGCATTATAACTACTCTGAAATCTGCCTTCTTCACTTAAGCCACCTGAAACAAGTGAGAGCAAGTCATTTCTGTAGGATTCGTAACAGCTGTGAACAAAGCAGACCTGAGGGGAGTTACCAGAATAACATCAATAACTGGTCCAGGTCTCCCTTCTAACTCCCTGCCCCAGACTGCTCCCTCCCTGAACCACGGTACCACCCACAGAGCAGGGTGACTTCCCAAGTACCACCGCTCCCCATTCTTACAGAATGCAGCAACACACAAGTTTTTAGTACACCATACTTTGCTATATCAGAGAGCTATATATAAACTAATGGAAACCATGATATAACTCACTATTACGGGCCCTATTATCGGCAAAAAATCAAGCTTGATCATTGCTAGCAGGACAAAAATAACTTAAGGGTGATCTTCAAGGTGAGCATAGAAATAACCCCTGACCACAGTGGTAATTTTGTCTCAAATTACTATTTATTACAGCAGAAAAATTAATCAAGTAGTTTAGGTAATTATGTTCCAAAAGAAGTTCAAAAGGTTCAAAAAGTAAGGCAATGAAGCAACATCATTAGGGCAAGAAAAAGGCAGCTTCTGACAGGAGGAGATGAACAGCCTGCAAGGAGAGCAGGATTCAGCTTTTTCAGGAAATGATACATTATTTCTATTATTATCCACTGCAAAAAAACAAAAAACACATCAGGGCACAGTCTGCGAGAAAAAAGACAAATGGGAGCAGAAGGAACACAAAAGGGCCCTAGCAAGCAAATACATCTTGGCCAGGTAGCCAGAAAATGAAAACAAACAAGTACCCATGAATAAAACACAGCTTCACAAGCAGGGCAGAGCTCAGCCGAGTGGAGGACAGAGACAGCTGAAAAGGCAGAGCCATGGGCAGAATGGAGGGAGGGTGGTTTGAAGGAACACATTGCTCGGTACAAACTCCATGGTTTTAGTCCTTTCAGAAGAAATCAATGTATCCAAAATATATGCATTTCTATCAAGGAAACATTTGACACAGGAGAGGTGGAGAAGCAGGAAAGCAGGAATGCTGAAATTGGTTTGGGTCAGTGTCAAAAATAAATATAAAATGGGCTGATTTATATGCAGTTACAAAAACCTCAGGAGAGCAGAGTTTAAGAGGAAGCTCTTCCCTTCCTCTGCACCCTCAATTAGCAGCAATCACTCTCCGCATGCCTACCGCCAGCACGCTCTCATGAGAGACGTGACAGCCCTGGAGAAGGCAGAAGCAGGAGTCAGGGAGATCAAGGGAAGGCTGGAGTGAGAGTGGTTTGAGGGCACGGTATCTGTCAGAAAAGGGGAGTGGATCTTCAGCATATCCAACAACAAAATCAATGCACACTCTCCCGTGCCAGGAAGCAGGAGGGGAAGACACCAACCAGATCTGTCAAAGACAGCAAAATGAACAACTTGGTGCCTAAGGGTGGAGAGGGATGAGCACATCCCAGGTCTCAAAAGAGGAGTATCTGCTACACAGCTGGAAATCGCCCCTGAAGAATGGAGAAGCATTCCTCCCAGAGCACAGTGACAGCATGTTTACTGCAAACTGGGAAGCCAGTGATAAAGTATCATTAATCCTGTTAAGTGTTGCAGGAGACATGCTATTAAAATCTCAAATCAAATGCTAAGTTGAGTGGCTTCCTACCTTAATGTTGACTAGTAAAGAATGTGTTACTAATTAAACTCTAGTGTTTAGTGAAATTCAGGGGGAAAAAAAGGCTTTTCAGTACTTCAGAAAGACCTTTGTACATCATTCCCAGAACAGATTACTACTAGAGTTAATAACTGTTTATATTCCATGCAGAGGTGTCTCAGATAAAACTGGAGGTATTACTCCACACAGATTTTTGAGTCCAGCTGTACCTGGACAGCGTAACGTAACCGAGTATCTACTTAGTCAAAGCAACATCATCATACTGCTGTAACAACAGGGAGGACACCAAATACTCATTGAAAAGGGCTTGCTTATATTCTAGAACAGTTTATATTTAACTCGCTGGGCAGCAAAAGATGTCTAAATGTCTGTCGCCTTAGTCCCCAACATCGCTGACAGAGTCATTAAGTTCCCATTTAGGTTGTAGAAGGGAGAACAAAGTAATTATGGAATCAGATTCCAGATTTCAGTTCACACAACATAGAGAAAAGATGATGCCAGCAGAAAGCAGGCTCTCGGATACACAAATGACTGCCCAGACTTGCAGCAAATTCTGTGTATTACAATCATCACTGCTTAATTAATATGCTGTTGAAGTGGATGGAAAAAAATACAGTGGGGTGACTAGGAGTCAAGGATCATTAAAAAAAGGCCATCTACTCAACATCTCAGCATGGGTGTTTATTTTAACAGGCTTTTTAATGGGACACTTTGTTTCTTTTTTGACATACACTCGAGTTAAAATGGAAAATGATCTCATTTTAGGATATTATAACAGGATAGACAGTTGTATTTCATTCAAGATTGAGGCCATCATCATCACATCCCAGGGCAGGCTGTGATGTATTTTTATTTAATGCCTTTTCAAAACACTGCACACAGGAGAACATTTTTACCCCACTAGTAGCAAAACTTCATAAACGGACATCAAGGGACACTAAAAGATCATATCTAGGCAGAAAGGTAATCCTTTATTTTACACCTGTAGTGTGACATCTTTTCAGAAGATTGTGCATTCCAGAATCCCTGATCTCTACCTTAATACTATATGAGGAAGTCCCTAAGAGAAAGAAGCTACTCATAAAGATTCCCATGCACACACTGGAGTCTGAACAGAAGAGGGCTTTCATCCACAACCCCAAGACAAGTGTAGGGCTAGACAGGACGAGGGTGGGAAACAGACCGAGAAGAAAACATGAAAGATGAACAGACATGTTTACAAATATGTAAAGGGTGAGGGTCAGGACGATGGAGCCAAGCTATTGTCAGTAATGACCAATGATAGGACAAGGGGCAATGGTTGCAAACTGGAGCATAGGAGGTTCCATGTGAATATCAGGAAAAACTTCTTTCCTGTGAGAGTGACAGAGCACTGGAACAGGCTGCCCAGAGAGGTTGTGGAGTCTCCTTCACTGGAGACATTCAAACCCCGCCTGGATGCGTTCCTGTGTGATGTACTCTAGGTGACCCTGCTCTGGCAGGGGGGCTGGACTAGATGATCTTTTGAGGTCCCTTCCAACCCCTAGGATTCTGTGATTCTGTGATTCATTTTTCTGAAATCTGAAAATCAAATATTCCAGTTCCAAAAGTAGATATGGAAGTAAGGGCATAGGTCTGTTTGGGTTTAGATACTTAAAGCAAACACAGAAAAGAGAAACATTGGATGACCTTAAAAAACCCCACACCATTGTATTTCAAGTCATTAGAAACAAGAAAAACATCTTATTTTCAAAGGAATACCAACAAATTCGATCTGCCCTTCACCTTCCTGTCATTAGGAAAAAACATCATTTAATGTGAAATGTAAAATTAATTCAACATAACCACGCAACAATATAAGTATAAAAAAGCCTTGTCACTTACTGGCTGATTCCTTCAAATGAAGCTTCTTTGGAGACATTTCCACTATCAGTATTAACACCACGCTGGGAGAGAAAAGATTAAAAGGACTATGATTCTGAGCCTAACACAAGTATTTAAAATGTAAATTGTGGGGAGAACCTGGTTGCAGTAAATCTTCAGGAAAACTTATACAATAGTTTACTTGAATCACTATAAATAAGTGCAAAGAAACACTCAATAAACTGATCTTCTTATTGAAGAAAATGGGTAGTCATTCTTCAGAATAATATGACTCACCAAAGTAAGGAGCACAGCAGGTTTCTTCAAAGCCAAGACACTGGATATCTAAAAAGAGTTTTTAGATTGCTATTATTTTTCTTTTTTTTCTTCCTCAGAGTCACACTGATACCAATTTCATCAACATTTGCTGTACACAAAGTAAACAAGCTGTAAAGACAAAAAATGCTCCTCTGATATCTTTCAGATATTGTAGCATTACCTGACACTTGCAACAAGAGTCAGTCACAAAATATTTAGACAGAAACACTGTGCTTATGTCGGTGATGTCCTTTAAAGACATAAATACCAACTATAATTTAAGATTAAGTCTATTGTCGTCATTTGCAAAATATGAGCTAAAAAGCTGTAATGTCAGGCAGGAATAAGGAACAACAGGATACTCTGTATCCTCAATGCACTACTGAATATAAGACACACGTGCACCAATATTACTGATATGGTACAATGTGCTAAATACTTAGTAATGAATGTTTACTGTCACTCTCACTGGGTCATCTTTTCCTGACTAATATTTCTATTAGGCTTCTTCAGTGCCTTTCAAACATCTACAAACTGATACCTAAATCATTTGGCTTGTAGAGAACTGGGCTTTCCGAGCAGCTGCAGGAAGGGGAGCACTGAAATACACATTCCCGAGCAATGAACAGATGACTAATTCCACAGAGCACACTTCTACCAACTTTAAACCAGCCTAACAGCACGCTAATAATATTAAAAAAAGAAAGCATACAGCAGAGAGGTATAAAAACACCAGTTCCACATTCCTTCTTTTTTTTCCCCATGAGATATCAGAATTACACAAGCACACAAGCTGGTCATTTGTTGACATAAAACTATCCTGTAAATAAGGTCCCTAATGTCCTGATGGTGGAAAACCAATCCCTCAGCAACCTAGGCAGAAGTTATACACAGAACCTTTGAAAGCCGAACAGTTTTGCTGCAAACTTCAACAGCTCTTCAATCCATGTATTCCAGGTGGAAAACAGCCTTTATGTTGGGACACTTTACTGGTCCAAATAAAGAGCTCTTTTTCGCATCAATGAGTTTTTCAAGCAGTAAGGAATCAGAGAATGAGACTGCAATAAAGGCCTTAGTTGATGGAAAGTGACCCAAAACAACTAAGGTGACCCAAAATAAATGTGATTTTTAAAAATAAAACATTTCCCACTTGCAATCTTCACCGTCTGACGGATGAGCATTGCAGCGCCTGCACTCTACACGACTCCAACTCACACACATCAAAGAACAACCTCTCCACATCTCCCTCCACCCCGAGCTACTGGAGTACAGGATTAAACTTCACTTCATAGCTGGGCTCATTATGAAAATGAAATGAAACATTCTCACAGCTGATGAGAGGAAAATTTTTGGTCTAGTGAGTCAGAGTTAGTGCTCTGTAGGGACAGGAGTATCAGAGTGTTCCTTTTCAAGCTGCTCTCCATGCAAATCACCCACAGAGCTTGGCAGGGCAGGAATTCTGCCCTCACCCTGCTGAGCCTTGGAACCAAAGAAGAGGCAACTGACCAGGTGTGTAAGTATGCAAACATCTGCTCAGAAGTGAAATGAGAAACCTAGCTAAGCAAGTCACACTTGCATTTGAAAACATGAATATGTTTGTTTATTCAAGTATTAGAATGATTCAACATAAACTAAGAGTAAAGCAGGCAGACTTTCCTCACAGCTCTTTGAAGACACAAAATAAATGCAGGCTCCCAAGTCAGAGCTAGGATATGCAACCTTCCTGAAAGCAATCTCCTCAAATCTCCAAGGCATTGCAAAAAACATATTTAGCAACATGTTTCTGCTGGATAAAGACACAGACTGACAGGTCTCATGATGCACAAAACATGTTGATGAGACTGTCTTTGGATGAAGACTTTAGTGTTCAGCTCAAAATGGCAGCCTTTTTGGAAAAAAAACAAAACAAACAAATAAATTACAAGTGCTTTATAAGAATGAAGGACACTTTCCAGTAACTGGGAGCTGAAAAGGTCCCACCAAGTCAGGAGATATCCAGTAAGCAGAGGATTAAATTAAGCAAAATCATTGCCACATATTGATTTTGTATTCACAGAAAAATATTCAGAGACACACAACTCACCTCAGTCACATAGTGGACTTCATCAACAGAATATTTTTTCTTGAAGAATTCAGGAGGATGAATCCTTTGGAAAACAACAAAAGAAACATCTGGTTTTAGCTTTACTGTTATATTTAATAAGGCCACAGAGAAAGAAATAATGTCTTCTACTATCACAACAATATAATCAGATATGAGGAATGTTTTAATAATCTTATCCTTGATTCAATTTCTCAAAACAGGAGATTACACAGAAAGTTGCCACGGCTACAAAAATCAGTGTGCTTTATTCCAGCCCATGCTTGATACTTAGATTTCATCATCTTCTCCTGAATTAAAGGGGTTTTTTTCCCATTCACTCTACACAAGACAGTTTTGCTAAAGATTTTTGCCATGCTGTTTGTATACAACTGTCCAACTCACCAGGTGTTGGAAGGATGTAGAAATACAGAGAGGCCAGTTTGCCTTGTGTTACAGTCAAAGAATGAACAAAACATTAATTTTCTACCCCAGTAACCCCTCTGACTGGGGGCTGCTAAGACATTGTGTCTGTCGCCTCTGTTCCTCAGGATCCTCTCCTCTAACACAACAAGGTATGTAACTTTACATGTTCATGTCTAAAACTAAATCACTTCAGCTGTTTGCTCACAATACACAACCAGAGACTTTTTCCTAAATGCAAGAAGAATGTGGGAGTCCTGTGAAGGATCTGCTTGCAGTCCGTTGGGGCAGACGCTGCCATGAATCAGCGCTCCAGGGCTGCCCCACCGACCCTGTACCAGTGGCTGTACCATTGCTCATTCCTTCACTTTATGGTAGCAGCCAGTTATTCATAAGATTTTAGTCTTTGACCACAACCTCTATCCACCCCCCACACTGAAATAAATGTAATCAGTATAATTCTGAAAATGTAATCTTAAAAGAAAAAGAAAAGAAAAAACCCACCCAGCTTACATCCTTCCACAGAAGGAAGAAAAAAGAAAACAGGAGAAAAAAACAGGTGGTTGGAAAAGCTGGTGTTTGGGGGATCCTGTGCATTTTACTTCTTAAGAGACAGCAGGAGAGCAAGAGGTGTGCGCAGGACCAAACCTTCAGCTGTTAGACTTCAACGTTAGACTACAGGAGCACAAGACCAATTTGGAAAAGAATAAATTAAGCTGGGAATAACAAACATTTCTAATCCTTGCAGTGAGGAACAGCAGAAGTGGTGAGCCAAACAGCTCAGCATCTTTAGGAGGTGCTCCATAACAAAGGCACATGCTGTACCTGCCCCCAGTACCAGGTGGCTACAGCTCTCATTTACATTGTTTTTTTTCAATCTCATGCACTTGTTTTTTACTTTACACTCCCTTATGCTCCAAACAGTACCAGGCTGAGACAGGAATGACAACATGAGAACTTTTATGGTGTTCTCAAGCAGTGAACCACAGATTTTTTAAAATTTATTTATCTTGAATGTACTACTCAAAAGTAACACAAAAATATCTCATTATGTGTTCCCTTTTGCAATGCTCCTTTTGTGGACTCTTCCCACCACTGTTGGAGATTTCAAAGCAATTATCATTTATCTTCTCTCCCTGGCTAATTTCACATATAATTAAAAGAAATCACTATAGCCTCTTATCTTTCTACACCCTGTATTTTATAGTTCCCTCACCTCCAACTTTTGCATACTCTGTTTCTCCTACAGGCATCTCCCCTCCTTAATTTCTCCCACATTCAACTACTTTAATATTCCAGAAACATCATGAACAGATTTAGCACTTTCTATTTTTGTTCTCTTTTACAGTTGCAACCAATTCATCTGATATCAGAAGAATCCCAACTGTAAAACCAGCTCATTTATGGCCAACAGTAATTTATGGTAATATATGCTCTTTACAGCAATACCTCCAAAGCACCATTTACAATTAGCTACATTGTTTGAATCAAAGAACTGTTTCTTGTAAAGTAAATATTTCTTAAAAGTATGTCCACAAATGTGCTGGATTTTTTTCACTTCACTTCATGCAGTTTAAATCAGAGTAGGTCTCATTTTCCAACGCGTCAATAAGAAAATTTTCGTCTTTTCACAAGCTGTTATTCAACCTTTTTTTTGTTAGTTGCCTCCTATAATTGCACGGTCTATAGCACGCTGCTGCTAATTATTTGGTTATGGTTAATATTAATCCATTATTGTTTCCATGCCAGCTGTAATCCCCTCAACATCTCTTCTTGGGTACATTATCACTCTTTCGAGGAACAGAAGCAGCTCATCATCCTTTCAAGGCTGAGGATTTTTTCTCTACTGTGAGAGAAAGAAAACAGCAGCTTCCCACAATCTTCTGTCCTCTCTCTGTTATTAAACTAGGTCACCTTCCAGACACTTTCGACTCCATCACACCTAATGACAAGCTGCCACATTTCCCAGATGTGTACCTCCTTGCTGGTCTTGTTCTTGCTACCTTGCTCAGAAGTCAGCAAGACTTTTAGTGCAAAGTAGGGAGCCAGACTGCTCAGCTCCTCTCTGAAGCACTCAAGGCTCTGCCTTACTTATTTTCTTGAGCCATTTAGCACCTCTGACTAGATGGTAAAATAAATTCACACGTACTTCCCACAAACTACCACCCTCTACCCATCCCACAGGAGCCACAATGCTTCAGTGATGAAACCACCTCTCCCACTGGGGAGATTTCTGCAAAGACCTACCCTATTGCAGAACCATACAGGTGGAAGGGAAAAGTGCATGTGGAAGTCTACACTAGAGCTGAAAAATTCTGTGCTGTCACATATAGAGAAGCAGTACAGAAGGCAAAACAAGCTCAGGGAGAAAGAGGAGCAAAGATGATCCTCATTAAGACCTTTCCATATTCTCTCCAGTCTGTTCAACTTTTTTCCCAGTTCAGTGGGGATCTATAAAATATTATTATGCACCAACACTGTAGTTACTATAAAAAATACCAATGCAGGTTCCTTAACAGATACAGGGCTCAGTATTCATTTTTATCCAATTTAAATGCAAAACAGGCTAAACTCTAGCACTGACTGTCACAGGGAACAGTACCTTCCACAGAATGCTCACTGGCACCATGAAAATCAGAAGTTACATTCAGTTACGATAATTTCAAGTACATCTGATACTTCACAGAGGTGGGGTGTGCTTCTCTCTGCAAATGACTCTCAGGCAGGTAGAATTAGTTAATTGGTTCCAATTTTTAGGTTTGGCTTTGTCTTTTGTAATGCTGCTATGGGCTGCCAGTTTCAAAATTCTGATTAATCACTGCAGAGACTAGATGCAAAAAACCCCACAGCAAGTCATAAATTAATTAGAAGGATTACCCAAGTGGAAGACATGATCTCAGATATTACTGAATCGTGTCTCTCCTCACCAACCAAAAAACCCCAAACTTTTGTAAACAGATGTGAACAGAAGCAACGGCCTAATTTTTACAGGCTTTTTTGGGGGAAAAAATGTGAAAAAAAAATTTAGATTCACTGACAACATAAATTAGCAAAAACCTACAGAGAAAAACACATTTCAGACCTAAAAAGTCTCAATATCCTTTCCCTACAATTTTGTAACCCAGGCCAAGCAAATGCTAGTGTTCATTAAAAATGTCAATAGTTAGCTTTCAGAATAGTAGGAGTCATCATTTTATCTTATAATGAAAACAAGCAACTCCAAACTCCTGGAACTGCACCGTGCCCAAGTAAGCATGCCCAACTGGCTAGGTAAAAATCTGGCATCCCATAGTTTATGGGCATTATGAAGAAAATTTATGAGACCAGAACTTCTATTTATTGACAAGAACACAGTCCTTATTTTTTTTCACCAAAGAATCCCTTAAACAAGAAACTGTCTCTAGTTCACCACTTCAAATTAATCACAATTTCCAGACCAGTGAAAAAGCTTGAGTTGTTTTGTGTTAAACATCAAAGCTGTTTACATTCTGCTGATGCCTCCTACATACTCTTCCATCTTCCATGTTCTTCTACCCAAATTAGTTCACCTACTTGGTTTCTTACTCTCAAGATTTTCAGAGCAACTGGGAAATACTGAAGATGGCCTAAAGATGTCAAGCTACATTTTTTAAGAAAAGATTCAAATTCTGATGCACTGTCTCATTTAAACAGCTAAGGGTTTATTAAAGCATCAAATATTGAAAGGCCTTTCAACCATAACAAGTGACAACTTTATTATAAATGAAATTCTATCAAGGTAGCAATGGGAAAAATCGGAGGAGCAATACTTTCACCATAAAGATACACCATGAAACATTAAGTCAGAAGGTAATACCCCACGTCAGCTGTACCTCATTTCTCTTATACAACGATCAATACAAAAACCACCAGCAAACGAGTAAGGTAGCATAGTATTAAAAACTAGTAACAAGGAATCCTAGTCAATCAGTTTAGTGAAAACTTTCAAGTTTTTTCTAAACTTTTCCATTTGGTTTAACTAAATTCACAGTGGTACGTGATGACACGTTTAAAAATCGAGATGCTTCATCAAATTAGAACCTAATCACGTCAATGTAGATTTTGCCAGTAACTTTGACAGACCACAGCATTACGACTGGCTCCACTTCAATGTGATCCTTCAAATGGGAATGTAATACTGACTCCTCTGTTCATCCATCAGCGAGATGAACGGCTCTGACAGCCTATGTATAAATACACCAAAAAGTATATTTTGAAGCTTTTATATAGCTGGACAAAATTCAAACCTCAATTTTTTTGCAACGTTTTATTTACCATGTTGTGCTTCCACTTTAAACCCAATAAAAACTTGGTCTCATTGTCTAAGACAATATTAAAGCTGTGGTTCATTACATTGCACATGAATTCATAACAGCAAATCTTAAGAGATTTGTACAAATCTGACATTACCGTAAGAATTCCATTAAGCTACATTTCTTTGTATTCCAAAGGACTCTGGAGCAAGGGCATCATAATACCAACATGATACAAGAGTGTTCTAGTTTACAGAACTGCATTCAGAGAGAGGTACAAATGAGATGGATCTAAATCACAAATGCCAAAGAAAAACTGTGAACAGAATTTATAACAGCTGATAGCTGTTCTGGAAAGAAACACATCTAAGCCAACTGCTAATATATTTGCAACCTAATTGCTATATACATTCATATGTATATGTTTTCATTTGCATCTAAATGTTCTTCCAGACAATCTTCAATACATATAACAACTTTTTCCTGATGGTCACTTTGTATTTGTATTTTTTAATGCTTCTAGGACAGATTTTCAGTTTTCAGTTTTTACAGTGGATCAGCTCTAAAATGAAATTCAGCTTTTCCTCAACCACCTGTAATTTCTAAGCACTGAATCTGGCTTTAGCGAAAAAAATATCAGCATTCATTTAATGTATTTTTAAAAAGGATGAGTAGGAATCTCTACATGAAAGTCAACAACCATTCTGAGGATCTCTTAGTATTGCAAGGAAGAAGATAGCAAGTACTGACACACAGCTAGGGATGCCATACTAAAGAGTACCTCCTGCAGTTAAAATACAGATCCACAGTCTTGTCCACTGCTTTATTGTCTTTCATCCACAGCTCCTGGCAGTTACCAAAAAGTGATGCTCTTATAAGCAGCAATTAAAAGTAAGAATTAACATAGTTGGAACAATTATGGAATAGGCAAATATCAAAGACACTATTCATGATGATGTCTAAAGAAAAGGGGTTTCTACACAGTAATGTTCAGGGTACAGTGCTCTCTTTAAAGGTCCTACAAGTATTATTGCATGAAAAACTCATGTCCAAGCTCATATCATAAAATCAGAAGAGGAAGATTCTTGATGCAGTGAGAGAGAAAAGCCACAACAAGCAAACTTCACAGTAAAGCTTCCTGCTTTACAGGGATACTACAGTATCATTTTCTCCGTTCCACCCTAGCTTTCACATTCAGAGTAAGAGATATAAAACACCACTTTATGGCAAACTCACTTTGTCTTGAGCAAATAGTCTCTACTAAGCAAAGTAAATGCCTACATTAGCCTGCACACAGTGCCTGTACGTGGCACTGCGGCATGCACACATTTACTGCCAGCAAGTCACTGCACGAGTTTCATCACATTTTTCCTCACTTACATGAAGGAAAACACATGCACAAGGAGTAAATTGGACAATCACAGTCTTCAGCAATTTAAGTTCTACACATTCAACAACTCATTTCTCAGGCCTTGCTAGAATGAGCTTAAAGCAGAGTAAAAGCTGCAGTGAGACTACATACAAAGAGTAAGAACCTTTGCAAAAATTAAAGCAGATGAATAGAAACACATCAGTAAAGCACGTAGAGCTGAAGGAGGAAAAGGGATACAAAAGCAATGTTTTAACACTGTCAGAGATTCACCAATAAACTCCCTCCTCATTATAATATCATCAAGTTAACAGATGGATAAGCATTAACCAAACAAGAGGGTGTCGAGAACTGCTAGGAAGAACAACACAGGGGGCTTTACAAGATACCAGCAGATGTTCCTGACTTTGTCCAAAAAAACCCGCAATCACCTATATATCCAAAAGGAATTCCACTGTCTCAAACAAGAATATTAAAAGGCATCAAGCTAGATTTAAAACAAAACAGTTCGAATGGACTCACTGGTATCACAGGCAGCCTCCAGCAACGTTCTGACTACCTTAATGTCACTGCCTCTCCACATTCCTCTGTGTTTCTGTTTTATCCTCTGAAAGACTGAAGCACCTGCAGACACATACACTAAGACCCCTTGCTCCTTTTGGTAGAGTCCAGAGTGAGATGGATTCTGAAAAAATAACACAACTTAGAAGAAATTGAACTGAAGACTCAAACTGATTTGACTGGAAAAGGTAACCAGAGCTGTAACTGAAGCCACATCTAGCAGAGGGACAAAACGGGAGAGTCTACGTGCGTGATGCTGGACACAGGATGCCAGGTGTATGATACTGCACTGTCCAGAGCTACACACAGATTACGTGGAAGCAGAGTAACTATGAGCAACACACAGACCGTTGGACTCAAGAAATCAGAAATCAAATATTGAGGAGACTCTCATGGTTCTTCCTAAGAAAAGCCAAGCTCTGAACTACCTATTTCATGTGCTTCAAATATACAGTCTCACTGCTGCTGCTGAGCTATTCCCACCACCAGCATTCCCAAAAGATGGAAAGTTCTTTAGACTTTCTGTAAATTCTACCTCAAGAGGCAGTGCCTCAATAAGACATGTAAGAGAAACTATCAAGAGCTACCCAAAAACCAAAAAATCCAGAAAACTTGCAGTTGGTAACCTGTGCTTTATTTATCTCAGCAAACAAAATTCTTCCTTGGAAAGAAGGTTTCTACAACAGTACAAAAAAAAACTGTAACAAAAGAATTGCTTATACACTGAAATCCCTGAAAGACGTATTGTAGCATAACACTGCTGACAAATACTTATTAGAAAGCTCTCTTCCCATAAAAAGAGCACAAAAATAATTGCAATGGTTAAGAGGGTAAGTATAATTTCTAGGTCACTATATAATAACAGTGTTCTACTCAAACACTGGTCTCAATTCACGCTTTTTAACCAAGAAAGTCACATACTGAATCTGTCAATAGCAGATGTTCTGCTTTTACTTCAGAAAATATTGGGGGGAAACGAGCAATATTTTATGTCCCACACATAAAAGCACTATAGCAAGCTCTGGAATGTGTGCAGCATGTCCCACAGCTCCAATATTAAACAGTAATAGCATGAAAGAAAGCAGTTCTGATGTTTACAACAGCATTAAGATGACCAGAAGAGCTTTAAGAAGGGAATGACACTATTTCCATCTTACAACTTGTAAAGAAAACTAAACCACAAAGAAATTAAAGAAACTTGCCACAACAACCCATTGGGCACAAAGAACAGGCAGAACCTATCCATGTAAACAGTGTCTGATCCACTATGCCATGTTGCTTCTTGTAAGACACAAAAGTATCTGGCATTCCCCAGGACTAGGGTCAAGGCCAGATGCTTTGACACCCAAAGCTGGATCCAGCAAGTACACAAGCAAGGGAGTACACAGCAAGCAAAACACAACCTGCCTGGTTTTCACCCCCATTTAGCTTTTAAGAAGAATTAATATTGATTTTACTTCTCCCTATCCTATTTTAACAAAACAGTTGGGGTTGTTTTTTCCTCTTTGTATGTCTCTCAACAGCACCCTTTCAGAGAAGTCCTTCCTGAGCGCACAGATAAGACACAGTACAGGTCACAGGGAATAAAAATCTGAAGAAAGCAGTTAACATCAAGAGCCAAGAACACTGAATTGTAGAAATGCAAAAAGAGAGGCACCACTGTAGGTATTTTATTTGCAAATTTTTTCACTTAAGAGCCTTCTCAAACCCAGGCCAACAAAAGGCAGAGAGCTCTGCACTCAAACTGGGCAGCTGCATGGCAGGAGGCAGCATGAGGTGCAGAGCCTTGTCGGGGCACTGCTGGAGAACCCCCATGGGCAATTCTTTTGGGGTAGCTTACCTTCCCACCAGCAGCAGCCAAGGCCTTGGAGGAAAAACACATGGCACACCCGATAAACAGAAAACTTGGACTCTCTAATGTTTCAAAATGTTATCAGGAGTTTGTCTCACTGAACTCGACACTCCTGCTAGCATGCTAAAAAGTATAAAATGAGAAATGCCTGGTGGGGGTTATCAGCATTCCCTGTTGTACCACAGAAATGAGATATGCGTAGCCAAGACTTAACTCTCTCTTGCTGTGGTTTGGAGCCACATCGGGATATTAAAAAACTCTGGTGCAGCACTGTCAAGCAGGTTGATTTAGTGCTGTCTCTATTTCTCAATACAGCCAAATCAAAAAGGGAAGAGGAAGCACTTTAACACTTACTAAATCACCATCCCGTGCATCAGTTGAAGGTGTGTGCTGGTAGAGACTGCAAATCAGTGAACTGATATAAATTACTGTGATTACTAAAACATTCCCAACAATACATACAGGGAAACTTCAGCAGCTAGAAAGCAAGGATTTATAAAAATAATTACTGAAGTAAAAGTCATAGAAACAATACACATTCACCCTACACCAGCAAGCCTTGTGGACAATTAGAATACTGGAACAATGACTAAACTGATCATTTGAGAAGTCAGAGCATTCAAGCAGCACCGTTTAGAGAAAAACAATCATCAGTGAAGTGACAAGAGCAATCCAGACACTAATTATTCTGTAAAAGTAATTTTTATCCACAGAGAAAAACCATAATACACAAATGGGAGGCAAGAAATTAAAATCACTGTACTATGGAGAGAATTGGAATCGTGGCAAATAAGCAGCACAGGGAATTGCACAAGTAAGTCTCGTCAATCAAAAGCAACCAGCTTTATTGTATGGTTTTGAAAGGATCGGATGAAGGGTAAAGCAACAGATGTACTATTCGAATAATAGTAAAATATTTGATGAAAATCTCTCTCAAAACTGTTAACTCCAAAATCAACTCAAATTGGCTTTAACAGGAACACTGTGATGTGACCTGAAACCCAATGACTAGTCATAATAAAAAAGTGAAAAGCTAGAGCAGAAAATAAAAATAAATAAATAGATAAAGTGATGAGATTTTCAAGGGCTGGGAAACCCTCCAACCACCACACAGAGAAGTGCTGTGTCAATTTAGACTGATGTTCTTGAGAAGCTAAAGCGATAAATAGCAATGGACTGCAAGTCTTGATTAGTGGGATACTACAAAGACTGCAATTAGTCCTGATGCTATTTAGAAACAGAAGCAGGACTGAATATGCTCATGAGATCCACAGATGGCATTTGCAGGTGTGGTGACAAACTTCGGGGATAAATTGAGACTGCCAGTTGGTACAAAACAGAAATAAGATGACATAAAGTGATTAAAAACCGACTTGTTTTTAAATATCAAAGTAAAGATTCAGTGTGCAGGGGAAAGGGACGAATGGTGGGAAGAGATCAAACTGATAGACAAGAAAAAGAAAATACTAAACATACTTTTTCTGGAAAAAGAAAATACTAAACATATTTCATTTTAGAGAAAAAATTGCAAGAAATATCTGGACATGATAGGCAGGTCAGTTGAGAAGGTAAACCAAAAGACTCTTCTATAATATACTACCTGAATGCACAGCTCCAGACCATGCTATGGAGAAGAGGACCTGTGCGCATCACAACAATAAAACTCACCTAGAAAGTGTCATCATTCCTGCAAAATCTACATCAAGAAGAGCAATTCAGGTGATTTAGTTTGTTCCCTACAACATCCACATCCACTTTTCAAAAACCTGTCTCCAATTTCAGCTGCATAGAATGGGCTTCTTACAGACCTTGCCTTCTTGTAGCCAAGCCTAGGGCTAACTAATGGACCAGTCTCAGCCACCAGGATACAGACAGATAAACATACCATGATGTACACAATTCAACACTCACAATTATTCACAATACAAATGCCACAAAATTTCACCAATCCCCATTAAGAAAAAAAGATCTAGAAAGCAATTTCTTAGCTTCTAATTTTCATGGTCACATACAGTCTATAGGGAAAAGCTCTTTGTTTACCAAATTGTTTGGAGAAAAAAAGAAAACATGTGAAAACCCAAGCACATACTTCCGCACCTTCTTCCAAAGGCAGTAAAGCTCCTCGGCTTTGCTGAAGTCAGTCAGGTTTTATCACCAAAATCAACGGTTAATTTTGGTTGTAACCTACTCAGAAAATTATGACAGTGTTTTAAAAGCTTCCTCATTAGGTCACTGAGAAATTATTAACATTTGCAAAGCATTTCATTGTGCTTTATTATAGCTCCAAAGTGCCACACCAAGGTTTGACTTTGTAAATACAGATAGCTTCCAATCAAATTCGTGGAAGAACACTCCTAACAGTGGATGCAATGCCAGATTAATGTTGTTACACTTACCAATCAGCCAGCAGAGCTTCAAAGAAAACACAGGAAATTGCACATAAATATTGCTCTATCCCATTTAGTATGTATTTCTAAAGTTAGAGCATGAAAGCGTTAAATATTTTTGTTTTGCACTAAAAACACACTTTACGTGTCAAGGGAATTAAGTTATTTTGGCATCCGCTCCACATAAAGCTGCTGCTGTACAGTATGTTTTACTTTATAAAATATCTTTAATCAGCACACTGACTAGTTCTGTCATTTATAATTAAGGAGGTAAATGGCAGGTGCAGCATTAATTAGTGAAATTGAAGTCTCTGTGCAAGACATGCAGTCATACCAACTTAATGCCGCCTAGGCACAGAAATGAGTGCCAATAGCTGTTCACCACAAACCTGAGTAGGTAAGACCGTGCTGAGAAAGAGGGGCATTTACAACACAGTCACCCTTCTGAAGCCATTGCAATCTTATATTACCAGATTCATTTCTTGAACTCTTCCTCTGAAAGTAAGAACAGAAAAACACTTCAGGAGTGCAAAAGCCTATCCCCTAAGCCAGCCTGTGAGAGCTTTTGTTTCTGCCTTACAAACAACAGGAGGGGCAGGGGGCAGAGGTACAGATCAAGAGACAGGCAAAGAGCATCTCCAGTAACATTTGGAGAAATGCCCACACTCATAATTCAAAAACAGATTGGCTGTTATTGCAGTCACTTCCAAACATGAATGTACCAGCAGTCCTACAATTACGCTTGTAACAATTCTGTGATTGCCACCTTAAAATTGTGGGTTTTTCAGAGAATGTCCACAGTCTGTGAGCTAAATTAAATCTTCCCTTTTAAAACTGCAGAGGTTATTTTGGCTTGAAAGACTTCTGAAAGGTAGCCTTACAGCTGTTTACAAATCTTTAGAGCACACACATTCAGCAAGAAGATGAGTAACAGAAAGAAGTGGTAGTCACCCTCAACACCAGTACTACCTAGTGCTGGGGCCTCGGCAGACCACAGCACAGGGTGGTGCATTCATCATCTCCATGTTGACCTGCTCTGCAGAGTCCCCAGGCACCACCTCACCATGCAATACTGTTCATAAAAACAAGTGCAGTTGGGGAGACTAAAGCAATTACAGTGTTCTTGGTCTTACTTGTAAACTAATAGACTGCTCATCTCCAAACAAATGCTCTGACACTTCACTGGTTCTGGCCAAACTAAGACTGCCATTTGAAGAAGGCAGGAAGCCCCACTTTTGCATTACTCCGAGGCAAAAAGGTTAACCCTTCTGACTGCCACACTACCTAAGCTACATTTTGAAAACAACTCAAATACGTTTCTTTCAGAAGTGAAAACACAACAGTGCATCAAACAATACTTTTAGTAATACAGTAGTAGTAAAGAGCCTTCTCCATTGATTTTAAGAGAATCTATGCATTTTTGCCTAAACTCACATAGCAGATTCCCACATCTGCCTTAAATATAAAGCAATATAAACACCAGGCGAAGCAACTCCATCCTGTGCTGTGAACTAGAAGATCAGCTGTAGATCTCTGTAAAATACCAACCTCACAAATATCGTACAAGGCATCGAATTGATTTGTGCTTCGCTGATGTTAAATGAATGATTCTTCAGTGGGTAAATAGTGCCTTCCACACACACAGAAACAAGCACTTCCAAGGCAAACTGTAGTAGGTAAACAGCAGCGGGTGGCAGGTGAACTTAACTTGTGTTTTTCCTTCAGTGGTAATTTTGACTTAAAATTGAGTCTTCTAGGAAGGAACACAATCTCTAGCTGTGTGCAGTACCCCCTGCCAACCAACTTATGAAGCAGAACTGCTACTGACTCACAAATGAGTTATTCATTCATCCTCCTTCTGACATGCAGAAAAAATACATGACCGCCGCTGACAGAAGAGAAAACAGAGATTCAAACAGAGGGATTCAGGAAGGGTAAGGAGGAGAATTTAGAAAACAAGGATGCTGTGATAAAGACAATTTGTTATACTCTGCAAGAAGACACAATGACAATAAACCACTTTTAACCAGACCTATAATTCTGTAAATGAACCAATAGCTAGCACTGCACACAAAAATCAAATAGGCCACCATTTGTAAACACCACAACGTTTTGTTTGAAAATGTAACAGGAGACAGCAGAATTTCAATAATATTTTTAAGCCTTTTCAGATTAGGCACAACCAGTGTGGTTGTGGAACAGCTGATTTGAACTAGCAGAGGAAAACTTAGGGGGCGGAAAAAGCTTTGTCTACAAATGGGAACAAGCACCACTTGGGAACAAGCTTTAGGGAGTACACGGGGGTTAAAGAGAACCTACCCCCCCAGACAAGTGTGTCTCCTAGCTGAAATATTTCAGAGAGTAGTATCACATCTTTATGCTATCACAAACAACTTCAGTTCCCAGGCAAGTCTGAGACAGTGATTTTCATATAAAGTCTCTGAAAAGACAGCAGCCATGCCCTACCATATGGTCTGGCACAGTTCATCATATGAGATTGGTTGTGATTGTTTTCCTTACCCAAAAATTAGCATTAAAATATAAGTGCTAGCTCCAATTAGAAGCAAAACAACCTGAGCTCAAAATATTAAATTAGAAGTAATCTAACGTTCTGAGACAATGTAGACAACAAAAAAAATCTACGATTTGTTAGAGGATATAAATACAATTAACACTGAGAAAAGAAATTAACACAAAAACAAATCAATTCCTCCACTGCTATGACACAGAGCAATATTTACTACCAATGTGGATAGAAAGAGAGATGTTTATGGCATACTCACAGAACAGAATTAAACTCACATTCCCCAGTCTGTCAGTTCATATCAAAAAAAGTATCAAAGAGGCTAAACTACCTTTTGACAATCAAAAAGCTTCATTAGCTATGGCAGCTGCAAACTGGTAAAGCAACTTGCAAAAACATGCTTTACTACCTAACTTGTTCCATTTTAACACAAGAATTCTACTTTTCTTTATGGTTCATCTTTCTTTCATGCATACCATGAGGTCCATGGGTTCCAATTCTAAAGGTATTCTCTACCAAATGGTAGTGGATCATTTGATATCATATGATATCAAAACCAATGGATCACATTTTGTATCATTGTATGTACCTATCACTACAATTCACATCAAATTATTTGATGGAATCTGACTAAAATGAGATGGCACTCCAGCTCTACAGTTAGGTTATACCAGGTACTCAGATACGTTGGAACACAGTTAAACGACACGACTTACTTTCCCATCCAAACTGCATAGCTTTCAGGGAGCTGTGGAACGAAAAGCATGGATCTTCCAGTATCAACATCTAATGCTCCATAGCAGCCTGCTTCAGTTACTCCAAAAGTCCAGTGAAAGTAAGATTCCTAGGTTAAGACAATATATATTTTTAAAAGAAAACCCTTACTTCTACCAGCTCTAAAAATACACTACAGTACATACTAATTCCTACTTTCACAGATCTGAAAAGGATCTCTCCTGCTTTTGGAGGGGGGAAGTGGCTTAGGTTTAAAACTTTTCAGACTGATCAATTTCACGTTACAATAATAAAAATCCCTCTGTTGGCAACTGGAAAGGGTCAGAGATTAATAAACTACTATAAGAAATAACCAGGTCAACTCAGCACAATAAACATAAACCGCACAATAAAATACATTCGTCCAGTTTAGAATTATGAAATGTAGTAGCAGGAAGAAACAATCGTGTCACAAGACAAGGCACAAGCAGAGTGCAGATTGTGTTGTGGTGGCAAAGTGCTGAAGTGAAGACCCAGCCTCCCCCAGAGAGAGAAAGCTGATTTAGGAACAGCCTTTAGCCCAGAGTTATTTTAAGAACAAGCAAACAAACAACAAAACAACTAACAATACAGAGATTAATTCTGTTAAGGACAGACATATGCTCTGACATCCTGAAAGCTGTGTCTCCTCTAAAAACAGACCAGTAACTACATGTGTGCTATCCAGAGTAGAATTTATTGGGTTTGTTTCTTCATAACATACAATAGCTCAATTAAATTCACAAAACAAAATACTGTAGCAGCCATGCAAAGTATGGGGTACGCAGTTCTGTTACACCAACTTCCCCAAAGACTAAGAATGCATTTGGCATGACATTAACAAGTTATTAAGTCCTATTTGTGACAGAAGAATACATGGGTACTTAAGGAAAAGCCTAATTTGAGCAGACACATACTGTAAATTCTAAGATACATCATGCTTTGTGGAATATACTATTTATAAAAGCTTGAAATACACTTGGCTATGAATTAATTCAGTTTAGGTCAATACACTTTTCTATTAATTAATTCAGTTTAGGTCCACTGTAACACATTTCGCTACAGGAAGGAGGTTATTGTTTGGGTCACAGACAAGACTGAAAAAACTAGGAAATACTCCACTGTTGTCTTTAATATTACACTAAAAACTGGCAGGCAGCAGGGCCTTGAAGAGGTTTAGGCCCTTTAAACCAGATAATGAGCTTGCATACTAAAGCACTGAAAGAGAGAGTAACTCAAAGCTGAAGAGGCAATGTTATAAATAAGCCAATTTATTTAAGTGAAGCAAGGCAGTGCGCACATGAGAGATAAAGGGAAAATAATTGAAAATCGTTTAAAAATTCATGCAGTTGAATAGAGCTCCTTAATCTGATTTAAAGTTTTGATTCAGCTCTTACCTGGCGAAACACGATACCAGTATCAGTACAGTATCTCTGGGTTTCCTCTCCACCCTGCAGCAGAACCACCGAATTCTTCTGGACATCCTTATTCTGCCTCAGGCGATCACAGAGTCGTCTTCGGTTCAAGGCAAAGAGTGCTACAGGCACTTTCAAGGTCTCATTCCCCAGCCAAAAGGAGGGTCTAGAAAAGATTTTTTTAATTGACAATTAATGGAAGACAAAGACAGTGGCTAGCACGATTCAGACACACAGTGTCTGTTACTTTAGTCTAGAATAGAAGAGGACGCTACAAATAGTTGGAACTCTACAAACAAGATGCTAATCATTCAAGGGGAAGAGATGCTGTATAAAAGCATTGCTCTCAAGCAATTATCAAATATCACCCATACAAGTACCAAAGGAAAGAGATGGCAACAGCAGACAAGGCTGGCTGCAGCTATGGTCAACAGCATGTCACTTGTTACACTCCTTCAGGTAAAGCAACGTGAAAAGTACATGCAGAAAGCAACAACAGCCTAGGCCACCTGAGCAAAGGCAAAACAGGAGAGAAGAAAACGAGCTCTGAGTTACTGAAAACAGAAGTGGAAGGTACATTAAGGCTGGCAAACTTCAGCAAGTCCTTCTGGGAAATGTTCAGTAGGTGAAACAGAGACTGGAGAGGAAAGATGATGGGTAGCAGACACGGGACGACAGCATTTCCCATATTCACACAGGATCTGCAGCTTTCTTTTCTATGTATGTAGGTTTATTCCTGCATGCATACAAGCAGCTTCAGCAAGTGACTGGACTCACACACGTGGCCGCAGAAGCATGTCCCCAGTACCCATGACCTCCTGCTATACATCACCACCTGCCCCTAGAGCAGCACAAACGTGCTGACACAGCACGAAGTTTCTGAAAGGTTGTACTCAGCAGAGCTGCAACTGGGACAATACAGTTTAAAAGCAGAGAGCTCTCTCTTAAAATAAACTGCTTATTAAGTAATTTAAGGTGCTTAAAATACTACAAGAATATATTGCTGATTCATTCACATTTGTTATCGGTTCATACCTGCACTTTTTTGAGCCTTACCAGCAGAAGCACAATAGCTTGTTGTAGGATGATTTTTTTTAAATCAGATGAGTAGAGAAGAATCTAAGAGCATTCCCTTTTTTTTTAATGTTTAATATAGCAAAGCTGTGCTTTGGAGCTTCAGTGTTACAGATGAATACTGTTTTATCAATAAAATCCTATGATTTAAGTCCAGTTTGTCCCTCCACCTCAGTTTCTCTCAGCTTATTGAAGACTGGCTGGCTGGTCATTTTCTATCAGATATGCTTCTAGAGGAGATGACAGAAAAGTGCAGTTAAATTGTTACTATGTTAAGATGACAAGAAGTGAATCACCAAGGAACTTAACCTCAGAGAAGCAGAGTTCCACATCTTAATTATTATATAGTTTTCATAGGCAACCTGAAAGGTAACCTTTGATTTATAGCTGCATAAAGTAACCTCCTGAAAGACTTTATCAGCATCAGAAATGTAAACCCTATAATTTCTTGCTGCAGACACAGCACAAAAGAGCTAGTAAAGTATTTAATTTTACTTGTTTATAACTACTTGCTACAACAGTGTGAGTAATTTCAGAAGGTGAAAGACTGCTCTCGCTAATCCAGTTTTCAACCTATCTGCCTAGGAGTTCAGCTGATGGTGCACAAAACACAAATGTGCTTATTTTTATTACTTCCCCCACACACCTGATGCCCCACACCATGACAGGTGATCATTACAAGGGCTGCTGACCCACACCTGTAGGCAAAATGAAGCTAGTTCATTCAATCCTAGTAAAAGCTACTGAAAGTTTTAAATCATATCGTGGACCTTAAACTAAATATGGGCAAGGCTTTTTGGGTACAAAGCTGTGGCTCAGCAACTAAGCAATGCACAACAGGTTGAAAACACTGTTATCCAAGCAAGATCACCCCCTGGAGTAACTACATGCAGGGGCCTGGAAATCAAATGCTCACCTCTTGCAAGTATAAAAGGGAAGAGAGAACATCATCAGATACCCCTATGCACTCAGATCTTTGTATCTGCCGATAAAAAAAACTCAAAACCAAAAAAAGGCAAATTGTAGCACAACTTATCTTGCGTTTTGCTTCAAAGAAAAAGAAAGTCACCTTTGCTGTAATTCCACCCTCTTCACAAGTTGTGTTTTTTCCTGCTGCGATTTTAAAAAATAATTAAAAAAAAAAAGAAAAAAGGACTCAGACGTCCCTCCTTCTCCAGGCCTACTCCTACAACCTGCAGCTCACAGGAAGCTGCTACAAAGGCACATTTTCATCTCCATTAAGTTTACTATTAATGCTTTCATTGCACTTAAAAACTTTGACAACCAAAACAAGACTCAAGGAGAAGTAATTATGCCAGGCAGCAGTTCCTACTGGTAGCCTTGCTAAGCTGTCACTTGCAGTAAGCTGAGTGGGTACACATACAGAACTGCCTCATGGGTGTATCAGCCCTGCAAACACAGACACAATTAGTGTAATCAGCATAAAACCCCGTGTTATTTGCCACCTAACAACACCATCATGAAGTTCTTTTTAGAGAGGGAATTACAAGCTTTCAATTTTGGCCCACGATCCCTAATCACTCAGTTTGTATCACACAAGACACACAAATCTCAGCACTTAATTAACACAATACATTGGCTGGTCCTTCAAGGTCTGTTTCTTCTGTTAGTGCAAGGACTCTGGCATCTCCAGCCACAAACTCAGCTCAGAACTCTCCTGTAGAGTTAAACATTTGATAATGAAGCATATTTAATGCAAGCACTGCTTTGTGGTGCACACCTCTCTGAAGCTATGCAAGCTTCTGCAAATAACCATTAGTCAGTGTCAGAAATGGCTACTTGCAAGACCAAGACAGGACAAGGAAGCTCAGCTTCTCCATTTGCTCTAGTCTCCTACCAGAGTTCAGCCGTTGCTCAGCCTGGAAAAGGTCTCCCATAGCAGCTGGCAGTTTCCCTGCTGGCTGTCACACACAATTTTTATGATCACTCAGGCCCAAGCCCACACAAGAGCTCTTTTCTTTTATTATACTGGAAGTGAAATGTAGCTGTGAACATTAAAGTACATCTGTTTCTTTAAAGGATATCTTTCTCTTGCTTGAAACCATCAACTTTCAATGCTTATTTCAGAAGTTTTATGTTTTCAGAGAGCTTACATTTTGTTACTGTATGATCCACCTAATATTTTTTATTTGTTTTCATGCAATCACCAGAACACACTGGTAACAAAAAATCCTATTTTATTTCTGGCTTTCCCACCATTTTTCACTTAACCTTTTGTACTTGTTATTTTGGAAGAAAATCCATGGATTACCATTTTTGTCCTACTGAGGTCACGCAGACAAGACCCAGATTCCAACAAAGCCCAGAAACCACTGAAACTACTTTGGAAGCAGTGACCACTTGTTTGTTGACTGGGCCTTGTTTATTTGTCTGATTTGGGCTACAGACTCACCAACATCAGCCTGAAGTGGCCCCTTCCCAGTGCTGTTCCCACACCCGAGGAGGGAGTGGAGAGGCCTGTGCCAGCAGCAGCGATACAGGGAAAGGGTGAAAGCAACCACAGCTGTCTAAGGAGCAAACCGGGTGTTTTCTTCACGGTGAACTCAGTGCTCCTTGTGAATAACTCAACAACTCGCAGTCCCGGCCCCGTTCCGTGTCCCACCGACCCTGCCCGGGAATGCCCTGGGGCAGGAGAGGAGCTCCCAGGGGAGCAGCCCCCACCCACAGGCGAAGGAGTCGGAGCCAGGCCCCTGCGTGAGCTCCTGCTGAAACCATGAACGTTTCCCCCTCTCCTGACACATTTGCAACGACAGCTCCTCAGAGCACCGAGAAACGGCCGCGAGCAGCCGTGCAGCGTGGGGACACCGTGTGCTGCGGCACCCACAGCCCGAGCCCAGCGCACCGGGGGCAGAGGCCGCAGGGAGGCTCTCGCCGCCCCACGCGA